>BPTQ01000007.1:161058973-161546940 GCA_019973895.1 Chrysanthemum seticuspe | reverse complement strand
AAAAAAAAAAAAAAAAAAAAAAAAAAAAAAAAAAAAAAAAACGTTATTAAAAACGCGTTTTTAATAAATATTTACGTTTATTTACGTTTTAAAAACGCGTTATTAAACGCGTGCGTTTTTTGTGGGTATACGTGTGTGGTTCTCGAACGTACTACGTGTTTCTTTCTCTACCATTTGATCCCACATGGGTAGGCAGTAGTTATCCTGTCTCTCTCACTTCTGTCAAACGCAAACTCAGTCTCTCTCTCACTTCTCTCTAAAAAGTTTTAGATCTAAACATTTTAGATCTAAAATTTCTATCTAACAAGTATTTTACTTGTTAGATTGTTGATGATGTGGTTGTAGTGGTGAGGCTGTGGTGGTTTACGTATGTTACGTTGTTAAGTTTTTAGATCTAAAACTTTTTTTAGATCTAAAACGTATACGTTGTTGAAAAGATCATGAGGTTTGTTAAAAAAAACGTTAAATTTTGTGATTTTCTTAAAAAGAATGCTTCGTTGTTAAAAAAACTAATTTTTTTTGTAGTGGTGATGCTGTGGTGGTTTACGTATGTAAGGTTGTTAAGTTTTTAGATCTAAAACTTTTTTTAGATCTAAAACTTTTTTTAGATCTAAAATTTTTTTCATCTAAACCTTTGTAAAAAAAAGGTTATCTTTGTGATGATGATGTACTGGTGAAGGTTATCTTTGTAATTTTCTTAAAAAGAATGCTTCGTTGTTAAAAAAAAACTAATTTTTTTTTGTAGTGGTGATGCTGTGGTGGTTTACATATGTAAGGTTGTTAAGTTTTTAGATCTAAAACTTTTTTTAGATCTAAAACTTTTTTTAGATCTAAAATTTTTTTCATCTAAACCTTTGTAAAAAAAAGGTTATCTTTGTGATGATGATGTACTGGTGAAGGTTATCTTTGTGATTTTCTTAAAAAGAATGCTTCGTTGTTAAAAAAAACTAATTTTTTTTTTGTAGTGGTGATGCTGTGGTGGTTTACGTATGTAAGGTTGTTAAATTTTTTTCATCTAAACCTTTGTGATGTTGGTGATGATGTGGTGGTTACGTAAGTGGTGGTACTTGTGAGGCTGTGGTGGTTACGTTTGTACGTTGTTAAGTTTTTAGATCTAAAACTTTTTTTAGATCTAAAACTTTTTTTAGATCTAAAACTTTTTTTTGTGGTGATGATGTACTGGTGATGCAGTTTTGGTTATGTATGTTACATTGTTAAAAAAAAAAACTCTTTTTAAAGTTTTTTTTTAAAAAAAAACTCTTTTTAAAGTTTTTTTTAAAAAAAAAATCATCATTGCTTATTGTTTGTTGGTTTTTTTGCAGGTTTGCCTGCATAGGAGGACCTTTTTGTGGGCAAAGCCCATGTTATACTTGGCAGGCACCCCACGTTTTCCTTGGCATTACTGGATGGTAAAGTGATTCACTTTGCAACTGTAATGAAAAAAACTTTGTTTTTATATAAAAAAATTTCATTACTGGATGGTAAAGTGACCATTCAAGGTCATTTTGCAACTTTAATGAAATAAAAAAGGCAATGATGATTTTTTTAAAAAAAAAAAACTTAAAAAGAGTTTTGGCGAGGCAAAACTGAATGTGCAGCCAACATGAGCTATAAAAATAATAATCTGAGCCTTTGATAAGTTGTTTACCTCTTGTGTGTTAAATGGTGAATTAGACATGGTGGTTGATTGTTGTTGTTGATCTGGACCACTTGATTGTTGTTGTTGCTTTCACCTGGGATCTGGACCACTGGTATTGTTGTTGGTGTTGTTGCTTTCACCTGGTATTGTTGCCTAGGATTATGTTGTTGTTGGTGTTGTTTCTGGACCACTGGTATTGTTGTTGGTGTTGTTGCTTTCACCTGGTATTGTTGTTTGTGTTGTTGCTATCACATGGGATTGTTGTTGGTGTTGTTGGTGTTGTTGCTTTCATATGGGGTGGTAACTTGTGAGAATCTTAGTACTTGTGAACTTTTGAGAATCTTAGTACCGAATGTGAACTTTTGCAGTGGTAACTTGTGAGAATCTTGTTCAAAACGTGTAACTTGTGTAACTTGTGAAACCTGTGAAACTGGTGAGTCTTGTGCTTGTGCAGTTTTGTGCAGTTCATGTGAACTGGTGACTTTGTGCAGTTTGTGACAAACTTTTCCGAGGCGATGATGATTATTGAGCCTAAAAACTTTAAAAACTTTCCGAGGCGATGATGATAAAAACCGAATGGACGGTAAAGTGAGATCTAATCTCACTTTGCAACATTCGGGTTTGAGCCTAAAAATTTTCCGAGGCGATGATGATTTTTGAGCCTAAAAACTTTCCGAGGCGATGATGAAAACTGAATGGACGGCAAAGTGGGATAAAATCTCACTTTTGCAACCTTCGAACTGAGCCTCAAAAATTTTCCGACTACGGTTTTTTAAAAAGTTTTAAAACTGAATTCGCAGCTTAAAAAGAACTTGTATAACCAAAAAAAAAAACTTGTAAAATTGTAAAACCAAAGAAGTTGTAAAAAAGTGGTATAACTTATAAAAAAAACATGTAACAAAAACTGTAAAAAGAAACTATGTAAAAAAAGTGTATAAAAAACTTGTAAAAAAATAAGTGGTATAAGTGGTAAAAAAATAAGTTGTGAAAAAACTTGACACGGAAATCGAGAAACCAATCATTGATACCAATGATTGGATACCAATGATTGGCACGGAAACCGAGGCAAAAAATCAGCCACCCCCTACCCATGGGGTGCCTGCATAGGAGGACCCAATTTAAATTATCTTAATTTATTCACCTTTATAGCACAGATCGAACCTTCTGCTACATTAACTAGCCACCAATTCTAACCTTATTTTTCACTATACACCTCATGTTATCCAGTCATAGAAACCCAAGTACTTATCATTTCTACATATGTATCCTGAGATCCCCTTTTACCTTAGTGCACTAACGTTACTGAATTTGATTGACAATCTTCATACAGAAACTAAAACCTCTGGTCATATATCAGTTTTGTCAGGTCAATTGTTAACTGGAGGCACGATCATCCCTGCATTTCCCATAATTCCGATGGGAACAGGCCTATAGTTTTACCCTCTTCTTAACAAGTAAGACATATTGAAGCTTCCACCCCTAATAATCCCATCTTGAGTTTTCACCAACGTTGCCCTTATAATTAGTACACGCGATCTAATTGTAACAACTAAGGTCTTGTTTGTCTTCATATGTTACATATCTTTACCAAAAATCCACATCTTTAACAGCTCTATTCAGTGTGTGATTCATGTTCAAATGTCGGTCTCGATTTTTCAAACTTTTTTTCTCTGGTCAGACTTGGGCGGTATGCTTTTCCCCTGCTTACCATACTTGCATTTCATCAGCCTTATCCACATAAATATGATTGTGACAGATAAATAAGCAAATACACATTAATTTATTGACGAATAACTCAAATAATATCCTTTCAAGTTCCCAAAACCAAAGTTCCACAAATTAATGTACAAATAATGCTTAAACTTGAACCCTTGAATTAATCTGTAAACAAAGTAATGCTAAAATGAATATAAACAAACACATAAAAGAAATGTTGCAAATTTTGATGTGAAGAAACATGATTAAAATGAAAATAGACGTTACCAAATAATTTTTGTTGCAAAATATTATGAATGAAGCTGACAAGGTTACAAGACACGAACAATGGCCCTTCTCTTTGAGTGACATCCTTAAAGGAAACTTTAATTTCACCAAAGATAAGTGGAAAATTAAGCTATTTCACGCTGTGTGCTTGTCTCTTATTTGGTATGTGTGGAAATGGAGGAATAAAATTCTACATGCCTTGTCAGATGAAGAGGTTTCGTCGGCTCAAAACGAGGACATATTCCCAGCGAGAAGGGACATTCCACCAGCTTCATTCAAAGATTATCTTAGTGTAGTGCTTGGTTGTATTTTTTTCTGTCCTTTAGCTCTTGCTTAGAGCTATTTTTTGTTTGTTGCTTTGGCGTTTGCCTTTCTATAATATCGTTGCTTTTTCAAAAAAAAAGACACGAACAATGGCCCTTCTGAAAGGCGTGAAATAAAACCAAAATTGACCATACAAAGTCAAAACATGAGAAACTAGACTGACATCAGCACCATTCAGCAATCGGAAGTTTATATATTTCTAAATGGGTTAATGGTCCAAAAAATATACAAATTTTCCACTTTTTACTATTGTGACAATAAACTTTTTTTTTCCTATTAAAACTAAAAACTTTCTTAATGACTCTTATTGTAACAAAAAATGACACGTGGCAAATATTAATTAACACTTAACCCAAAAAACTCATTTATACTCGTTTTATTATTCTGGGGGACCATTTTTGCCAACTTTCCAAACCTAAATACTAATATTAAACTAATTTAGTATTTAGTTGACCAAAAAGTCAACTTCTTCTTTAACTTATGGCAACATCTGATATCTAATTGTTTGAGGCTCGTCATTGCTTCGTCCTCCACATCCCATTCCTCCAAACCCGTCAGCTTCCACAGCTTCAAAACCTCAAGTTTTTGAAATCCTTTTCCATGGCAAACCATTCTTTTTCCTGTGAACGAGTCGCCCAAAAGCCTCAGCACGATCAAACAAGGCAGTTTTTCTAAAGTCTCCATTGGATCGTTATTTAGCCGAGAGAGGGACAACGTTAGAACCTTAACTGTTGGCGGGAATTCATTAAGATCTGGTAGTTTTTGCAAATTACCATACAAATTAAGATGAGAAAGTTTATCCAAGGCTGTTAGTGGCTTCAAAACTAGCTTTGAAGGCCGGCCCATGTCATCTACGGATGTCAGCTTCAGTGACTGCAGGTTGACCAACTTCGCAATCCAATCAAGCAAGGCACCTTGACTTTCGTTTAACCGGAACTTAATTCCCAACTCTCTAAGATCAAGCAACTTGCCCAAACCTTCCTTTATTGATATCTTCTCATCTAAAACCAATCCCCATAGGGTGAGGAGAGTTAACGAACTGCTAGGTGGCATAGCTAGACGAATGTTATTCAGGTTAAGATGACGAAGCCTTTTAAGCTTCCAAATGGAGTCGGGTAGAGTATCTACACGGGTGTGTTTCACATCTAGGAGAAGAAGTTGACTTTTTGGTCAACTAAATACTAAATTAGTTTAATATTAGTATTTAGGTTTAGAAAGTTGGCAAAAATGGTCCCCCAGAATAATAAAACGAGTATAAATGAGTTTTTTGAGAAAAGTGTTAATTAATATTGCCACGTGTCAGTTTTGGTTACAATAAGAGTCATTAAGAAAGTTTTTGGTTTTAATAGGAAAAAAAAAAGTTTATTGTCAAAATAGTAAAAAGTGAAAAGTTTGTATATTTTTTGGACCATTAACCCATTTCTAAATAGTCGGTATCTAAAATATCAAAACTATGAGAGTTCAAAAACATCAAAAGTGATGAACTCAAAACAGCACACTTATTTTGGTAATTACCCACTGAAAAAAAGTAATCCATGCTAGTTGCTACATAGATGCTCCATCCAACGTAGTTGACCCACACATATTGTACGCATAGTAGCAGTTGAAGTAATCTCGGTCTCCCGTCTCATGTTAACTAGAAAATTTAAGCTTTTAAAGACGGATTTCTTTTTCATAAATTTTGGGTGGCAAAGGTGACATTTTAGCCTTTTGCTATCTTATTTTGTTCCGGTGCTACAAACTTTAATGTTTTGTGACTCTTAGAAAATAAGTTTGATGTTATGTTACACTTGGGAAACATTTAACCTCCATAAGATGACAATATACATTTCTTTCAGTTTCTATCACCGTTATTTCAAGATACACATACATTATTGTATCTCGGAAGATGAATGTGATTCGGTTCATTATAAAAGTTGGGAAAGCAAATTTGAAAAAGCGTAAGAAAACTTCGATATAACACATAAACACTCTTATAAAGACAATGGTATTTCATTAATAACAAATTCACATGATACATACTCGATGTAAGCTGTAGTACTCACATGGAATAACAGACTACCTCCAACAAACAAGCAGCAATTTTCTCATTCATGCATACTCGACTAAAGTAAGAATCAAAATAACATCTTGGACTCATTTGATCAATCCCCTGTTTGCAAGAGAATATGATTGTGATAATAGCTATGCAAAAACCAAAGTTTCACAAACCACAATGAATCTCTTTTAGCCTTTTGAACCCTCAAATTTTATACGTAAACAATCTAAACTAGAATGAAAATAAACGAACAAATACAAAATATAACACATAACTGTGTGAATAAAAAAAGAGCCCAATTGATTAACAACTGCATTTGTGCATATAGAATTTAAATTCCAAAAAAACTCAATAGAAACAATCAGGCAAGAAGTCAATTTATGTGAGGCTCAGATCTGTGAAATGAATCAAAAGAAAGAGGACTAAACCGCCATGGCTGCATAGAAAATGCCCCGCCAAGATGCGGAAAATCTCAACTTTATTCGATTTACTCAGACAATGTTTTACAGAAATTCATCATCACAGCCTCTTATAACTAAAGATAGAGCATCTTTGCGCTTGGGGCAATGACACAGCTAATGAGGTAATAACCAAGGCGTGTCAGTTGCAGGTTGAAAAGTAAGTTAGATAAGAGCAAACTACAGAACTCGTCCCTTGTGGAAATAGCCGTAACTGTATATCAGCATGTTCTTCTCATAGGATCCTATCTCAAAAGAGAAATGATAAATGGACCTCAATTTAAGCCTAACCTTAGACCTGTCATCATCTTGATGGTTGCAGATAGGGACCCACTTATTTTACAACCCATATAAGGGATGCCAATTTTGGTCTAAGTTTATGAAAGGTTTATGGATAATTATTAATATACGTATGACCGGATTCGAACTCGAGACTTCGGGATTGCACACATTACGTATGAGAATCAATGTATAAATAATTAATATATAAAATGTTGTATTTAATTATTTGATCACGAATAAAACAATTAACGAGAGTTGGGATTTAACGGAGTTTGGATTATCGGTCGTTAAATGTCAACGGGATATGAAGAAAAGTTAACTAGCCAAGAGAAGGTTTTAGGAATCCTCTTTTGGGCTTGTTTTTGGCCGAACCTATGGAATCCCACATCGGAAACCATAGTAATCTTGACATCTACCATAAGGCTATAAATGCATCCCCATGTATTCATTCTTTGGTACACTAGATTCAATAGAAGGCCAAACTTCTTCTTTCTCCCCTCTTGTTCTTAGGTCGACGAAGCAAAACCCCATGTAAGGGATTTGCGAGTGACCTTGAGCACAACAAAGGTGTTTGGTTAATCTATTGTGATCAAGAACCTAGCTTTTCTCATTGATTCGCTACTAATACGTGTGTACAAGAACGAAGAGCAAATACACTTGTGTTTGCATATCTTGGGTATTCGACATCTAAGGTGGTCGAATTATATAAACCCTAATTTATTAGGGTTTAAGGTTTCTTGGTACTTGATCTTAATTGGGGGTTTTTTCATAAACCCTAATTGCATTGATTCGCAAAAGGTACGCATATACTTTTAATTCGGTTAATTAATTTACAAGTATTATTCCTATTACTTCCGCTGCATGCTTTGATGATGTTTACTTGTTTATGTAATTGTTATGATTAGTAAAACCCAACAGTGGCATCACGAGCCGTTAATATGTTGTAATTAATTATCGAAACACATAAAAATTGAATCTTTATGATTATTACATGCTTTTATGGTTTCTAGGGTTTTGAAAATTGGAACCCTAATTTTTTAATATTGGGTCGAATACCCTTTTATTTTTAATTAGGTTTTATTTTTTTGTAAAACTTGTAGAAACCCTAGGATTGCATGTATATTTTATGTGGTTTTCATGAATAATTGTTATGTGCCGTGATTATATGCGTATCTTGGGATTATAATTGTTATGAGGAATTCATGGTGGAACATGCATGTTTTGCCATGGATTATTGTTTTGATTAATTGTTAAGTGATATACACATGTTTATTAGTTTGATAAATATTAAATTGGGGAAGACCTCAATATATCTAATGAATCAATTATGTGCTATGTGGTATGTGTTTTAGCTAAGACTTACGCAATCGATTCATCGATGTATGTGGCTCACGTTGTACTTGGTGAAAACACGTGGAAGTCTTGGTTAAACATATGCATTATTAAACCTAAAATTGATTATTAGGGTTTTATCAAACAAATTATGCATGTGGCTAATTGTTTTACATATGTTAAATTGTTAAGAATATGTATATATTATTTGAGTTTGTTTAATTTTTATTAAAAGTGCTTTTTTTGTTTATATTGTACGACATGATTGTAAGCAAAAAGGGTTTTTATGAATAGAAAATTAAATAGACTAAATAATGGCGAAATTTGATTTGTTTTCTAAGTATTAAATATTGAACTTTTAATCGACTGATGCGACTGTACTAAATGGTTAGAACGGTTCACCCACTAGAACAAACTATAAAGGGGTTAAAAGAAGTGCGCACAGTCACACTGAAAGGATGTCTAAGGTTATGCTTCTGCGCTTACCTGGTCCTCTGCCCTCTGTGCGTTCGATTGGAGCTACCTAGTATAACCATTATATGTACGAAGCATCTTAGTGCAAAGTTGTAAGTTTCTCAACGCATCGATTAAAACTTTGTAGAATTTAATCTTAGCAATTAAATATTTGTAAGTTTTTTCGAAAATTTGGTGTTATGAAGATGTATGCATGCTTCTTCATACATAAGTTTTGATTACACATCAAAAATTGTACCCTTTAAAATTTAAGTTTATGCCATCTAATGATATGAAACACTTGAAGTTGTAATTTAGTTATGTGAGACCTTGATCTAGATTACAATGACAAGGTGAATTATTTTGTTGTGTGAGACCTCAGCTTAATGATTTGCAGTTTCTAAATTAGACAACTTAATTAAGTTAGTTAGTGAGACCTATGACTTAAGGCATAAGATGGGATGAAACATGCTAACGTTTTGCATTAATTGTTTTGGCAAAATTGTAAATCCCATAATTTCTAGGAATTGAAAACTTGTTTGTCAATTATTGTTCTTCGACAATTACCTATTCTATACTTTCATCACTAGCAGATCAACTGATGTGGTGAAACTATGATAATGAGGGTCCTAGATTCAAGGAAAATTCTATGGTTAATATGAATATTGACCAAGGGTATTTTATTTTCTTGAAAGATTTAATTATCGAAAATACTAAAATTGAATTTTGTTAATTCTTTTGATTGTATTAATGCAACATTAAACTGTAAACGTGGTTTGAGCTTTGGTAAATTGATCTAGTTCTGTTTTCAAACAAAATGTTAGATCAAGAAAAATTTACTAAAAGACAAACATAAACTCTTTTCCATGGAAGAAGAGTGAGACTCAATCCTATTCCTTTTCATGATTGAGAAAGGTATGATAGGAACATTAGAATTGTCTAAATTCTAATATAACTCATAGCAACTTTAATAGTTAAGAAAATTGCACACCATGTTTTCCTTAAGAGATTTCATTACCCTCTGTTGGTGATTGAATTCTTATATGACATTTTGGTCAACTAGAAAACATGTTTGACATTTTATGAGCTATGAAATTAGAAGCTAGACTAATTACCGCAAAATTGGTAAAACACAAACTAGTATAGTTTATCTAGTTGTTTTGCTTTGACCAATTAAAGGTGCTACACACCATTGTGGGGATAGTAGACCTATTATGGAAGAAATTGCATGCTCAATTTTTCAAGTTAATAGCATGATGGATGATCCATCATCTACAGAGTAGAATACACTCTTTTAGTACCTAAGTAATTGTTACGAATAGTCTTTGAAAGGACTTACAACGTAATAGCACGCTATTTTCACTGGTTAATGAAACACTTACAATGTTGTCAAATCCAGTGGGAGTATGGTGTATTACTGAATAAGACATTATTGTAACGTTGTCTAATTCAGTGGGAGTTACAAGTTATTATCTTGGTAATAACTCAGATTATTTCTAGATTTTCTTGAAATAATACATTACGTTCAAAAATGTAGACATTCATATTCTCAAGGATAGTCATGAACGTTTCCTTGATAAATTAAGTACTCATACATCTACTTGTAATGCTTATATATCTATGACACTATCATATTGCTCACATAAACAAACGAATGTCATGGTGTTTATCTACTATATGATGCTGTTCTATGCACAAGTGGGAGAAGCATTTATTGTGTGCAAAGGAACAACACATACAAATATGATTAATGGATTCTCTTGATCGTAAGGTAAGAGATTAACGTTCTAATAAGATTGTCTTGCTTAAAGAACATGTGTCAAGATTATAGCATAGACTACTTTTATGTCTTATGTCATTCAAAATATAGAAACACTTGAAGTTACATTTTAGTTTAAGTGAGATCTTGGCTAGATTGTAATCTCAAGGTAAATCTCCACTTGTCGTGGGATCGGGCGTAGATGTTTTTACAGTTTCTTAAGTTGGACACTTCATGGAATGACATAAATAAATAAGGTAATCTAATGCTACTTTAAATATTTGTGTATTCTTGGAATGACATAAATAGTTTATTAACTTGAAAAGTAATTAATTGAAACCATGGCGTGGTGTTCATAATAACTTTAAATTATACATGGTTATGTGTTTCTGTATAAACTCACAAACATGAAGTATTTTAAAGACTTATAATATAAAGTAAGATACTATAACTGTTATGTCTTTTGACTTGGTCAAAGAATACTTATGTTATAAAACATGCAATTGGCTTGGATATTCTATTATACCATTAAGTTGATTTAGTTGGTAAATAGGTAGGCCAAAAGGAATATGTTTATCTTAAATATTGTTAGATTGTCTTACAATATTAATTCTAATGAAATACTGTAGGTATATGTATGTTCAGTTAGAAGAATCAAACATTTGTTATATTGTTTGATTCAAGATAACTATATTTTCTTTTCTTCTTCCAAAAGCTATCAAGGTTAGAAAATTGAGTATTGATTGGATATACTTAATAAAACTCAAACCTAGAAGATTAATAAGACACCATTTTAGTATGGAATGTGATGAATCACATTGAGTCTTATATTGAAGTTCTGATTTGTTAAAACTACTTATGGAGTAGGTTATTAACGAACAAGATTTACGAACTGTTAATGTGATTTGTAATATCCCACAAGAAAACAATTTAGTGTTGTTCTAATTGTTAAAGTATTTATAGATAGTCTTTAAATTACAAAAGCAAGTGGGAGTTTTGTTTAGATCTTGAAGAGATTAAATTACAATTACAAAACACATAATCTTCTAAAATACACTAGTAAGTATCATGATGAGGTCAAATCTGATAGACCTCAAGATGGTGGAATTCTCATTCATAGATCCGCAAGGATATCTCAGATATTTGATATGATGAGAAATATGAATTACAGGATCATGGTAAACCTGTTAATCATAATGATATATTACCTAATATTGAATTGTGGAAAATTATTCATACTATGAATGTTAAGATGCTGTCCAAAAAGATAATCAACTTTGAAAACTTGGTTTATCTTAATAATGATGAGTTTATTCAAAGTAAGGAAAACCCAAGTGGTTTAAATCTTTGTGTAGAAATCATATGGACAAAATTGTACATGTGTTTAATGCATGACTTGTGACAAGATTATTAATCACACTTTAGCAATTAACTGTGATTGAATATTCTTTCCTTGGCACATTAAATATATAATGATTATAATTGTCATACTTATTTTCATTGATATGAAAAATGACAATTGGATATTAAAACTCTTTCTTGTGTGATTGCTTTTGCGAGGACGATAAGTAATACAAATGAGTTTTATGAATTCACATAATCTTTGGAAATGTACAAACTGCAAGAATCCATGAATGGATATATGCATGCATCTAGGAGATGATTCTTATGTTTAACTATTAAATCCAAGTTTTGGTTTAAAAATTAAAATAAGATAATTTCTAAGTATTCCTGAAAGCTAGTGGGAGTATTGTGTTTATTTTCTTTAAATCTTATATGTTGTGGGTAGTAACATTCCATCTAAGCTAAATGTTAAGTTTTAGTTTGGAATGGAACTTCACATGAAAGATTTAGAAAATAAGACATACAACCTTGGAGTATATGTTTATTGTTAGTAAACATGGCGGTATTAAATTAATGAGTCTAATAGAACATGATATATTATTTGGAAAATGGATATGTAGAACATGAATTAAATCTTTGTTTGACATAAGGATTTTTCATGTACATCATGTTATTGTTGTATCATGCTTGATTGCAAGATGATTTGACAACATTGATATCTAATGAAGTTATTAGATAACTGGTGTAATGAATATTCTAATAGAATATGTTTGAATCTAGAATTACATTCCTCAGCCTGGAGTTGCTCTCAAAATTCTATGGATGAGCAATACATCAATTGTTGCGTAATTGTCATAGCCAACAAACTTGAAAGTTTGGAAGGCATCAAACATTACACTATAGATATTGAAGTTTACGGAGATTTTAAAGAGCATATTGTTGTTTGTATACAATGATGCTGGTTTAATTGAGATGACACTCAATACTAGTCATGAGAGGATTTCATCCTTGTAAATGGCCATGTGAACTAGTTGTGCTCAACTAAGAGCATAGTTGCATTATACAATAAATAATAAGAATACTTTAAACTTTAAAAATGTTTGAAAGTTTGATTGTCATAAATTGGTGCTTGAGGATGTCACACACTTTATGAAATATTATGTGGCAATATCAAGATATTTTGAATGCACACATACAAGAACTTCACTAGTTGAATTCTAAAGATAAGTATTCTCAAAATTCCGATAGATCAAAGTTAGTTGAAATTATGCCTTGTCAACAAGTATGATTGTCATTACTTGAGACATAATTCATTAACCAGTATTATCATGCATTGATCTATTTAGTATTTGGATAAGGGATGTTTTGAACAAATATTATTTAAATGGAATAAAATATTGGTTATGTTTATTTTTCATTTTCTTAATATTATATCCTATATTTGCATGTTTAATCCGTGAATAACTTATGTTATTCTAAAAGTCCGTTGTCGATCAATGATGTGGGAATGTCATTGAATTAAGACAAATCTGAGTTTTGGTAGAATATACTTTAAGTATATTGATGCGTGGGACATGCCAAATTCACATGATATTGAATGAATTGAATATAGGACAGATCCCAACTTTACATGATGATACTTTATGGATCTTTGTCATTAATTATATCATGAAGTGTTTATCCTCAGACTTGAGATACCAGATAACTGTTATGAATGTAGTGCATTTGTGTAAGATAGTCTAACGCTATCCGTAACTGGTAGTTATAAGGGCTATTTTCGGAAGTGTTACAAAGTTCATGAGTTATGTTTGTAGTCAAGAGAATTTGTTCCTTTGAATTTGTTTCAAAGCATAGTACTATATTTGGGCCCCTCGTAGAGTTGACAAGATGTTTGTATGGCCATACCCAAGATCTATCTGGAATACGTTCAGATGATTTGGTAATCTTGTTCAATCGAATACAACGAGAAACAGAATATTAACTTATGAAATGACTTGATCCATATTCATAGTTAATGTAGTATTAGTAACAAAAGGATAAGTAAAAATGATGAATCATTAAATGGTTTTTCCAGGAAACCATACTCGATTCGATCTGGGGGCATTGGCGTGTTAAAGCTAGACTAACCAATGTCATTACTATATTAAGTAATATCCAAGTGGGAGCTGAAAGGTTTATGGATAATTATTAATATACGTATGACCGGATTCGAACTCGAGACTTCGGGATTGCACACATTACGTATGAGAATCAATGTATAAATAATTAATATATAAAATGTTGTATTTAATTATTTGATCACGAATAAAACAATTAACGAGAGTTGGGATTTAACGGAGTTTGGATTATCGGTCGTTAAATGTCAACGGGATATGAAGAAAAGTTAACTAGCCAAGAGAAGGTTTTAGGAATCCTCTTTTGGGCTTGTTTTTGGCCGAACCTATGGAATCCCACATCGGAAACCATAGTAATCTTGACATCTACCATAAGGCTATAAATGCATCCCCATGTATTCATTCTTTGGTACACTAGATTCAATAGAAGGCCAAACTTCTTCTTTCTCCCCTCTTGTTCTTAGGTCGACGAAGCAAAACCCCATGTAAGGGATTTGCGAGTGACCTTGAGCACAACAAAGGTGTTTGGTTAATCTATTGTGATCAAGAACCTAGCTTTTCTCATTGATTCGCTACTAATACGTGTGTACAAGAACGAAGAGCAAATACACTTGTGTTTGCATATCTTGGGTATTCGACATCTAAGGTGGTCGAATTATATAAACCCTAATTTATTAGGGTTTAAGGTTTCTTGGTACTTGATCTTAATTGGGGGTTTTTTCATAAACCCTAATTGCATTGATTCGCAAAAGGTACGCATATACTTTTAATTCGGTTAATTAATTTACAAGTATTATTCCTATTACTTCCGCTGCATGCTTTGATGATGTTTACTTGTTTATGTAATTGTTATGATTAGTAAAACCCAACAGTTTAGATGCTTGTATCATTTCTCATCTCAAAGAGCTCATAAAATGAATTTTCTCTTATTATATAAAAGACATAAAGAGGATTGTTTAATTGGGGGCAAAAAATAGAAAATCATTGACAACAGAGGTGGTAAACAACCCCTGAAAAAACATCCGTACCCTCTGTCGCCTTATTTCTTCCATTGTCTGAGTTTTTGCCCCAAAACCTAATTTGGGGATGAACGTCCTTATTTAATTGGTCTTTTTGGTCAACGTTTTGGTTTCGTTGACTGGTCCATCTCAAGTTTCAATACGAGGTCGATTATTGGAAGACCCGGTTCATCCCGAGATTGTTTGGGTTAGTTTCACCGTTTCATTGGTGCCCGACCAAAACCAGTCCACTAAAAACTTATTTCAACATTTTCTTTTAGAGCCTGGGCAATCGTGCACTAAACCCACCGACCCAAAATGAAGAATGGCGCACCGTTATGAGACTTGCGTCAAAGAAGCTCATGCCGTATTTACCAGCCCACGCCGATTTCTTTTCTTTTTTTTCAAAAAAAAAAAAAAAAAAAAAAAAAAAAAAAAAAAAAAAAACCAAACCAACGGTTAGTTTGTGTTTTTCTTTAATGTCTGTTACGGCTATATAGCCAAAATGCACAAATCTTCAAAAGTTTTACCCCCCAAAATTCTATAAATTCCTCCTTTATTTTATCAATTATCATAAACTTTTTCAATTTAATCTCTACTTCAATAATGCTTGATTTTCTTTCAACTAAGGATTTAAACAATATCAACTTCTCTACCTACGACCATTATTATGTTTATTTCAAAAAGAGCCAGATCGATATATCCATGGTTATACGGCGTATGAATAATTTCTAGGTTTGTGTGATCAAGAAGCCGGTGGATCGGGATCGGGTATTTAGAGGACAAGGCAATACATACCACGTGATCGAGAAGAAGCGCAACAACGTTTAATCGACGACTATTTTGGTGAAGGTGACACTCCACCTAAGTATACGGAAGAGAAGTTTAGGCGAAGGTATCGTATGAGTCCTACACTTTAAAAAAAATAGTCAACGATATCTTAAGCTATGATGTTCGACCTATTCCCGAGTACTTTATTTTTTAGACAACGTTACGATGCTACCGATCGTTTAAGTATTGATCCTCTTTTGAAGTGCACATCCGCCATCCGCCAATTGACGTACGGTACTGCGCTTGATGCGTTTGATGAATACTTGCAAATTGGTGAACGTTGTTCACGACAATGTTTAGAGAACTTTACTAAATGCATACATATTTTATACATTGAAAGGTATTTAAGAAAGCCCACTTCAACGGATGTTGAAAAAATATATGCATTGCATGAAAAAGAACATGGACTCCCGGGAATGCTCGGGAGTATTGATTGTATGCATTGGGATTGGAAAAATTGTCCAAAGGCCTTACATGCTCAGTTTAAAAGACGTGATCATAAATACCCAACTCTTATGTTAGAAGCGGTTGCGGATCAAAAATTATGGATTTGGCATGCATATTTTGAGGTTCCGGGGGCAAATAATGATCTTAATGTGTTATATTGTTCCCCGTATTTGATGATGAACTTGCCGGTAAATCTCCGGAATGTCCATTTGTAGTAAACGTACATACATACAAGAAAGGTTACTATTTAGCTGACGGCATTTATACAACACGATACACATTTGTCAAAACGTTTAGTGTTGCAAGGTCAGAAAAAAAAATTGAAATTTAAAAGAGTTCAAGAAATTTTTAGAAAAGATATTGAACGAGCTTTCGGAGTCCTACAAGGTCGTTGGGGAATTATACCACAACCTGCACGTGCTTTCGAAACCAACGCCTTGAAAAGAATCATGTATTGTTGTATAATGTTACACAACATGTTATTGGAAGACGAAGAATTTCAAGTGAATTTTAGAGATTTGTTCGTTGATCCAAGTCCATACATACCAGACACTTGGGTCGAAAGATGTGATTTACATGTTAGAAAAAGCAAAGAAATTCGAAATAGAAAATTGCATGACGATCTTCGAGAAGACCTTGTGGTGCATTTATGGAACCTTAATAACTAGTTTGTAATTTTTATCTTGTTTATGTACTATTTTTATTTTTATATACCTTTTTTTTAATTAATGTAATGTGTGTTTTCTTTTTTTTAATTAATGAAGTTTATTTTAGTCAATATTGTGTATGTTTTATTTTATGTAAATGAAAAAAAAATGGAGAACAACATCACATTTTCTGGTGCCAACGGTAACGGCACAAAATGTGGTGTCAAAGGATTTCTGGTGCCATTTAGTGTTTTGCCGAAGTGGCACTGGTTTTGAAGAACGGCACGAGAACTATAGCTCAACGACACCTAATGCTCTTACGGAGTATAAAGCTTCACATTCTCTTTTATTCATCAACTAAAAACTTTTACTTTGACGCGAGTTGCGTTATAAAGCTTCACATTCTCTTTTATTCATCTACTGATTTTTTTAGGTTTATAAAATTATTGGCATATAATTTGATTTTCAGGGCCGTTTTCTAATTTTTGAAAATTTTGAAGGTTATGGACGAACTTAAATAATGAAATCTTTCGAACAAGAATGTTATATATAAAGTGTCATCGTTATAAGATATAATGCGATTAGTTATCTAAACGTTCAACATATTACTCATTTAATACTTTTTTCTTCATGCAAAATATGTATACACATGCATATAATTGTTAACGAGACAAATTTTGGAGTGTCTACAAATTTTGAGGCTCTGAGCGGTCGGCTACCTTGCACGCCTTCAAAGACGACCATGCGTTGCTAGAATTGGACCAAATTTTCTTGCTATATTTTGTTATATTTAAAAGTTAAAATAGACGAGGACGGGATAAATTATTAATATAACTTTTTTGTTTTTTTCTTAACTTAATTATTAACTATAAATTAGCCCTTTTGATTTTCTGATATAATCAACAAAGATTATCTGTCAAGTATAATTATATAGGTGTCACACACTCAATATCCGGGTTTGGGCTACATGAGGTTAGATGAGTAAGTGATGTCAAAGGGACTTTTGTTTTGCGGTACGCGAGTGATCTCGTCAATTAAGAGGGTGTGTGTTCAAATCTCGCTAGTAAGATATTTAAAATAGTGAAAAATAAGTGACATAGAGGTGTATAGAAAGTGGTCGTTTGAAAAAATGCACTATGAAAATGAGTTCATCATACTTAGTTTTGATATATGTATGACAAATAGTAGTCGTATCGATGTTGCTTGTAGTTGTGAGCTTAAAAACGAGGCATGTTCAAACTCACCGCATTATACAATTTTATATGTTTAGCTGAAACTTTTGATTTGTTCGCAAGTAAGCTCCAATATTAGTTAACTAACTGGGCTAGCTCATTTGGCCATCAAGGTTTCCTTAAGGTGTCTTTGGAAAAGGATGTTTGGTTAGGGGAGGTCTCAAATTCGAGTATCACCCGAAACTTTTACCCCTTCAGGCAATA
Source organism: Chrysanthemum seticuspe (assembly GCA_019973895.1). NCBI lineage: Eukaryota > Viridiplantae > Streptophyta > Magnoliopsida > Asterales > Asteraceae > Chrysanthemum > Chrysanthemum seticuspe. The sequence goes on along the minus strand of BPTQ01000007.1, from coordinate 161,528,855 downwards.
AAGAAGTAGCAGACGAGTCTCAATGTCAGCATACTGTCCAACTGGATGTCACTGCTGGAGCTGAACTAGTAACAACTAACAAGCCGTTAAAAAAGATAAAAATAAAAATAAAAGAAGCTCGAATATTAATTTTTTTATACGCCCATAACTTCTATCAGTTACACTTTTATTCATTTTAACTATCTTTTTCAACCTCGTCATTCTGTCTTTAGCTTAATTTTTTACATCTTCTAAATATTACTAAGGTTAAATGTAAATCTCAATAGGTTTATCTATCTTTAAAATTATTTCAAATTCAAAACAAGCTTCTTTAGGAGTATGGTACGATTGAGGTTGATAAGTGTAAAGAAACATAATTTAACAAGTATACAAACTTTATTAACCAGAAAAACAAAAGATTACAACTAAAACTGATTTCAATAAGTATACAACCAAGTAACAATAAATCTGATCTTAATTAGATCACAAGAACAATCAACTCAATGTTACAACCTGATCAGGATAATCAATTATCACAAACTAAGGTTACAACTTTTTGAGAGAGATAATCGTGAGTAGAGAGAGAAAGAGGTGAGCAGAGTTATGAGGCATCAACTTGTCCTTTTCTTTTATATAGTAGCTTCACCGCCTTAGTTCCAACTTGACAACTTAAGCCCTCCATCTTCCACTCCTTTGCTATCTAGCTCCAAAACACTCACCAAAGCATAACTAAAAATGAGACATTAACACAATCAACCCCTCTAATATTTCCAGGCCTAGATTATCTGTTTAACATCTCACTCTTAATATTGGCCTGGAAAATATTATGCAAACCCAGTTTTGAAACCAACTTTTTATGCTGAAATTTATCAAGCCCTTTAGTAAAAATATCTGCAGATTGTTCTGCAGATGCAATCTTTTTTGTTTCTAAAACACCTGCTAAAATTTTTCCCTCACAAAATGTAAATCAATTTCTAAGTGTTTGGTCCTTTCATGAAAAATTGGATTAGGTGTTATTTTAATAGCAGCTTGACTGCCACGATAAACTTTGATAGGAAATGAAATGGTCCCAGTTCAGGTCCTTTAAGATTTTAAGGACCCAAACAATATCAGATGTCACAGAAGCTAATGCTCTATATTCAGCTTTTGCTGATGACTTTGAGAGGGTGTTTTGTTTTTTACCTTTCCAAGAAATTAATGAACCATTTAAGTTTAAGAAATATCCAGTTATAGACTTTCTTGTTGTAATGCATTTTGCCCAGTCTGCATCCACAAATGCTTCAAGAGAAGTATTTACTGACCTGATAATGTGAATACCCAACCCAGGAGACCCTTTCAAGTATCTTAACATTTTCAAAGCAATTTTAAGATGAGATTTCAAAGGTTTATGGATAAACTGACTTAAACAATGCATAAAATAAGAAATGCCAGGTCTAGTATGGGTTTAGTAAATCAATCTTCCAATTAAATTTTGATACTCAATGATTTTGTCAATAACTGGATCAGACTCAGATGGTTCTTTAGTTAGAACAAGTATTTTTGTTCTAAAGGTGTGAAAGATGGTTTACAAGCAAGTAACCCAAAATCAGAAAGAAGATCAAGGCAGTATTTTCTTTGTGTTAAGCATAGGGCTTGATAAGTTTCTAAAACCTCAATACCCAAAAAATATTTCAGTTTTCCCAAGTCTTTAATTTGAAACTTAGATTTTAGAAAATCTTTAAAACTTTCAATTTCTTTAAGATTGTTACCAGTAACAATGATGTCATCTACATAAACAAGTAACGCAATAAAGATACCTAAGTCATGTTTGGTAAAAAAGAGAATAATCACTCTTACTTTGTTTGAAGCCATTTTCTATAAGAACACTAGTCAACTTAGCATTCCACTGTCTAAGAGCTTGTTTAAGCCCATACAATGACTTCTTTAGCGTGCGAACTCTTTTATCACTAGGATCATAATTTCCCTCGCGTAAAGTCATATAAACTTCTTCATGAAGATCTCCATACAGGAAGGCATTATTTATGTTTAGTTGAAATAAAGGCCACTGGTTTTGAACTGACAGGTTAATCAAACACCTAACAGTTACAATCTTAACCACAGGAGAAAAGGTCTCATCAAAGTCAACCCATTCTCTTTGATGTTTCTAGTGATTTAGTCCAATTTACCAAGCATAATCAAGTATAATAAGCATACAAAACATATAAGATACATGAAATATAATTATTTACAAAAATCATACAAAAATATAGAGTGTCTGTAAAACCCTAAAATCGTAAACGTGTGAAAAGACCTTTTTGCCCCTCAAGCTAAATAACAATGAAGAACTCGTAAACACGTTAATGTCATTGATTACGTTAAACACTTACCTCACAAATAAATTAAGCAAGACTATGATAAATATATTTTATTTATGACTACAAGTAAATGTTACAAAATTTAAATGATCTCTAAAGCACCAAATTATGTTATGTCATGTACAATTTAACTTGAACCAAGAAGAGGTACAAATACATTAACCTTTGATAAAATGATAAATATGGAAATTACCCAAATTTCTTCCTTTGGCCGGCCTTAATTCTTGCCAATCAAATCCCCATAATCCCTTTTTAATTTCCAAATTATTCTCTCATTTACTCCTTATTATTATCACTTCTAAAATAAATCACAAAGAAAACCTAGTTCACCTCTACCAAAAAGTGACGGCAACAATTCCCTTCCTCCATAATTTTTCTGTCGACAAGAGCTTGTTCCAAAGAAAGGTTGCGCGAGGTTCGTATAGGGCTGATTCGTACAAAGGTTTGTTTGGTTTGCATGGTGTGTTGGGACTGCTACTGCTGTCGTGAGTATTAGGGCACACAAAGGGTGCCTTGGTTTGTTGTTTTGTCCATTGTACTCTTCTTTTCCCTACACGCTACAAGGTATCACATCACCCATCGTCTCTTTTATTCTGAATCTGGTCGTGTGTTATTCACACCATGCGCATGCTTATGAACCTTTAATCAAGTCTCTTTCAAATGTTAAAACTAAGATATAAGGACCTAGTAATAATGAGTACATAAAATCATGAGACAGTCTTTATACATGTCGACGATTAGACTCTATATATCTGTTTGTGTCTTTGATTCTGGTCGTGGGTTTAGGACACCATTACGCACACATTGGAAGCTGTAAAACATGTCTCCTTTTAATGTTAAACAAGGCCATGAAAAACCTAGTACTAAACTTCATAAAATCATGAATAAACACTCCATATATGTCGATAAGAGTACATCAAATCTGGTCCTTTGAATATGTTTTGTAAACACCACGACATACTTTTTATTTTGGTCATCAACATGCCTTAATGGAACGTGAATCATGTGTATACATCTAGCACTATTAATATCGAATGAAACATGGTCTAGGGTGTTGTTTTGATGATTTAAGGGGCGCATATAATTCTGTTTTGGGGAGGGTTTTGTCTCGGCATCATAAGACTCACATAAAGGGATTGTTATAGCTTGTATTTAACATGCTTGAAGGGTTAACTACTGGTATGGTAAACGTAATATTGACCTAGGGTTCGTTGGTTAATTGATTTGTTGTCATATGGTGTTTTAGGTTTATGAATGTCTCGACTAAAATGAATAACCTCATAAGATCATCTAATCTTTTACTAGTCGAGTTAAAATGATTGTAACGTAAATTCAATGCGTGATTTTAAAGCTAAAACTTGTTATATATGTACATATACGGATTTTGTGGAATTCAACGTTAGATTCATAATTATTAAAATTAAAGGGTTGATTTGTAAATATAATGACTAAAATGGCTAAATTAGTAAAATGGGTAAAACGGCATATTTACACATAAGACCCTACACTTTATAATATTTACACTTTAGACCCTAAACTTGTGAAATTTGGCATAAATGATCCTTAAAGTATAATAATACTCACTTAACCTGATATGTCTTTAAATGCATCATAAATGGCTAAACTTACTAAATACGAAAACCTGCTAATTATGGAAACCTGCCTAAAGTAGAAAGCTACCTAAAATGGAAAGCCGTCTAAATGAGTAATCCGACTTTAATAAGCGTTATCTAATTCATAGGTTCTGGACGGCGGGATTGATTCATCGTGTGACCTTAGTTTCCTATTTTGCTTGCTTCGATTGAGGTACAGATATTCTGACCTTGTCTCTTAAGGTTTCTCATGATTCGTATGCATCCTTTGTGTAAAACCTGAAAATCTAAAACATGAATAAAGACTAAAATACCCTTGGAATCGTAAATTGTAAAATACGTAAAAGACATTTATAATCATTAAACGAAATTAAAACCTAAACTTACGAGAAATTAAAACTTACCTAATACGTGTACGTGATCGATTTTGTACGACGAAGATTTAAACTTCTCGCTAAAGTGTTGGGCCGATTAGCTGGACCTTGTTTTCGTTATTTGGGAAACCACTTGGGATCGTGTCTTCTGCCAGCCGAGAGCCAAGAGAGCCCAAGGTGGGCGTTTGTTTTGTTTCGGTTGGACCCAAGAGGCCGAAGCCCATACCCCCTCAAAGCCCTAACCGAAAATGTTACTAGCTATATATACAAACACATTAACATAATTTGGAACCCTAGTTTTGTTGCCTCTCTCTTTTCTTTTTGTTCCATTCGGCCGAGTAACAAACACCCTTGGTGTCGCGAGTTTTGTTCAACGAGCTAAGGTATAACATGTTTTCTCGTCTTCTTTCGTTACACCTTACGTTAATATATATTGTATCATGTTATTTTGGTCGAGTTGTGTTTTTCTTTTGTGGCCGAACCGTATGAAACAAGAACAAACCATAATGAATTGAACCTTGTTAAGAGAACATGTATGTAATACGTATTATTGAATCGGAGCATAGATATATGTTGAGCATAAGAACCGAACCACATATATATAACCGAACCACTTGTAATTAATTCGGCCAAGGTATAAACATGTAAACTTGATTAAGTAAAGTACGTAGAGAGCTAGGGTTTGCGTAAAACCTATTAGCCGAACCCTATACATATAAACCGAACCATATAAGAGTTTTGAACGTGTGTTTAATAAGTAAAGGTCATGTAAACCTAAACCCTAGTTTGAAGTGTGAACCGAACCCTAATTGGTTTGTGAACCGTGTATCATGCGTACGTTATTATAAGTCAAGTGAGCTTGTCGATATGTAAACGTAGTACGTGGTCATATCTATTCAAGACTATTGTGCATGTGTGCATAGATGTGTAATTAATACGAGTAATAAGTAACTTGTGTTGTCACATGAAATCATAAACGTGCATGGGAATAAAAGTTGACGTATAATATGTGTATAAGTAACGTATGGTTAAGACATGAATGTGTTGAGTAAATAAACAAGAGTAATGAGTCATTAAATGACGTAACATATAAAGTAAATGCACATTAATATGATATTAAAAGAATGAGAAAACCCTAGAACATAAATGCGAGTCGATTAGGGTTTGAAGCTAAGGGTATTAATTCGTTATTTCATGTGTGAGTTATGACGTTTAAACTATTTTTCACATTTAACCCTAAACTTTAATAAATGACATATTGAACCCTAATCTACGATATTGTTTATAAAACACTTAAGTCTCATTTCATTATAAAACTCTAAAGTATTAAGATCACTGAATACACTAAGTATAAACACCAAATATTAAAAGATCATTTCGACAATTATGGAATCATAAATAACATGTACGACTGTTAATGTGTATAGGTTCTGTGAAGAAGGAGTAATCCTTTGCTTTCCGTATTTCTGCTTTTTGGTCATTTGCTTTGGAATAAGGTACAGATATTCTGACCTTTTCAGTAAAGGTTCCTTATAACGTTTTCTTTTCGTTAGCTTTTATATTAGGGTTTCCTAAGCCTTTGCTATGAACCCCATTCTGTTTGTTTGAGCTGTCGCTTATTTGAACTCTGATTTCTGAATTATAAAACATCTGATTTTGAACTATATGATATGAAAACTTTGATTTTGAAAATATGATTAATCTTCTGATAAAGTATGATCTGTGTCAGTTTTGACATTCTGATTTGACCTAAGATAGTTTGACACCCGAGCCAAATATTAACTAGTCATGGGGGTTCCATGTCCGTGTCAGTGATGCACTTTTGACATGACTCTAGGGCAGTAGAGTGATGTTCTGCCACGTCCCTTATCTGTTATCTGTTATGAGCTCAAGTTATGTTATATGATCAATATATGTCTGTGGGGCGTATGGATGCATCCTAGATCTGTTATCTGTTAATTGTTATATGTTATATGTTATCTGATGATTGATGCTGCGTGCATGCACGTCCTTCATAACTCCGGTAGGTCTCCCCTACAAATGTTGCCTTGTGTGGATATGAATATGAATATGATTATAATTTGATATTTGTTTCTGGGCTCGAGGTAGTTAACTATAAAGCTTATTCGATAACTCTGATTTATACTTTGGAAATGATTATGATTTTACTATCTTTCGTTCACTATATTTCGTATTTGATTTCGTTTAGTATTCGCTTTGCTTGTATATCTGTTCACTGGGCTTTTGAAGCTCAGCCGCATTTCTTTTCTTCCGCGGCAGGTATCTAAGCATTGGAGCTGGGTTTTGCTTTGGGATGAGTGCTGAGTGGACTTACCTTAGAGATATTTAGCTTTGATCTTATGATGCCATTTAAGACTTACTATTTCAGATATTTTATTGGAGTTTATTTTTCCGCTGGGACCTATGTATTGAAGTCATTTTGACTTGAATTATTTCAGTATTTATGCTAAGACTTCTTTTGGATATTTATGTTTGCTTTGATATGACACCATTATTTGTGATTCCTTTACCCTTGTCGGGTCGGGGCGTTACACTTTGATACTAGCTTTGAACTGTTATGCTTTTACTCTGAGCCTTGTTATTAGGGCTTCCCTATGAATTTGCTATGCACCCCTTTTATTGTGACTCTGATATGAACTTTATGATTATGAACCTTTGATTATGAACCTTCTGATTATGAGCCTTTGATATGAACCCTGATTATGAACCTATTTTATGGAACTCTGATATGAACCTTTGACTTCTGAACCTTTGATATGAACCCTTATGATATGATTATGTTTTGACCCTTCAGTTTGATACCCGAGCCAAATATGTATCCTTAGTCATGGAGGTACCATGACCATGTCATTGATGCACCAATGGCATGACTCTAGTGTGTTCGAGTGATGTTACACACCGTCCCCTTTCTGTTATATGATTATAAGCTCAAGATATATGTTTGGCCACTATGTTTCTGCGGGGGCGTATGGATGCATCCTAGATTTGTTATGTATCTGATATGTTATGCTATGATATGATTTTTCTAGTGAATGATGTCGTGTGCAATACGCGTCTTCACATTCTGGGAGCTAGCTACTCCATTGGTTACTGAGGTCTCCCCTCCTATTATATATGGTATTCCGAGGTCACCCCTCCGAGTACAATGGTTACTTATGATATGATATGATATGTTTCTGGGCTTGTGGTAGCTTTCTGACAACCCTTACACTGTTGATATACCTGTATTGTACTTTATGTATTCCCCAACGCACCATATTTTGTATTGATTGTCCATTACTCAGTACCCTTATGTGACTCACTCTACTACCATGCTATATTCCATTGCACTGATCTGACATACTCCTTTTCAGTTACTTCAGACTATCATTCCGTTCACGTACCGGTTTATTATATGATTATTGAATTTGATTATGCTATTACATGTTTTATGTGACTACCGTTTACCGCTACGATGTGATTAATATGCGATTATATGATTCACATGTTGTCGTCTGACTATATGTTATCTTACTGTTATGTGACCCCTTTGATTTTTCTGATGACCATGCTAGTGTGTAATCGATTGTTTTGTCTATTTATCTTGTATACCTCGTTCTGTTAATCTCGTGGACTATGAATATCCGTTAGTATTCTTATCTGCTTATTGTTGATCTGCCATGTTTACATTGCTGTTTATGCTACTGTTTGATTGGGTAAATGGTTTAACTTATGTGGTCCGGCTTGTTAACTTGTTTAATTGCTCGGCTATGTCCTTAATTCATTCAATTATAACGTTCATGCTGAATTCATACTTGATACGTGTGGCTACCATGTTTGACTGCTGATGGTATTTTTGCTGTTGTGATACTTGTGACGTTATTAACTATGGGTTACTTGACTTGTGTTGTAACACCCCAACCCGACAAGGGTAGAATTGTCACATTCTGGTGTCATATCAGAACATACAAATAAAATAATTACAAACGGAAACCTTAAAAAAATGAAGTATCAAATCATATAAACAATTGACTGACGAGGAAAGTACAATATCCAAAATGAAATGAAATGTCAAACAAAAACTCTTCAAAGTAAGTCCAAATAATAACGTAACTAGGGTTGGTCCACTCAGATAATCCAACTCTCAGCCCATCAAAGCCCATCTTCAAATCTAAAACCTGCCGCAGGAAAAGAAATGCGGCTGAGCTTAAAAAGCCAGTGAACAGATATAACAAAACAAAAGCTAAATAAAAGCAGAAACGAAAAGAAACAAAGGAATCTGATAACAAGGTCCCAGCGAAAAGAGTACAATGAGTCAAAGAGGATCCTGCATAACACAATTATACAGATATCCAAAAAGAACAGATAACAAGGAGAACAAAGCAAAGCAAAGCATCGATGACATATATACAAGCACATACAAACCAAGCGTACAAGTACTGAAACATAAACAAGCATATCAGACGTCATATTCACACAACATATATATGGCATACAATCGATTCAGGAAATCAGAAGACATACAAGTCAAACAGAAATCTAAAGGCAAGCGAAAGCAATTAATTAGTAAGTGAGCATGGCAATCACACGGGTCAAAAAAACCCTTAGTTGAAAACATAACCAGTATCATAACAGTGGAAGTACTTAACAGCAGTCAAAACATAGCAGTCACACGTAACAAGTAGGAATACAGTATGAGCATTATAATTAAATGAACTGGGGACATAGCAGGGCAATTAAACAAGTTAACAAGCCAAACGTCATAAATTAAACCATTTACCCAATCAGTCCGTAGCATAGACAGAAATGTAAACATGGCAGGTCAACAACAAGCAGATAAGGGTACAACGGATAAGTCATAGTCCACGAGATTAACTGAACGAAGTACACATAATTAACAGAAAAACTATCGATTACACACTAGCATGGTCACCAGACAATTCAGAGGGTCACATAACAGTGAGATCACATATCATCAGACAACAACAGGTAAATCAGATAACTATATGTTAATCTTATCATAGCAGGGTAATCAGTAGTCACATAAAACATGAATAACATAATCAAATCCAATAACATATAATAACCCGGTACGTGAATGGAACGATAGTCTGAAGTAACGGAATGAGAGTGTGACAGATCAAAGCAATGGAAGATATATATCTTGATAGTAGGGTGAGTCATATAAGGGTGTTGAGTAATGAACAGTTAATACAGAATATGGTGCATTGGGAAATACAGATGGCACAATATAGGTATATCAAAAGTGTAAGGGTTGTCAGAAATCTACCACGAGCCCGGAAACATATCATATCATATCATATCATAAGTAACCATTGTATTCGGAGGGGTGACCTCGGAATACCATATATAATAGGAGGGGAGACCTCAGTAACAAATGGAGTAGCTAGCTCCCAGACTGTGAAGACACGTATTGCACACGACATCATTCACCATATAAATCATATCATATCAAGTCATATCCTCTAATATAATATCATATCTAGGATGCATCCATACGCCCCCCGGAAACATAGTGGCCAAATCATATACATATAGTGAGCTCATAATCATATAACATAACGGGGACGGTGTGTAACATCACTCGTACACACTGGAGTCATGCCATTGGTGCATCAATGACATGGTCATGGTACCTCCATGACTAGGAACACATATTTGGCTCGGGTATCAAACTGAATGGTCAAAGCATAATCATATCATAAGGGTTCATATCAAAGGTTCAGAAGTCAAAGGTTCATATCAGATTTCCATAACATAAGTTCATAACCAGATGTTCATAATCAGAAGGTTCATAATCATAAGTTCATAATCATAACAAACGAATATCATAGCGAACAAAATCATATCAAAGGATTATGTCGGAATCGTATCAAAAGGATCATAGCATAAGGAAATCATAGCAAGGAATATCATAAGTGAAGTAAAGTCAAGGATCGAAAAGTCATGAGAAATCCCTACTGAAAAGGGATAGAATATCTGTACCTTAACGCCGATGAAAGGAAAGCAAACGAATGAATGAACACAAAGATACGACACCACGTCTTCTTCAATGAATCTACACGGATTACGGTTCGTACAATACTTATTAGCTCATTTAAGTCATAACGGATTTATTGCTTATATAAATCGTATTAATATTTTATTTTTAGAGTCATTATTCCTATTCTCATATTTAGTAATAGACCGAAATAAATACTTTAGGGTAATAATTTAAAATTAGACGCAAAATTAGGGATTCAGAATTTAGGGTTTTACATGTGTGATTGCCATGCTCACTTTCTAGTTAGTTGCTTCCGCTAGCTTTTGGACTTCCGTTTGGCTTATATGTACTCTGATTTCCTGATTTATTGTATGCCTGGTTATTTAGATGTGCTTACGTATATGTCATCATTGTGTTATGTGCTTTGTCCTCATCTTTTATTTGTACCTTCTGGATATCTGTTGTAACACCCCATGAACGACACGACTAAAAACGTGAAAATTTTTCGCAAAAAGTACACCTGAAAACTGACCCACTGTCACTCTTTTACAATCTGACAAAAATCTATAAACATCTAGACCTTGAAACTATTTTTAAATGAAACTAGACTCAATTACCTTCTATGTAGTTATCTCGGTCGAAAATCACATATCGTTCAAGGACCGATATTTGAAATATCGGTTATCGCGGTGAGATATCGGTTTTTTATATTATCTAGAATATTAACTATATATATAAATACCCCCTACCTTCTCACTCTCTCATTTTCACTCTCTTCACTCTCTCACTACAACACACACACACACACACATATTCCTCCTTTCTCTCTCTATATTTTCCGGCCAACCCATTAGGGTTCCGGCGCCGTCTTCATTTCCGGCCAACTTTCCGGCGAACTCCAACATTTACACCACCTATCCTAGATGATAGATCAAGGTCTCATGGTTCTATTTTCGTGCCACACGCGTTTTGAAACACCTTAACGCGCCCTAGATCGAGTTTTTAAGATTCGGAGATTAGGGTTTTCACCTTATAACGAATCATTAAAGGTTGTTCAAGTGGGTTTTTTAATTGGGTTCTCATTTATTGGGGTTTCTCTACAGATCTGAAAGTCAAAAAAAATAAAAGTCAAAATATCGCCATATCGTATATCTCGCCGATTTCAAAATATCGCCAAAATATCGCCAAATATCGCCGATATTATCGGATCCGATATTTTGGGGCGATATTTTGAACCGATATTTTTTTTAGGGGCGATATACGAGATATCGACGATATATCGATGATATATCGGCGATATATCGCCGAGATTAACTACATAGATTACCTTCGAAATGACGGGTGGCACGACCCGTGACGACTTACGGTTAAAAAGATATGATTTTTCGAAAAGTGACAAAATCTGATTGTTCCAAATTTCGGTTCCAAACCGAAATTTGGTTCCAGATTCCACTTTCAAACCGAAATTTAGTGTATCCCATACCGAAATTTCACCCATTTTCACAATAAACAACTCATACTACCTTATTTCCACACCAAACTCATTCAAAGCCATTAACATTTCATACTAAATCATTTACAAAATCAATCAACTCGTTTGCTACCCAAAATGGGTGAGAACACACTTAACCCAAACGCCCCTTTTTCTGCATAACCCTTTTATGCATCTTTTTTACCCATTTTCTGGAAAAACAACTTCTATGACCCGATAATTAACGAAACTTTCCAGATTTACTTATTCTATCCTTGGGCTCATTTTCATATAAAACATTTATAGTTTGACCCTCAAAATAGTACTTTGCAAAGTGACGGGTTTTGTGCCCAAAACCCGTTTTGACCCATTTCATGTCAAACGACTCCTAGCAACTCATTACCATACCAAACTCAACCAAAATCATTAGTATAACATAATAAACTTATTCCATAATCGAATGACCCAATTACAACCCAAAATGGGAATAAATAGGCTTATGCCAAACACCCCTTTAACTTTGACTATAAACACTTAAAACACACTTTGACCCAACGGTTGGCCACCGATTCGTCAAGACAATCATAACATACAAATTGACACTTGACTACACCATACAAACTATCATAGGACCAACGGGGGTACAAACTCGACTTTGAGCTCGGTATACTACCTAGCTCCTACTTCCTTACCAATCTTCCAATCTTCCACATAACTAGCAATCCGTAAGCCTTAGCCCAAGCTTACCATCATCACCACATAAAAACCTACAAAGCATTAACATCTTAAACCGTAAGCACGAATGCTTAGTAAGTAAAGCGGGTATAACATATCATTATAATTCATTCACGCATAACACGCTATCACAATTATAACGCATAACCACATACCTCGGCTACTTAAAGCCCTAACCATTCTTTCCTCTAATCCTTTCTCGACTGACACATAACTGGCATCTTGCTCATAATCACATAAGCACAACTAACAAAGCTAATCATCAATCTAGCACATAAGCCACATAACGCGTAACACATAGAAATCATTATAACTTTACATTATAGCCGGTTTACTTACCTTAGCTCCAAGCTAATGAAATCAAGCACATCATCATCTTCACTCTTGTCATCTAAGTCATAATCACTATAGGCATAAACACATAATTAATCAACTATATCATAGTTACTACCACCATCTCTCCTTTCTAACCATTTCTAACTATCATATAATCATATGATGATTACAAGATAATTAATCCCATTAACTTATTAACTTAACTCAATAAAACTTAAACCATATTCATCATAACTTCTTTAATTAGCTTATAAACATCTTTTTACCCAAATTCCCAATTGATATCAAGAACCTTAATTCTTAAATTCACCAATTAACTTAGGGTAAGAGATTACTTACTTGTAGGGATGATCAATACAAGTTTATTACTGGATTGGAGCACTAATCTACCTTCAAATTATCATTACAGTGATCTTGGTTCTTCCCTCCCTTTTCTCCAAAATGTACCACACACACCCACAATATTCTGGAATGTGTAGAATGCAGCAGAAGATAACTATTAGTAGTATAGTTTGCCTAATTGGCACACTAGGCCCCTTAAGTTCTTTTCTTTCTATTATGGCCACAATAACTTTATTACTCAATTAATATTTGACAACATTAGTCCTTTAAGTCTATCTTTATTATAAATGTGGCGCATTATATTTTCCATAACCATTTACATAACATTAAATACTTATATTTTGACTATCGGGTTTGACTAACTAATCCCGTAAGTTCTTTGAACTTATAGAAGTCATGGTCAACCATTCAAATGGCATTCTTCTAATAAAATGCTTAGGCCCGGTTTCAGGGTGTTATAATTCTACCCCCTTATTTAGGTTTCGTCCTTGAAATCTATCGTTTAAACTACCCTTGTCTTGATCACTTCTTGCCCCCATTCTTAGCATTAAGCACATTTATCATCCATACATTCCGTTGCAATTCTCTATGTGATCTTGCAACATTAAGCAATACATATCAAAATCCTTAATCCACACTACTTCTCATTTAACTTTTTGAGAGCGTCGACTCTTACTAAGGTCATTATGTCAACATGACGCATTTACTATAATCATTGTATCATTTCGCCAACTTCATTTCCATCACATCGCATTCTTACTTACTACCAATGTTGCAAAAATCGTGAATCGGTATTCGGGCAGTCGACCACCCTGCAGCGAGTAATCGGTCAATTCGGGATTAATCGGTGATTAATCGGATTGGCATTTCCTGCAATTTTTTGGTATTTCTGGAGACCAAACTAAAAATTTTAACTGATTCCAAGCCTGCTATCTTTCCAAACCTCAATAAAAGGCTCTAATTCTGATTATGATGCACATTGTGCGTTATAAGAGAAATATACGATCCCCAAATTAAGTATAATGCCTAAATTATTATTATTTTTAAAATGACCGATTTGCCCGATTCGGCCGATTTTTGACCGATTCGGCCGATTTTGACCGATTCGGCCCATTTTTTGACTGCTTAGTGTCGATTTTTATCCTAGGCCGATTTTTCGACCAATTTTCAAAAATCGACAAGGTACTCGGCCGATTAACGATTAATCGGCGATTAATCGGCCGAGTTGACCGATTTTTGCAACATTGCTTACTACACTTAACTTTTAAATCAAGGATTATGTGCCACTTGAGAAAATTTACGCCAATTTGACTTTACATAAGTCAAACGTTAACCTATACAACTTAGTATTTCATTTCTACCATAGTCATTCTATTATCCGCTTTAACATTTTTCTATAACTCCTTATCTTTGCTATTTCATTTTAAGGATTTCCACAAAGTGTTAAGATTGACTTGGGGAAATCTTGGCTTACTTTGACTTTCATAACTTAACATTAACTATTATCTACCCATCTTACATTGGTCATTCCTTTACTTCGTTAACGTTTTCATTACATTGTCTCATTTTCTCTATTTCTTACAATAAATTTCTCGTCAAAGACTATGAGTCTCATAAGAAGTTTCAACGTTTTAACTTCAAAAGTCAAATTTTAACTTATACCTTCACATTCACTCATATGAGTGCTAATACTAATTAGCATCTATTTCCATCATTACTAACATTTGAACCACGCCTTAAGGCATGCTATAACATCATTACCAATTTCTTAATCTTTTCGAGTTATACTATAGACACCTAATGGTTGGTTTCACTTAATGTCTCAATTAAAAGTTGCATTCTAATTATATCTCGTCTACCTTAGTTCTTAAGACTTTTAACTAATTCTAGGCTTGTGTTTTCTACCCCTTCTACCTTACTCATGCCATGTTGGGAACACATAAGCCCACTCATTTACACTTCTTCATTTACATGAAAAGGCGTCCCAATCGATGTAAATCAAGAAACATAAACTCATGGTTCGGTGATTCACAATTTCTTTAATTAAATGAAAAGGCGTCCCAATTCATTTAACTAAGGAAATCATAAGTCGTCCTACTTACACGCTTCCAACACAACACTCGTACCTATTCGTTACACATTTTAACTTTTCTTTCTTTTAGTTCTTTTTAACTTTTTAGACTTGGATCCATACCATTTCACATTCATTTTGGGGATATTTTATATGCCAAGGATGTAGGCAACCCCTTGCCGGTAAAGGAAATACTTTTGGTCCCGAAAGATTCCTTGTCATTCATTAATTTGGCCATCTCGAAGGATACCATCATTAACATTATTCACTTGGTAATCTTGAAAGATACCACCATTAACTTGGCCATCCCAAAGGATACCATCATTCACATGGTAATCTCGAAAGATACCACCATTAACTTGGCCATCCCGAAGGATACCATCATTCACATGGTAATCTTGAAAGATACCACCATTACCTTGGTCATTCCGGAGGATACAATCATTAACTTCATTAACTATCATTAACTCATCGATTACATGATAGTTACCTTTAACCTTTTACATTTAACATTAGATCCAAGTCATCATCATTTTAACATACATTCACATTTCCATTCCGTTTATTTAGTTTTAAGATAGTATTATTAGGAAATGACACTTGCTTCTTATATTTACACATGTGTTTACACATCTAACTTTCTTATTACTCATTTAAAACATGCTTACCAATTATCATTTTCATTTTTAAATGATCACAACTAATGATACACATTAGCCGTGATATCATAATTTCAAGTCATTGTCTTAACTTTATACATACTTATCACATTCTGACTATAAGACATGTCATTACGTTCTTACTTACATTCTATGAGCTCATTAGTTATACCATTTTCATTTCATCATTACTAGTTATCGTTTCTTAGCCTTATCCTATACATCTCGTATTAATAGACACTTAACAATTAATGTGTCAATTCTCATCTTGCTTTCACACATTATACTTTAGCTCACTTATCATTACTACGTTATATACTCTAAGCATTCGATAGTTTAGTTCACTTATAGCCCGTCTCTAATACCACTTACCATTTTAATTACATTCCATTAACACTACTCTTTAAACTATTTTTAAATGAAACTAGACTCAATTACCTTCGAAATGACGGGTGGCACGACCCGTGACGACTTACGGTTAAAAAGATATGATTTTTCGAAAAGTGACAAAATCTGATTATTCCAAATTTCGGTTCCAAACCGAAATTTGGTTCCAGATTCCACTTTCAAACCGAAATTTAGTGTATCCCATACCGAAATTTCACCCATTTTCACAATAAACAACCCATACTACCTTATTTCCACACCAAACTCATTCAAAGCCATTAACATTTCATACTAAATCGTTTACAAAATCAATCAACTCATTTGCTACCCAAAATGGGTGAGAACACACTTAACCCAAACGCCCCTTTTTCTGCATAACCCTTTTATGCATCTTTTTGACCCATTTTCCCGAAAAACAACTTCTATGACCCGACAATTAACGAAACTTTTCAGATTTACTTATTCTATCATTGGGCTCATTTTCATATAAAACATTTATAGTTTGACCCTCAAAATAGTACTTTGCAAAGTGACGGGTTTTGTGCCCAAAACCCGTTTTGACCCATTTCATGTCAAACGACTCCTAGCAACTCATTACCATACCAAACTCAACCAAAATCATTAGTATAACATAATAAACTTATTCCATAATCGAATGACCCGTTTACAACCCAAAATGGGTATAAATAGGCTTATGCCAAACACCCCTTTAACTTTGACTATAAACACTTAAAACACACTTTGACCCAACGGTTGGCCACCGATTCGTCAAGACAATCATAACATACAAATTGACACTTGACTACACCATACAAACTATCATAGGACCAACGGGGGTACAAAATCGACATTGAGCTCGGTATACTACCTAGCTCCTACTTCCTTACCAATCTTCCAATCTTCCACATAACTAGCAATCCGTAAGCCTTAGCCCAAGCTTACCATCATCACCACATAACAACCTACAAAGCATTAACATCTTAAATCGTAAGCACGAATGCTTAGTAAGTAAAGCGGGTATAACATATCATTATAATTCATTCACGCATAACACGCTATCACAATTATAACGCATAACCACATACCTCGGCTACTTAAAGCCCTAACCATTCTTTCCTCTAATCCTTTCTCGACTGACACATAACTAGCATCTTGCTCATAATCACATAAGCACAACTAACAAAGCTAATCATCAATCTAGCACATAAGCCACATAACGCGTAACACATAGAAATCATTATAACTTTACATTATAGCCGGTTTACTTACCTTAGCTCCAAGCTAATGAAATCAAGCACATCATCATCTTCACTCTTGTCATCTAAGTCATAATCACTATAGGCATAAACACATAATTAATCAACTATATCATAGTTACTACCACCATCTCTCCTTTCTAACCATTTCTAACTATCATATAATCATATGATGATTACAAGATAATTAATCCCATTAACTTATTAACTTAACTCAATAAAACTTAAACCATATTCATCATAACTTCTTTAATTAGCTTATAAACATCTTTTTACCCAAATTCCCAATTGATATCAAGAACCCTAATTCTTGAATTCACCAATTAACTTAGGGTAAGAGATTACTTACTTGTAGGGATGATCAATACAAGTTTATTACTGGATTGGAGCACTAATCTACCTTCAAATTATCATTACAGTGATCTTGGTTCTTCCCTCCATTTTCTCCAAACCGTACCACACACACCCACAATATTCTGGAATGTGTAGAATGTAGTAGAAGATAACTATTAGTAGTATAGTTTGCCTAATTGGCACATTAGGCCCCTTAAGTTCTTTTCTTTCTATTATGGCCACAATAACTTTATTACTCAATTACTATTTGACAACATTAGTCCTTTAAGTCCATCTTTATTATAAATGTGACACATCATATTTTCGATAACCATTTACCTAACATTAAATACTTATATTTTGACTATCGAGTTTGACTAACTAATCTCGTAAGTTCTTTGAACTTATAGAAGTCATGGTCAACCATTGAAATGGCATTCTTGTAATAAATTGCTTAGGCCCGGTTTCAAGGTGTTATATCTGTTACTATTGTATTCTGCATGTTCCTCATTGACTCATTTCCCTCATTTCGTTGCGACCTTGTTATCAGCTCCCTTGCTTCATTTTATATTTCAGATTTTGTTTAGCTTTCATTTGTTATATTTGTTCACTGGGCTTTTTAAGCTCAACCGCATTTCTTTTCCTGCCTCAGGTTTTAGGTTTGAAGATGGGCTTTGATGGGCTGAGAGTTGGATTATCTGAGTGGACTGACCCTAGTTACCTTATCATTTTTGACTTATTTTGAAGAGTGATTGTTTCGATATCTCATTTCATTTTATTGACATTTTGGGTTTTGTATTTTCTTTGTAAGTCACTCGTTTATATGACTTGATAATTTATTTTATAAGGCTTCCGTTTGTAAAATTTTATTTGTATGTTCTGATATGACACCAGAATGTACCCTTGCCGGGTTGGGGTGTTACAGTCTCTTACTATCCTTGTGATGAAAAATAACAAGAAACTAGATCAAGATCACTAAACCAAGAATCACTAACTAGTCTTCAAAATTTTCCAACCAATATCAAGCTTCCAAATTCAAACCCACCCTTATAATACCTTGATCTACCCTAATCTAAGTTATAAAACCCTTGAAAAACTTTCAAGAAAAACCATGTATCAAGGTGAAATTTGTGTGGATTTATAGTGATTTTGTGTTGGAATAAATCAAGGAAACGAGTCTAGGATCATAACCCTTCAACAATATGAGATAGGAACTAGCCAGATCAAGTTTAAATGGTGAATTTAGGGTGTTTTGGTTCGTTCACCATAGAAGAGAAGAGAGAAAATTGATGAAAATTGTGCTAAGTATGAAATGAATAAGTAAAAGATGTAGTTTAAAAGAAAAGAATTCAAATTGAAATTGATAACTTAGTAGATATTTGTAATATTTGGTGACTAGGTTTATGACAAGGCTAGGTAATATTAGCTAGTCAGTGTAATATTATCTATAAACTAGTTGTTAGATGATAAAACCTAAAACGCAAAGTTTTAAAAATGCGTAAAACGCAATTTTCGGAAAATAATGAGTATGCATGAAAATAACCGTGCACTTGTTTAAAGTAAACTAAAATCACTTTTTTAAAGTAGACTAAAATTAGTCTAGAGTGATATAAAATGTTTAAATATGGTTTTCGTTACGCGCGGGATAACCTAACGGTTATATGTAAAGTTTAAAAGTTACGCGATTTAGGTAAAAACGCAAAACGTGCAAAGTTTTCGTAAAAATGAAAAAGTAAAGATATGACGTATGAATTATATTAATATGGAATCAAGAATGAATAAAACATGTAGACTATAAGTATTCTAGGGTCGGTTTAAGTTAATGTACGTGTTACCGCGTTTGCGAGATAACTTAACTGATTATCCGTAAAGGTTAATTTTCGTGAAATTAAAGTGAATAGTAAAAGTACGAGATTGAAAAATGACCTGAAATGTATGGGTTGTTACATCAACTAACACAAGTTAATTGAAAGATATCAAAGTATTTTAGAAAATCCCAAATTTTTTTCTAAACCCTAATTTTCTAGAAATCAACTTTAAGCAAGATTAGACAGCCTTTCTCTGATACCATGTAAAGAAACACAATTTAACAAGTATAAAACCTTTATTAACCAGAAAACCAAAGATTACAAGTAAAACTGAGTTCAATCAGTATACAACCAAGTAACAATGAATCTGATCTCAATAAGATAACAAGAACAATCAACACAATGTAAAAACTGTTCAAGATGAGCAGTTATCACAAACTAGGGTTACAACTTTTTGAGAGATATAATCGTGAGTAGAAAGAGAAAGAGGTGAGCAGAGTTGTGAGGCATCAACTTGTCTTTTTCCTTTATATAGCAGCTTCACCGCCTTAGTTCCAACTTGACAACTTAAGCCCTCCATCTTCTACTCCTTTGCTATCTAGCTCCCAAAGACTCACCAAAGCATAACTGAAAATAAGACATTGACACAATCATTCCCTCTAATATTTCCAGGCCTCGATTATCTTTTTAACAATAAGAGTCGAGAAGGATTAATCTAAGTCATCGATTGTAAATGTCGTTCTATCTTGGCAATGGTACTAAGATGGCCATATATCTTGAAAGAGTACAAAAACACATGAATAACCATTTGCATATAAGCAAAGAATGCATCGTTGATGATTTGGAAATCTAATCATCTGAAGATGAAAACTTTCCAAAATCAAGTTTTGTAACTACAAAGTTGACGCCACTAATCATATATTGTGAGACTGTGTCTACTCCTCAGAATATGTGACTTTTATACTTGTATTCATGGTTCTGTGGCGGTTTACATTTAACTTCAAATGACATTAAAGGAGGTGTGATTTGACACATCAATTTAGAGTCGGTGATTATAATTTTATACAGTTGGTTTTGGTCCTTCCGAAATCACATTCTGATATGACCATGTCTTGAGTGGTGGTCAGACGGTTGTTGAGTTTCAAGAGTTGGCATTTTTGATATACAATACTAATCATTCAGGTCGAAATGATCCTTTGCTTTGGTCTTATAAGCCATGAGGCAATGTTCCGGTTTCTTTTACAAGGCATTACTACAATGCATCTGATTATGCCAGGGACTACACTCAAAATACACTAGGACTAGACTAGATAGAGATTAACATTTTGCCTTGAATGAGTGACTTCTTTACAAGTTATAGTTTAGCCATGGTGTTGATCAGCGCATAATAATCTATCAACTCTCGCAAAGTATGTGCGTTTAATAATAAATGGTGAGGGATTGATGTGATGTAGAGTGTGACAGGAAGGATGTGAGTATCACTGCTTCTGCGCTTCTGCTTCTTTATTTATTGGGAATTGATTTGCACATTAATGGTTTTGATTGGGACACTTTATTTTGTGCATAATATAATTGTGCAGTGTTTACAGTGTGTTTTATATACTTGTACAGAATGTCTTTATTTTTGTCCTTATCAAAATAAGGAGTTTACCTTATTCAATAGTGTGGGCCATGTGGAAGGCCAAAGGCCGACAAATTGAGAATGAAGCCACCTTTAACAACCGACAAGTCTCCTCTTTGAGATGTTTCACGATTTTTAGAATAGTTATTTCTATGGCCTAATAGCAGGTCCGAAATAGAAGTTGAGATTGGAACACCCGTAATCACATTAGCCAAACCAATTTGGTTATGGTTGCATTATGGGTCAAAACCTAACCGAGCTAAGCCCTAACAGTAATTGCTAAGAAAGTTTGGACAATTTACAAGCTTTATAACACGAAATAAGCCATAAACATAAAGTCATAAACACATACTAATCAATCTTCTTATATTCTAATGCCTAGCTAGTTCTAATCTTCTAATTCACAAATAATCAATGCAAGATGAAGAAGCATCAAACATGTATTAATCGGTAAATAAAAAACGAGGCTCAGATCTGTAAAAAGTATCGAACTCAAAGAGGATAAAACCGCCATGGCTGCACGCATCACGGCTGATAAACAATCAGACAAATGCCCCGCCAAGATGCGGTAAATCTCAACTTTATCCGATTAAACTCAGACAATGTTAAAGATATTCATCATCACCGCCTCTAATAGTTACATAATTGACTTTCATAAAAAAAAAGAATCATAGTACTTGCACGGGTACAGAAAGAGATCAACACCTGCAAAGGGTAAATTAATCGTTTCACTTGTATAAATGAAGTAAGAAACCAAATGCAACCACTGGGAAACCAGTAATCCTAACCGCTACACTAATATGACTGTATATGAGTGGGATATATAAAGGGTTAATTCATATAAAATCAGAAAGGGTTGTTTGTTGAGATTAAGGGGACAAAATAGAAAATCATAGGCGACAGAGGTGGTAAACAACCCTTGAAAAACATCCATTCCCACTGTCACCTCATTTTTTTTCTTACTTTTTGCCCCAAAACCTAAATTGAGGATGAAGCTTTGGTCTTATAGTGGTTTTATATTTTTATTCATTTTTT
Source organism: Chrysanthemum seticuspe (assembly GCA_019973895.1). NCBI lineage: Eukaryota > Viridiplantae > Streptophyta > Magnoliopsida > Asterales > Asteraceae > Chrysanthemum > Chrysanthemum seticuspe. Next base: position 161,506,498 of record BPTQ01000007.1, on the reverse strand, counting down.
TTTCTGTTGACTAAATTTCCAGTCTTGACTTTGACCTTGTAGCTAGGGGTGGAAACGAGCCGAGCTGAGCTATAGCTCGCTAGAGCTCGAGCTCGGCTCGTTTATATATAAAAGGCTCGAGCTCGTTTCGAGCCTTATATTTTGAGCTCGAGCTCGGCTCATGAAAATTTTCACAAGCTCGAGCTCGGCTCGGGCTCGACTAATTTTATGATGTGTTAAAGAAAATAAAGTTCAAATGGAGCTCGGCTCGTTAATTACATAAGGCTCGAGTTCGTTTACTACTTTTAAGCTCGTTTATACGTATATATTTCTAGGGCTCGTTTAGGCTCGCGAGTCTACTCGAGCTTTTTATACAGAGCTCGGGCTCGAGCTCGATTATTAAATGAGCCCAAAATAAGGCTCGAGCTCGGGCTCGAGCTCGTTTAAGCTCGGCTCGTTCGAGCTTTTTACCGATCCGATCCCGAGCTTTTTACGAGCAGCTCGGCTCGTTTCCACCCCTACTCTAGCTATGTTCCTTCACTTCCTTGTGTGACTGACCCAGCATGTTTGTTTACTTGTTTAATTCTTTTTTCACTTTTTATTGACTTAATATTTGACGATAGTACTTTTTTTGGTTTATGAAATTTGGCTGGTTAGTTTAATACTAGCTAGTGACACGCAAGATGTTTTTCCAAATACTAGAAAAGAAAAAGACTCATTTGTCTAACATAAGTATTGCATAAATTCATATAGTTGAAGGAACAAAATGAGAGTAAATATTATCAAGATTGAAATGACAAAATAAAGAAAGCTTACAAGTAAAGATGAATTGACAAATCGCGAAAACTGGTGCAATAAACTCACTTTGACATTATGTTCACCATCAAACTTGAAAACACTATCCCATGTTGACATTTTCAGACTTGCTACCCCTTGATTCTTGCCGAATAACAAATAATTATCTCAGTCAACACGGAACTACTCTATTCAACATCAAACATCGAAATCAGATAAGTTCCATCGTCTCCTTTGTCTGCGCACTATACTCCAAACTGCTAAGTTTCCTGTACAACCAGCTTCACGAGCTAATTTTTAACCAACCATATCTCAAGTCCCTTTTTGTTCCTAATCAGCAACAAGGCAAATTAAATTGCTTCTAGTTCTGTCTCAACAACAAAATTTCACGTCACAAGTTTAAATACTAACATTTTAAACCTCATATCCTTCTCATGTCGAAATACTAACAAAATATGGTTAAGAATCTCATATCTTTCTCATGTCGAAATACTAACATTTCCTCCTCGTCACAAGTTTAAACCTTTTTCCCATTAACTCTTGTTATTTTATTAAACATTGTAACTTCTCAAATCTATCATCCATTGCCACAGGATTTCTTTTTCTGAATGGAAGTGCATGAACCTGGAAAAGTTTTGCAAAGTGTGGTACCGTGAATCCGTCCTTTCAAAACAGAGTTTTACTTCCCTTACCAACGCACACCACAAAATTGCCTTTCAACACTATATTACACCTATTATTCAAACATGCGGGAGACATGTTATGTCTGCCAATGACATCTCCATGCAGACACACACATTATTCAAACATACTGGAGATATGCTATCTCTTCATTCCAGTACTGACAATGCCACTTAGATAACATTATGTAAACTACTATATAACCATTTCTTGAATAAGATTGCAAGCTAGCGGTTAGTTATGGCGTCAACTTTTAAGAACATAGTGATCTCTACAGTCTCGACATAATATCATCTGCAATAAAGTTGATTATATAGTCAAAAAGAGCAGTAAAACATTGAAGGCAATGCCTATGGCATTCTATTAGTGTAGAACTAGCAATAGTTGATGTAAAAATAAAAGGATACCCGTCTCTTGCTAAAATAGAAAGAGACATTAGCATGAACAATGAGATCGCTCAAACTTTAAACCAATGTTGAACACAACTACACAAGGCATGCCCTAACTAACCCATAATCACTACAAGACTTGCAAGAACAGTCTGATGAAGCTTGTTATCTTCATCTGCATCCTTAAGCCTTTCTTACTTCTGTTTAGCTCTTGTCTCTTATTTAGTTACCATGGCTTTTATCTAACATGAAAGAATATTTAAATGATTTCTTAACTAGCTATCAATGGATTTACAAGGAAAGACTTTGCACACTAAGTTATTGGAGCTAAGCTAGGAGACTAGTCTAAACTGAGCTAACTGATCGACTTATATGCTAGTCAGCTGGGTTGAGTTGACTTTATCCATAATGTTACAAACTTACAATGATTGAGATATTTGTGATGGAATAATTATCTTGTTGAGAGGGGATCCCCTGCATCTGCACCTCGACGTACCATATGAGCTTGACGAACTTGAGTAGATGTAGAGGATGATGTGGAAGTACTTTGTTCCCCTCACTTCTGAGTATTCCACAACCAAAAACTTAATCGACTACTATGGTTTGTGATTGTTTACTCTGCAAGTCAGTGTAAAAGTTTCCTATTTTGATATTTTGCCCCTCTGTCATGGTCCAAGAAAATCGATGTGTAAGATGCAGTTAGGCAGATTCGCCTGCCATGTTAGGTCACATGGTCTCATGGTCGTATTGAGGGCATCCATGGATTTCAGGCTAAATTAAAAATCCCGTCAAAACATCTTGATGATCATATTCACATTTTAAGGGTTTTTGAACTACACAGGTGCAATGTTGTTCAAGTTTTCAGTCTCAAAGTTCACGCTTAAACTTCAGAGGTCTAGAAATAACATCAAGATATGCAATGTTGATATTCAACTTTTCAGTCTCAAGTTCAGTTTTCAAGCTCAAATTTGAAACTGACAAGAGTTGAAGTTTGCAAGATACTGCTGAAGTCTGTCATACTTCACTACAGTAATATTGCTCAAGTGTCAATGTGTCATGGGAAAAACAAGTTCAGGTTGCTAGTAGTGCTTGTTTAATAAGTTTTATACCAGAGGATATGTTTTTCGCTCAACCCCAAAAACATTGCGATTAGAGCAATTTGGATAAGTTGCAATAACTTAACCATATTCCATTGGACAGGATATATGTCGATCATAAACTGCCTTATAGACTTTTGTGCTAAACACTCTAACTTGTTGATTTCTAGTTTAAGGCTTATTTGTGATGTTGAATTTTGGTTCACTTTCGTTAGTAAAAGTTTATATGATAAGTTGAGTTACATTAATCATACAGTTATAGATGTAAATTCCTTGCTATATTACATGACTTGTAAAACCACACTTCGGGTTATTTGGACATCAACAAAAAAAAAGTGCCATTTACCTGATTCTACCAAACTCAATTCAGCGGGTTACTAAAAATAACCCATTTGGACCCTTTTTCTCTGCTCCAAACTGCTAACCGCCTTTTACTCCCTCTGTCCCATATATTATGTGTCAATTTTCTTGCTACAATTGCCATGTATCCTCATATGTAGTCTTTTCAAACTCGCTTCACAAGCTATTCTCGAACCCGCCATACCTGCAGTCCATCTGTCAACACCTCAAATACAGATTTGTGACTAAGAAATATACCTTTCTTATCTCGATCAACCTCAACTACTCCCCCCATTGTTGCATTACATTTACCTTATCAAACTTACTTGGCACACTAACGCCTGCCCTTTTATACCTCCTTTTAATGCTCCATACATTAAAGTCACATGCATGTTTAAACTGAGCATACGTAACTGTTGTTTTAAGGATGTCTATTCTTTATAAAATACCCATTACACACCAAGGCGTCATCACCCCTACATAAGCTCTTGAAATATATCTTGAGAGTCAAATCAAGCGACAACCTTCAATTACATATCCACATGTAGCTCCTAATCAGCAGCACTGCAAATTTAATAGGTTTGATTTTAGAATCAAACATACGACCTCTCCCTCCTTGTCCTCTAAGTATCCCTCGCACGGCTGTTCATTTATTATATTGACTCGGTGAGAGTTTTGTGATTCCTTAAGTCGATACGTAACTAATTTGACACTTAGATTGTGAACCATCCAATGAATACCAACGACTACTATAACTGTTGGCTAAATTCGACAACCTCGATTATTAAACGATAGTACATTGTACATAGTCTATTGATTCTGTCTCCCCATTACAATAGAGCATTGAGATTTTGAGTCCTTGTAACACCAATATTAACAAGATATGATCTGATTGCTTGCCTATAAATCTATATTTCCGATGAAAATTGCAGAACCTTCAACCTTGGGTGGAACCTCGTGCTGCAATACTAACATATCCTCCTTACGACGATTAAGAACCTTTTACCCAATAATTCCCATTAGTTGAAAAATGTAGATTACTAATCACACACGACACAAGTCTACATAAATCTTTCCTCCTATTCCTTACTCTATTGACCCTTTCGCCAAAATCCGACCCCATTCCTTCTTATTTAGATGAAAATCCATTACCACGGCACATACGGTTGCCATTACGTCACACAAAATATATGAGATACTCTTCCATTCAATCCCAAAGTTTAAATCACTTTTGTTACAGTTATTGGGCTTTTTGCCATATTGACTTTTCGTGTCAACATTAGATCAATAATAAAGTGAGACCCCCTTAACAATATCCGGTGGCGTACATCTAGAAAAGTTCAGTTCATTGCATTGAGTATGAAAAAATTCAATATAACACAGCATTTTAATTATAGTCTCTGCGTTACTTGTTCCGCATCAAAATAAGGAAAAAAGCTATAAATTCATAACGCACTTTACAAAAAAACTCATTATGCTCTATGTACTTCACTTATTGTCATAATACATAACCATTTTCATTTTATTCGGTTATTTTCTGTCCGTTTTTATCCGTTTTCGTAAATCGTCCATTTTTATCCGTTTTCATTTTAATCTGTCCGGATAAAAACCGTTTTTATTATCCACGTCAAAACGGTTTTTCTCTGTTTTTATCTGTTTTTATCCGGACATATTAAAATGAAAGCGGATAAAAATGGACGATTTACGAAAACGGATAAAAACGGACGAAAACGGATAAAAACGGACCGAAAATAACCGAATAAAATGAAAACGGTTATGTATTATGACAATAAGTGAAGTAGATAGAGCATAATGAGTTTTTTTTGTAAAAGACGTTATCAATTTATAGCTTTTTTCCTCAAAATAAATATAGTTTTAGTAGCAGTGGGACATATAAAATAAAGTCTGCTGCATTCTTTTATAGTAGACATACCAATGGTTGATGTACATAAATAATCACTGGTCTCTTCTAAAATAGGAGAGCGAAGTTAGCCAGAATAGGAAAGAAGAGCTAAAAAACTTAAAACACAGTATTGAGTAATAGGCATGTCCTAAATAAGCTGTAATCACTGCAGAAAAAACAAGAACAGTCCATTGAAAAGGATTCCTGATTACAAACAGAACAATGATATACATCCATAATGTATGAGTACTTAGTAATTATGGGGTGCCAATAGAGTTTTATCGTTGTTTGTCAAGACAATATAGTTCTTTTCTAACTTGAATAGGATTCCTAATTACATATAAAACAATTTTACTATATCACATTACATTCATAAAGTACTTTAATGGAGAAGAATAGGTGAGGCGGACAGGGGGTATGTTAATAAAGCGTTAATTTCAATTGTTACAAGGTACCTGTTGGTGGTTCACATATGTTGACTAAAGAAAATTTGGTTGAATGGTGGTGACACGAAATTATTATCTGTATGACAGTTCTTTATTATAATTTACAGTTGGACTATCTTTTGAGACCTTTTCCTTACTTATGCTTGTATACCCATGACTTAACCAGCTTCAGGCCTGTGGTCCAGGGGGCTCCTATCTCCGATGAAGCGTGTTATCTTCATCTTCCTCATTAAAACCATTATTACTTACAAGTTAGGCCTTATCTCTTATATACATGGGTTTTGTTTCCACCTTCTAGCAGCTTTGTTCCCATCATCAGCAAGTGTCCAAAACCTTAAACGACTTATTTCTCTCCGCTTGTACTTGCTTCTCCAACACCGAACTAGAAGAACTTCATCATTTTCCGTTAAGCATCTCATCCCTGCCATCAATATTGTCTTTTCTTTCTTCCACAACCTTTGTTTCTGATAAATTCAAGTGGTTTATTGATTATTTGCTCTTCAAGTGAGTGTTCAGAATTCCTTTGTTGGTGATTTGCCCTTCATTCATGGTCGAAGGTAACTGATATGGGAGTTGCAGTTGGGCAAATCCACACACATTTAAAAGTTAAAAAGCGAATCAGGTCATATGGTCATATTGAGGGCATCCAAGGATTTCAAACAAGATTCATCGTGTCCCTTGGAGACATCTTGATGGTCATTTCTAGGTATTCATATAAGTCAAAACCTTATTCTCAAGCAACGTTAAGTGGATATTATAGTTCGCTTGTGTGTCTTCTAGTTTTCCATCTCCCAGACCACGTTCTCAAGTTTCATGTTTAGATATGCAAATTAAGTTATTTCGAGTTTTCAATCTCAAAGTTCAAGTTCAAATGTCAGCTGCTTCAAAAATGTCACAGTTTGCAACATTGTTTTAATCTCCAATTCCATTTCACAATTAAAGGATTTCAAAGAATTACCATCTACCCAAGATGGATTGCAAAACGCAGACTTCCAATTTTCACAAGATAGAAACTATTACATTCCATAACAAACATGGTACACAGTTTGGACACGATAAACCTTTTGATAACAGACAATGATCGATAACCTACTATGTTAGTAGTTCTTTACCATCATCTTTTCATAAATCCATTGATTCAAAGATAAAACAAAAAGAGTCATACTCAAATCAAAACGAAAAAATTTAGTAAAAAAACGAGGCTCAGATCTGTAAAAAGTATCAGAACAAAGAGGATAAAACCGCCATGGCTGCATTCATCACAGCTAATTAACTGAATAAACGCCTCGCCAAGATGCGGCTAATCTCAACTTCGTTCGATATACTCAGACAATGTATTATAGATATTCATCATCACTGCCTCTAATAATTATATATTTATTTTGAGTACAGAAAGAGTAGTAATCAGCAGCAGCAGCTGCAACAATAAAAGAGTTAATTACATGAATGGTCACTGTGATGAGAAGCTGTCATAACCGAACAAACAAACACCCCCTTAGTAATCACTGTTGTTAATTGGTATGGGTCCAAATTGCTAAGCACTAGTAAACAACAACAACAACAACAAGAGGAAGAACATCAAGAATACCATGAGTCGTTCGAACAAGACAAAAGGGTTGTTTGGATTTAGGGGCAAAAATTGAAAATCATTGGTGAAAGAGGTGGTAAACAACCCTTGGAAAAACATCCGTACCCTCTATCGCCTCATTTCTTTTACATTGTCTGAGTTATTTTCTTAATTTTTGCCCCAAAACCTAAATCAAAGATGAAGGTATGGTCCTATAGTGGGTCTGATACTTGTTTAAACTAATTTACTTTTGAGAAAATTAACAAAAGGGGACTTTTTTTTTCAAGTGTGGTCCGTTTTTAAGACTTTTTTTCATCTATTTCCCAAAAGAGCCATGCTCAACCGGCACCTGCTCAACCGCTCAAGTCCATTAATTTTATGACACGTGTCATTCCTTTGACTGCTCAACTGCTCGACTTGACTGCTCAACTGCTCGACTTTGACTGCTCAACTGCTCAACTCCACCCAAATTTTGCCACGTGTCATTCTTTTTGTACTTGAGCGGTTGAGCAGGTGCCGGTTGAGCATGGCTCTTTTGGGAAAGAGATGAAAAAAAGTCTTAAAAACGGACCACACTTGAAAAAAAGTCCCCTTTTGATAATTTTCTCTTTACTTTTTTACCCTTGTAGCTTGCTGCATTAGTTAAAGAAAAAAGAGTAAACTACACCATTCGTCCTTGTGGTATACGTTGACCATCAAATATCGTCCTTTGACCAAAAAAATTACACTGTTGGTCCTTAACTGCGAAACGTTACTCAGCGTTGGTCCTTCACTTTAACGGGCTACACTAACGCTCGTTATCTCAACTCACGTGAGGGTATTTTTGTCTTTTTAAGTTAGCACATGAGGATAAAATAGTCCTTTTACCCTTTAACTTCATCATCTTTCTTTACCATCTTCTACAAAAATTAATCACCACCATCATCTTCAAAAACAATTCAAATATATCTGAAAATTAGCCACTTCTCTTTTGTACCCTACCAAAACCGCCCATGGTATTTTATTTTTGCTTTATCTTTTCGTTTTCTCCAAGAAAGAGATGGTATCATCACTTTCATCCTCTCTTTCCCTGCTTATCCAACCCAACGAGAGATCACATGAATACATTGGAGGATGATGTTGATAAGGACCTTTGCCAAAGATTGTTCTTCACAAGATCGAGACCAAGAAAGTTAGGGTCAAACTTTCTTCTTCTTCTTCTTCTTTTTATGTAGCCTCCGATCCACAAGAGATCCCACGTCCTCACCAAATAGATTGAAACTTATAATAAAAACTAGTTTCATAAGGGTTGCTTCGAGGAATTGATTGTGGGTTCTTGCTTGGATCGGATTTGGCAGATTTGTTATTGAGTCCTCCTTATTTTTCTTGATCCAATTCACATCACACTCTTGTTGAGGTTTTTACTAATTCCCTATTTATTCTTGTAAAGTTATGTAATAGGTTGATTTGATTTTCTTTCTGTGAACCTTTCTTACCAATCGACACAAGTGTCTATGGTGTCAATCTTTTATTATTGTTCAAACTTGTGTGGTACAAGAAGCTTTTGTTGCACTAATAAGCACAAAGAAAATAAGCCTTGGCTTATTTTCCCAACAAATCGACACATACATAAATTTTTATAGACTAATTTAAAACCTTATTATTTTGGCTCAAGGATTTTTTTTTTTTTTTTTTTTTTTTTTTTTTTTTTTTTTTTTTTAAGGCTTTTAAAGCTTATGATTTCTGGAGAATGTGGAGTTTGTGTTGATGAATAAGTGGAGAAGATGAAGTAGAGAGAGAAGTAATAAAAAGACCAAAATACCTTTGCTTGTGTAGATTTAACGGCCGTTACTTACGCCAGTTAGGGTGAGGGACCAACGCTTAGTAACGTTTCGCACTTAAGGACTAACGGTGCAATTTTTTTGGTCAAATGACGATCTTTGATGGTCAACGTATACCACAAGGACGAATGGTGTAGTTTACTCAAGAAAAAATATACCCAAACATAAGGCCAATGGTTTTTTTTGCAAATATAAGGTCTTATATCTTTTTCATGGATTCTGAGAAATATATATATATATATAAAATAATAATAATAATAATAAAAAAAAAACCTGAGAATTAGATTAAGAGGAATGCTAGAATTACAACTTTTTTATAAAAAAATATCAACGCAATAACATGAAAACTGAATTAGATTAAAAGGAAGAGAAAAGTACCAAAAAGTGCCAAAATCTTTTTGGTAGTCCCCTTTGTGGTCAAAATTTTCTTCAATCTCCAAAATGGTCATGCGCAGCCACTCGACCGCGCAGCTCCACCAGAAACATGACACGTGTCATAAGTAAAATGCACTTTTTACTTTTTAATCTATCCAAATAACCACCAAATTTGCGCAACCGACGGCTACTCAACTTACTTTTACTCGACTTGCATTTTTCCACGTGCAAAAAGTACAAAAGATAAAAAAAAAATTAAAAAAAAAAGTACAAAACTACTTTTCACTGTGTACCTTCTTCTTTCTTTTCCAATGAACCTAGAAAACCGATCGGCAATAACCATTGTATCATAGACAAAACTAAATCGATTCATGATTATCAATCCAAATCTGATTATCATTCTCAAACTTAAACACAAACACAAACACAAAACAACACCAAAGGGATATTGTCGGCGATTGAGTTGATAGGATTTTTGTTTATTTCCAATGGATTCATCGTTTCATCGTGTTGATGTAAGTATCATATTTATATGTAATAAATGTTTAATCCTTTAGTTAGGTTTGGGATTGTTAACGATCAAGTCTTTTGGGTATATCAATTTTGGTTGAAAATAGTTGGTATTTTGTATTTTTTGTACCAGTAACACAATATACCCATGAAGACTGAATAATCTTGTAGCTAGTATCATGTATAAATTAGTTTTATTTTTAATATTTTGTTTTTTGTTAACCTAGGTTTATGATTCGAAGGTTAGTTTGAGAACTAAGCTACACCTTCTGAAAACAATATCCAAGAAGTTGTCTGAAAAAAAGGAAAGGTATAACAAGTTTCAAAGTAGTGTTTTTGGCCCTTGGTTGGATATTAGAACGGAGGACCATGATAATCTTGTCCTGAATTTTTTGCTTCAACACCAAAGGGATATCAAAGATGCTACTACTGATACGCCTTTTATTTTTGATATTGGTCACAATACATTAGAGTTTGGTAGGAGGGAATTTTGTTTGTTAACCGGTTTCAAATTTGGAAATCCTTCTTTAGACCATTTGAGTGAGAGTGTCTCAAATTTCCATAACCGGGTATTTCCTACTCTACCAAGAATAAAGGGTGAAGATCTTAAAGCACTTCTTGAGACGGATAAGGATTTTAAAAAGCTATCTCATGATGATTCAGTCCGTGTTTGTCTGTTGCTGGCTTTAGAGTATGTATTCATGGGTAATGAGCTTAGGCATGTTATACCCTATGAGATTTTGGCTCTAGTGGATGATTTGTGTGCTTTTGATGCTTTCCCTTGGGGACAATATATTTGGGAAGAGCTTCACCTTAGGGTGTATAATGTTGATTCAAGACACCGTAAGGATATTTTGCAAAAAATTGCAACACACGGGAAAAAATACAAGCCTCAATATTCTTTGAATGGATTTGTTTTCGTCTTTAAGGTTTGCATGCTTTTCTCATTTATTGCTTGTCTCATGTATTGCTTGCCTCATTTATGTCAATGCAGTGTAAATGTTGACCCAACCCACCCATACCATAAATGTTGACCCAACCCAGCCTTTAGTATCTAAATGCTATGTTTGACTCCCCAAATCCACTTTTAAGTTTGGTTTTAATCCAATAGCTATAGTGCAACTGCATTGTTATCAGAATATGTGGTCATATGGAATAGAATACCTCATTTATTTTGACGTTTATATGAATCTAATGACATAATGCAGTGACGCAATTTTGTCTGACTTTTGAAGTACACAGATTTTATCCGAAACTCTTAGATTAGAAACAGATGCTTGACTAATAATTGCTGAAACGCAACATGTTCTTATTAAGTGCAAACTTGTAGCTGAAGTTTGATATATCTTTGTTACGTTCCCATATACAAGTTGTTACAGATCTAGTTTTAAAAACTTTACATATCTGGTTATTGGACAATAATTTAGTTTACAACTAGCCATTAAGTTAGCTTATTTATTTAACATTAATGGTTTTAAAAATTTTACAGATATGGTTATTGGAACTTTTTCCGAATGCTACAAATTGGTGGCACAAAGTCGATGATGTTGTACCCCGTTGTGTTTCATGGAGTAATGGTATAACATTTACAAAAGGTGATTGTGAGAGGCTATTCTATTCTAGAGAGTCAATTAATACACTTGTCCCCACTGAAAAGGAGATCAATACATCATGGTGGACATGTAGTTTAGACTATTTCAAGAATGGGTCAACAGAAGATGCATCTCATAGACCTTTGAAAAAGAGGAAGGTTATTCCGCGTAAACATGTTCACACGGAGGTTCACACGGAGGTTCACCGTGAGGTACATGTTCGCACTGAGGTGCATGGCTATGAAGGATTGGATGACCCAGCGCTTGCAAAGAAGGTTGAGGATATTGAGCGTTCATTTGGGAGGCGTTTAAGTGCACTTGAGAAATGTGTGAAACCCCCCAAGGATGCATCTTTTATGCAGATGTCGAGTGAAGTTGATCAAGACTCAAAGGTTTGTTGTTTATAAACAAATTTTTATTTTTACATTGAATGTGTAAATAAGATTATTATATATTACCTTATTTTTGCAGTCCTCTAGTAGATTATCAGAAAATTCTGAACCTCGAGGTGAGCTTATAAAGAGGATTGAGTATATTGAAGCATTCTATGGGAGACGTATAGCAGCACTTGAGCAACTTGTTAAGAATGGCACTAACGAGACTATGGAGCCTTGTAGTGTACATGATGATGAACCAAATGTTGTTAATACTGCAAATCAAGAAAAGGTAAGTTCTTGAATTTTGTTTCCTTATCAACATGTCGTATATTATTACAAGAAGATTGTTAAGGGCTAAGATTAGTTGAATTTTTGCAGCCTTCTGTGAACGAGACTTTGGAGCCCTCTGTGAACAAAATTTTGGAGCCCACTAGTGTGAAGGTCGATAACAGGTTTAATGATAGTGTGGAGCCCACTAGTCGAAAGGTTGAGAACAGCTCCAACGATAATGTGCAGCCCTCTCTTGAACCTGACAATGCAAATGAAGAAAAGGTAATATTATTACATAACGAGAGTATGGATATTATTACATAACACTCGTCATACAATAACGAGACTATGGATTTTTATACTTCTTATGCAGCCCTCAAATGCATTTGATAATGATGTCAAATTGCATCCTGACATGGATATTCAACATGATTATTATAACGGTGGAATCAACGAAGCTGATCCTGAAATATTGGATTCAGAATATAAAAACATGTTTGACACACCGTTTGATAATCAGGTAGTCAGTTTTAACCATATTCACCGTTTGTATGACCGAAACATGTTTATTTGATCATATATCAGTTTACTGAAATAGAATGGCTTGATTAATTGTATTTCTACAGGTAGTAGAGGAACAAGAGGAAGAAGGGGCATTGAAGAATACGGGTGATCCGCTTCAGGAACAAGATTTAATGGCAGTGGAGACTCTTATGCAAATATGTGTATTTAATACTCCTGAAAAGGTAAATTTAACATTTTTTTGGTTTTAAAATCAAATAAGACAATCTTTTTATGCTATATATATATATATATTTTTTTATTATTATTTTTTTTAATACAGGAAAAAGACAATGATTTGCAGTCTCATTCAATGAAGGATCGAGATTCTGTTCCTAGTAATGATGATATGGAGAAATTAGCAACGAAGCATCCCGATTCTGTTCCTAGCAATGATGATCAGGATAAATCAGCAATGAATGTTCCAGATTGTACCCCTAGCAATGACCATAACGAGAATTTAGTTGATATCTACTGTTATGGTGACGGGCAGGCATCTATTAAAAAGATACCGGTTAATTATGCCCGAGAGACTAGAGCGAGCAGGTATCTTCAAGACCCGTACACGAAGCAGCCTTCAACCACTCCACAAAAGCCTAAAGTCCGTGCCAGGAAGAAGAAATGTGTTAAGCGTTTTCAGCCGTTGGTTTCACATGGTGGTGAAGAGATTCCCCCGTGGAATGAGGTAACTTATTTTACTTATTATTTATTGCAGATGTTGTAACGTTGGTTAAGTACTCTGGACTAGACAATTCTGTATGATATATCTGCAGGATCTAACTCGTCCGACAGGTTCGCGACAATTAAGAGTGATTGTCCCGAAAGAAATTATGGATTTTTTGAATCAAAAGGAGGACAGGAGATTTTATTTTCCATGGGGAGGAGATGGCATTTATGCATATCATGATTTTTGGGAAAGGTTGGTGGGCATCAGGAAGTATAGAAATGGATGGCTTTCTGATACGGTAAATTTCATGATAACAATTTTTAATATTTATGGATAATGTTAACTACTTAGGTAATTTATTATTTTTATTTTTATTTTTTTTGGCAGCATCTTGATCTATGGATAATTTTTCTATGGCATTTTAGACCTGCCGATGCTGATTGGGCCATGGAAGGTCCATTTTTTAGCTCCATGATTCTCACCAACAGGATGCCGGGTTTTTTTGCTGACGGAGTAACTTATGGTCTCCCCTGGTTTGCTCAATCTGTTGAAAAGGTGTGTTTAAGAAATTTTTGATATTCGTATAGTAGTATTTGATGGTTCTAATTGATATGTAGTATTTATTAGATCACAATCAGGCATGACCATAATAAGTAACCTTTAGTTTTCGCGTTGATCACACATATGGTTGAAAAGTCATTTTCTAGTAGTTTAAGGAAATTCCTAAATAAGGTAATGTGAGGCTGTTTTTGGAGCTTATTTTCTAGCTGAAAAAAGACTTTCAAAACCAAAAGCAAACTACAACAACAAAGTTAGAATAGTGGTAATCCTAAAAATGTAACTTGGGAAGGGCATCTACACAGATTAAAAATAACTGATGCAGAACAGGTAGTTGTGCAAAAACAGATTTTTAACTCAACTTTATACTATGCTAGTGGTTATTATAGTGCACTAAACTGAAACTAGAATTAGATGGGCATACAAGGATTTAATAAAAACAAAGTTTGCACAATTTGAGTACCGATTAGACTAAGAAAAAGGGCCCATAACAGCAGTAATGTTGTTGTCCTGTGCCAGCGCAGAAAAACAGTTAAACTCTTATTTTTACCAAATCCTAAAAAAACTTATGCAACCTTTCTCTAACATTCACACTAACCTAAGACTCCTAATAGAAGTTTGACTAGGTAAGTCAAAATGGTTAAAAACAATTATTTCACCCTTTCACAGCCTTGACCCAAACAGCCCCTTGTGTGAGTTTCTTTGGAGAGAGAAAAGGGGGCTTGGGAGCTGAGTGTGCTTCTTTTGAGCAAATCTGAGCCCTTTGATTCAATATTTTAAATACAATATTGTTTTTGTTGTCTTATGTTTGTTCAACAATATTGTAGGTCTATTTTCCTATCAACGAAGATAATGTACATTGGGTTCTGGGAGAACTCCATCTACGTTCCGGTGTCATAACAATATATGACAGCCTCTCCAGGCCTCTAGTTGAAAATCGAATTTGGTGGCTCAACATGAGGAGATGTTTTGAATATACAATTCCAAAGTTTTTACAAGAAACCGAAGTAATGGAAAAAAAGGGAATTGATCCAAAACATTACTCCATCACCTTCCGGTATGCGGATAATGTGCCAAGGTAAGGCCCTCTTTATGGTGACTGCAGTATATGGGTGATGATAAACTTGTATAGGTTGTCGAATAATCTTCCATTGGCGGATGGTAATCCTAATTTGGCAGCTTTGGCATATAAGGAGCGATTGGTAGATTTCTTTTGGAAGTACAAGATTGAAGTACCTTTGGCACAAATTGATTGAAGCTGGGGTTGAAATGTGGCGCTGAAAGGTGAGAAGCTGTAGTAGTTGGTAGAAATAACTCATTGATGTACAAGTTCAAATAACTCAACTGGTGGTTGCAAATGTATTTTGTAGTTTGGCATAACTTTGGTACTTTGGTAGTAGTTTTGTACTTTGGTAGTTGAAACTGTAATAGTAGTTGCAAATGGTAGTAGGTAACTGAGCATAATATATTGTAAACGAATGTTGTATGTTTTGTAAACCAGTGTGACATATGTATTGTTGAAAACAATTTTGTTTAATCATCTCATCCAGTTAAATCTGTTTGTCTCATTCAATGTGACATATATGCTGTTACCATTTACCAGGTGAAAAGTTAAATAGGCATTCAGTTGGAGGTATCAACATTCAGTTGCAACATTCAGTATAAGTTGGATCATGTTTTCTATTTTGAACTATTAGTCAATGTAAACTTGTTACTGAATGATACATATGTTAGCAAACAATGATATCTATTAGTATCTATTATCTAATAATAAAGGTTAAGGGATCGAGTTTAATGTTGCAACTGAATGTTGATACCTCCAAGTTCTTTAGCATACTTGACTCTTTGCTCAGTTGGAGGTATCAACATTCAGTTGCAAAACAAGTGAACAGACTCAAACGAAAAGTTAAATAAGCAACTATAACCCAAAATTCAATGATATTGGAGTTATGGTCTATCAGACAGAGCATGAACCATTTAAACTTTATTCTTGCATAAAAACCATGACTCCACTATTCCAGTTACCCACATCTAAGTCCTCATACTTGTCATTGGACCATTTAAACTTTAAACTGGATTAGCCGAGGCCTGGCCACCTCTTGTTTTCACAATCTTAAACATCAAATTGGTCTTAATAGGATACCAAGCATCAACAACTTAGATTCAGAGTAACCATGTAAACTACTAAAACATTCATATGGTTCTGCCGTGTAGACCCACAAGTTCCTAAAAGTAGACCCACAAGTTCCTAAAAGTGACCCACTTTATTCAGAGTAACCATGTAGACCCACAAGTTCCTAAAAGTGACCCACTTTATTCACATTTAAAATTGACCATTAAACCAAAATCTAAAAACTTACCCACTTTAGTTTGGGTTACATGTCATTTCTAAAAGTGACCCTTTCTAAATTTGACCATTAAACCCTAATTCCATTACAATGTGATTAACAAAACTGAAACAACATCTACACTAGAATTGCATATACAAAATGGCAACAAAATCAATAAGGATAAACTAAATATTATAACGATTCATTACCATCATAATCATTTCAGTACAAAACTTCATTGGACTAATTATCATCCAAATACTTACATCACTTCATCACCAGCATATTCAGAAACCATAAACCAAACTATAATTACATACGAGTTATATATAAATATACCATACAAACCAAATTACTTACTAATGATCCATACCCAAAAGACATTCACATACTTACAACTTGAAAACCAAAAAGCTTCAACCCAAAAGTGACGATGTCACTAAACACCAGTCATGTCTTCATCAATCTCCATCAGGCTCACACCATCTTGCTTCTGCTCAATCCCATCACGAATCAAATGAACGCTTGCTTCAAGGCCCTGCAAAATATCACGATCATCTACATTCATCTTCACCAGACATGATAAAGCATCCACCCCTTTCTCATGGTTTGGGCCAAGATAAT
Organism: Chrysanthemum seticuspe; assembly: GCA_019973895.1. Classification (NCBI taxonomy): domain Eukaryota; kingdom Viridiplantae; phylum Streptophyta; class Magnoliopsida; order Asterales; family Asteraceae; genus Chrysanthemum; species Chrysanthemum seticuspe. The sequence continues at coordinate 161,489,618 of BPTQ01000007.1, read as the reverse complement.
GGAGCTCCCTAACTGTCCCTTCACGCTTCGCAAGCACATCGCCTAGCTCTCTGCATATTGCTTCCAATTTGACTAGGCGAGCTTGTGCTTCCATCACTTCATTGTTAAAGAGATGCTTGAACATGGTTGCAATATCATCGGAACCACTAGCGCGACGCAACTCATCAAGATTTGGGGTTTGGTTTGCCATTGATTTTGCAAGGCGGTGATTGGGGATTTGGGGGTGTGTGTACAGTAAAGATAGATGTAAATTAAGAGATTAGGTAGGGTTTCAATTGTTATTAGGCGTATAAATAGATAAATCCAACACATTTTTACTCTCCCCAAAATTAATTAAAGCATAAAACCGTGATCGAAGAGAATGATTACAAAAGATAACTGAAGCCACAACATTTGAAAAAAAAAATGAAACTTACAATAAAAAATCCTTACACCATGAAGTATGAACTAATACAAAAATAAAAGAATGACACAAATAACCTTATATTTCAATTACCTTGTTAGAGACCATAATATACTGATAACATTAAATACCAACTAATACATTACACCATCTTGGATGACCCACAAGAATTAACACATGTTAAATAAAAGCACTAGTACCTAAATTACAACAAACAAGGCAATGAAACATAACCATCATAAATTACAATTAAAAATGCCCATCATAAATTATTGTTATCACCGTTATTGGACACATAAGGAAGAGCACTAGAACCTTCATCAAATTCATCATGAGCTGCATCATCAAAATCATCAAAAAGCATCCTTGGTGTAAATAGACTAGCTTCTTTAAACGGCTTTTCATGCGGTGATCTTAAGTAAGCCGATGATTGAGATTCTTCATTTTCCCATGCACTAACCTCTTCCAACGACATACAATGAAAACCTTTCTTTCTTTTATCATGGTTTTTTAATTGTGTTGTCACCTCCTCATCAAACTCATCTTTACGCAAGTTTTTGTGATAGTAATCAACTAGGAATGCTTGAGGAGTATGGGAAACATATGCCTCAATTTTACCATGTAGTTGAGCCAATTCATACATCTTCTTAACATCTCTATCACTTTCCACTATAGTCAAACCTTCTTCCAAGCTACATTTTGGTATACAATAAAACCAAGCCCAAATATCTTCTTTTATTTTTTCTAACAACATGTCGCACATTTGGGGAATACGACAACGTTTTAGACATAGATAGTTTAATTTCAATAATTTTTCCACCCGCGTACCTTAGGGGAAAGACGTAGAATATGCCTTTATTGAAAACTTCGAATACAATATCATTAGAAATATTAGACATCTTGTTTTTAATAGAAAAAATCCGAATTAACAAAAATAAATTAAGCCAAAAATAAAAGTGTACAAAAATTCTTCTAGTACTAGTGAACAAACACAAATGAAGTGTGTAAATAACAAAAAAAAAAGGATTAATATAGTGATCTGATTGGATATTACCCGATGGATAATAGATCTAATTCAAAGTCGAGTGGTCGAGTAGCTGATGGTCGAGTATCCTAAAATGTATTAACTACAACAACTAACACCTATTAATTGGTTACAACAACTAACCTTTTCCCAACTAACACATACTATAATTAATGTGATGGGGTATATGATAATTATATAAATAGAGGTGAGAAACATGTGATAAGATTACCAAACCTTAAAAGCTATGCAATGAATTCACCACCAAATTACGAGTGGGAAGAATTACTTGATATAGACGACTCTGATCTCCGATTATCCGCCACAACACAAAACACAATATCCTCTCAAGTTGATAATTATTTCGAAAATCCTGTTAGAAAAATACCCGGTCCTGCAGGTATTCGGGATGGTGTGGACGATGGTGTAATGATCACACAGGAGTTTATTAGGAAAGTTGTTGACGATTTGGTTGAGGATTCGGATTTTAAAAGTGGTCCATGGGTTAACGCGGTTGAGTTTATGAATGCTGATGGCGGGATCATTGTTGGTTGTTTTGCCGATATAAAAAAATTTCTTAAAAAAGGGAAACTTGAAAAGGTTGTTGCTATAATCAAGTCTTGTACTCCGAATGTTTTGGGTGATCTAAAAGTAACATTGAAAGACGTTTCAGGGTTTATGTCAGGTTCAATACATCACAAAGTTGTTAATGATGAGAGGTTTAAAAACCAATTTACCATCGGAACTGTCTTGATACTTCAAAATGTTTCTGTATTTTCTCCCAAACAATCTGGCAATCATTATCTTAACATCACAATCAAAAATTTGGTCAAGGTTTTATCCAACGATGAGGTTCTTGAAAGTGGCAACGGTGATGGTGGTACTGGAAGTGGAATATTTATGTAACCATTGTTGTTTGATCCAATGTAATTTCATTTAGCGAATGTAGTAGTATAACGAATGTTGTAGTATAACTTATGTCTAGTTACTAGTTTGGTTGTAGTATAACTTATATTGTAGTATAACTTATGTTGTAGTAAATCAATTAATTCGAAAATTTAGTTTTTACATATAACAAATTTACTTGTTAATTCGAAATGTGAATCAACTATACATTAATTCGAAATTTTAGTATTGAATCTACTACATATGTGTGTTAGTTGAGAATATTAATGATATGAATAAATGTAAAACTTAATGTAGTAATTAATGCACTAGATACTCGACTACTCGACCGACGGCTACTCGACCTATGGTTGGGTAGATGTAGTAACTAATTGTACACATTAATACGCATTTAATATTGCTTCTACTACATATGTGTGTTAGTTGTGAATTTAAATGATATGAATAAATGTAAAACTTAATGTAGTAATTAATGCACTGGATACTCGACTACTTAACCGACGGCTACTCGACCTATGGTTGGGTAGATGTAGTAACTAATTGTACACATTAATATACATTTAATATTGAATCTACTACATATGTGTGTTAGTTGTGAATTTAAATGATATGAATAAATGTAAGTTTGGTTGTAAAAGTTAATGTAGTAATTAATGCACTGGATACTCGACTACTCGACCGACGGCTACTCGACCTATGGTTGGGTAGATGTAGTAACTAATTGTACACATTAATATGCATTTAATATTGAAGCTACTACATATGTGTGTTAGTTGAGAGTTTAAATGATATGAATAAATGTAAAACTTAATGTAGTAATTAATGCACTAGATACTCCACTACTCGACCGACGGCTACTCGACCTATGGTTGGGTAGATGTAGTAACTAATTGTACACATTAATACGCATTTAATATTGAAGCTACTACATATGTGTGTTAGTTGAGAATTTAAATGATATGAATAAATGTAAAACTTAATGTAGTAATTAATGCACTAGATACTCGACTACTCGACCGACGGCTACTCGACCTATGGTTGGGTAGATGTAGTAACTAATTGTACACATTAATACGCATTTAGTATTGCTTCTACTACATATGTGTGTTAGTTGAGAATTTAAATGATATGAATAAATGTAAAACTTAATGTAGTAATTAATGCACTGGATACTCGACTACTCAACCGACGGCTACTCGACCTATGGTTGGGTAGATGTAGTAACTAATTGTACACATTAATACGCATTTAATATTGCTTCTACTACATATGTGTGTTAGTTGAGAATTTAAATGATATGAATAAATGTAAAACTTAATGTAGTAATTAATGCACTGGATACTCGACTACTCGACCGACGGCTACTCGACCTATGGTTGGGTAGATGTAGTAACTCATTGTACACATTAATATGCATTTAATATTGAAGCTACTACATATGTGTGTTAGTTGAGAATTTAAATGATATGAATAAATGTAAAAGTTAATGTACTAATTAATGCACTAGATACTCGACTACTCGACCGACGGCTACTCGACCTATGGTTGGGTAGATGTAGTAACTAATTGTACACATTAATACGCATTTAATATTGAAGCTACTACATATGTGTGTTAGTTGAGAATTTAAATGATATGAATAAATGTAAAAGTTAATGTAGTAATTAATGCACTGGATACTCGACTACTCGACCGACGGCTACTCGACCTATGGTTAGGTAGATGTAGTAACTAATTGTACACATTAATATGCATTTAATATTGAAGCTACTACATATGTGTGTTAGTTGAAAATTTAAATGATATGAATAAATGTAAAACTTAATGTAGTAATTAATGCACTAGATACTCGACTACTCGACCGACGGCTACTCGACCTATGGTTGGGTAGATGTAGTAACTAGTTGTACACATTAATACGCATTTAATATTGCTTCTACTACATATGTGTGTTAGTTGAGAATTTAAATGATATGAATAAATGTAAAACTTAATGTAGTAATTAATGCACTGGATACTCGACTACTCAACCGACGGCTACTCGACCTATGGTTGGGTAGATGTAGTAACTAATTGTACACATTAATACGCATTTAATATTGCTTCTACTACATATGTGTGTTAGTTGAGAATTTAAATGATATGAATAAATGTAAAAGTTAATGTAGTAATTAATGCATTGGATACTCGACTACTCGACCGACGACTACTCGACCTATGGTTGGGTAGATGTAGTAACTAATTGTACACATTAATATGCATTTAATATTGAAGCTACTACATATGTGTGTTAGTTGAGAATTTAAATGATATGAATAAATGTAAAAGTTAATGTACTAATTAATGCACTAGATACTCGACTACTCGACCGACGGCTACTCGACCTATGGTTGGGTAGATGTAGTAACTAATTGTACACATTAATACGCATTTAATATTGAAGCTACTACATATGTGTGTTAGTTGAGAATTTAAATGATATGAATAAATGTAAAAGTTAATGTAGTAATTAATGCACTGGATACTCGACTACTCGACCGACGGCTACTCGACCTATGGTTGGGTAGATGTAGTAACTAATTGTACACATTAATATGCATTTAATATTGAAGCTACTACATATGTGTGTTAGTTGAGAATTTAAATGATATGAATAAATGTAAAACTTAATGTAGTAGTTAATGCACTAGATACTCGACTACTCGACCGACGGCTACTCGACCTATGGTTGGGTAGATGTAGTAACTAATTGTACACATTAATACGCATTTAATATTGCTTCTACTACATATGTGTGTTAGTTGAGAATTTAAATGATATGAATAAATGTAAAACTTAATGTAGTAATTAATGCACTGGATACTCGACTACTCAACCGACGGCTACTCGACCTATGGTTGGGTAGATGTAGTAACTAATTGTACACATTAATATGCATTTAATATTGAATCTACTACATATGTGTGTTAGTTGAGAATATTAATGATATGAATAAATGTAAAAGTTAATGTAGTAATTAATGCACTGGATACTCGACTACTCGACCGACGGCTACTCGACCTATGGTTGGGTAGATGTAGTAATTACTTGTACACATAAATACGCATTTAATATTGCTTATACTACATATGTGTGTTAGTTGTGAATTTAAATGATATGAATAAATGTAAAACTTAATGTAGTAATTAATGCACTGGATACTCGACTACTCAACCGACGGCTACTCGACCTATGGTTGGGTAGATGTAGTAACTAATTGTACACATTAATATGCATTTAATATTGTTAGTAGGTTAGATGTGATATGAATAAATGTGCGTTTGGTTTAAAAATTAATGTAGTAATTAATGCACTGGATACTCGACTACTCGACACACTTATATTAAAATATTTCTCACAAACACTAACAATTTATTTAATAACTAGATTAGCGGACATGAAATTAGATGATAGGACATGAAATACATTGTTCTCATAATAAGACAACAAATTAAAAAAAGGAATCATCCGAGACCCAACCCTCGTCACTAGAAGTATATGATTGCTCAGGTCCAAGCCCCATTTCCCATCGGTATTCAAATTCTCATTGTTCCTGCTCTCTACGAGCAGCTTCCTCACGTTCCTCGGCTAGTTCAAACTCAATGAGTACTTCCATATCTTGTTCAAGTAGTCGAAGTTGATCCTCAGTTAACCCAAACGGATTGGGATCGTATTCCAAAGGTTGGTTTTTTGCCTGCTCGTTTTCGAGTGGGATGTTTGCCGCTTCATTTTCATTTGGGATTACCGGTATCGGAACTTGCGGTTGAACGTTTGCTACTTCATACTCATTTGTGAATACCGGGAAGACATATTCAGGTGAATCGTAAGAAACATGCTCATTTTGTGGTGGACTAGGGAATTGTTGAGAGAAATCTTTGTGTGGTGGACTAGGGAATTGTTGAGAGAAATCTTTGTGTGGTGGACTAGGGAATTGTTGAGAGAAATCTTTGTGTGACATTTTTGAAAATCCGTCTGTGAGTTGAGTATATGAGTTGTGTATGTGACTTGAATGGGTATTTATAGGCTAGGTTTTCGAGTAGCCGTCGGTCGAGTAGTCGAGTATCCAGTGCATTAATTACTACATTAACTTTTACATTTATTCATATCATTAATATTCTCAACTAACACACATATGTAGTAGATTCAATATTAAATGCATATTAATGTGTACAATGAGTTACTACATCTACCCAACCATAGGTCGAGTAGCCGTCGGTCGAGTAGTCGAGTATCTAGTGCATTAATTAGTACATTAACTTTTACATTTATTCATATCATTTAAATTTCAACTAACACACATATGTAGTAGCTTCAATATTAAATGCATATTAATGTGTACAATTAGTTACTACATCTACCCAACCATAGGTCGAGTAGCCGTCGGTCGAGTAGTCGAGTATCCAGTGCATTAATTACTACATTAACTTTTACAACCAAACTTACATTTATTCATATCATTTAAATTCACAACTAACACACATATGTAGTAGATGCAATATTAAATGCATATTAAATTTGTACAATTAATTACTATAGGTCGATTAACCGTCGGTCGAGTAGTCAAGTTTCTACTAACTTTAAATACTACATTTACTTTACATCATACAACTAAGATAAATAATTTACACCAAAGAGCTATATATATTAATGTACTTATTTGAAAGAATTAGATTGTTCACTCAAAAGAAATGGGATAATCGGCTACTGAATTTTGTGTGTATTTCGTTTACGGAGATGTGACTTTTGGTGTTTGCCTTAAAAGAAATATTACTTACAATCAACTGGTAGCTATTGTGAAGAAAAAGTACAAGTTTAACGATACGTGCAACCTCATGTTTACGTACAAAGTTGGTACAAAGTGTGTCCACATTGTAGACGATGATGATGTGAGATTTTACACAAACGAAATTTGCAAAGGAAAAGGTACGCCACATATTATTTTTATTGAAAAGATTGAGCAATGCTTTGTGGGAAATCCTTCTTCTTCTAGTTCTTTGGGTATAGATCTTAACGTTCCTTTATCTCCTTTTGATTTAAACCCACAATACACTGTTTACAATGATTCCCGAATACCAAAACAAGAATATTTCGAAAATCACCGTAATTTAAACCAACAATACAATATTTACAATGATTCAAAATTACCAAAAAAAGAAATTTTTGATTGCCATAATGATTTTATGGCAAGAGAAAAGTTTGAGCATAATTGGCAAATGAATACTTTAAACAACATTCACAACCCACCAGATCCACAACCTATTATAAAAACTCCAAAAGGAAAAATTAATCATGCTAGATGTATTTTGGAAACGGGTGAAAGATTTGATAATAAAAAATGTGTTATGAATAAAATTGGTTATAAAGCTCTTTTAGATGGTTATGAATTTAAGGTTAGAAAATCAGATCCGGTAAGGTATGATGTAATTTGTGTGCATGAGGGTTGCGAATGGAAAATAATTTCAAGTAAGTGCAAATTTAGTAGTGAATGGGAATTAGGAACGGTGAACGACCATCACACTTGTTCAAAAACAAAAATAGGTATGCATCACCGTAATGCTACGAAAAACTTGTTGGGTCATTTACTAGTACCTAAGTTCAAAGACAACAGCCGTATATATACGGCAAAGGACATACAAAACGACATGAACCTTGAATTCAACATCGATATTAGTTACAAACAAGCATGGAGATCGAAGAATGTGGCATTGGATACGCTTGAAGGTTGCCCGAAAGCATCATTTGAACAGTTACCGGTTTATTGTCATAATTTAGAATTGACAAATGACGGTACTGTAACACATATTGATACTGATGATGAAGACCGGTTTAAGATGGTTTTCATAGCTTTTGGTGTAACGGTAAGCATATATCTATATATTTACTATTTCTTGAGTATTATTGTCATATAACTAATCGTTTAAAAATTAATCAGATTCGAAGCTTTCTACACCATATGCGACCATTGTTAATAATTGATGCAGCTTATCTTAAAGGTACTTACCTTGGAACAAATCTGCTGGCAGTTGGAATGGACGGGAATAATCAAATTATACCTGTTGCAACGGGTGTGTCTCAGGGTGAGACTGGTGAATCGTGGACATGGTTTCTGTCAAAATTGAGAGAATGCATTGGTGAAGTTCCAGATTTAACTATCATATCAGATCGACATGTAGCAATACAATCTGCATGTGAATCTGTTTTCCCGAATGCATTCCATGGGCATTGTTGTAGGCATTTGATGATGAATTGTAACTTGAAGGGTAAAAAGCATAAGGCTTTATATTGGAAGATGTGCAAAGCCTACTTAATCGATGATTTTAATAGAGCATTAGACGAGGTTAAGGGCAAAAGAAAAGAAGCCTACGACAAACTGATCGAAGCTGGGGTTGAAAGGTGGTCAAGGGCATATTCCGCTGGTAATCGTTACAATTACATGACATCTAATAGCGCTGAGTCAATCAATTCGTTAACAAGAGATGTCCGAAAAGTACCCATCACTAACCTAATGGAGTGGTACAGAGCCCTTGTCCAAAAGTGGTACTTCAATCGTCGAGAAAAATATAAAGGTACGCGGTTTATGTAATTTTTTCCTAGAAGTAAACTATTAAAGAATTTATTGTTTACAAATCATAAAATACTAACGAATATTATAATTTTGATGCACAAATGGATGAACTAAGTGATTGGGCAACTGCAAAAATAACAGACCGAATGTTAAAGAGCGCTCATTGGACTGTGGCCAGGATGGAGATGAACAGGATTTACCAGGTCGATGATCGACAAAAAATACATATAGTGGATTTAGGTGAACGTTCATGCACATGTAGAAAATGGCAAGTTTCTGCTTTGCCTTGTGGTCATGTTTTAGCGGTTTGTAGAGTTATGGGAATGACGGATTGTAATCATTTGGCAAAAGCATGGTTTAGGAAAATTGAGCTTAAAGCTACGTACCAAGACTTGGTATATCCAGTTGGAGAAGTTTCAAGTTGGCAGTGTCCAAGTTACTTGCAAGTTGTTAAGCCACCACTTATGGCTAAACCCCAATCTGGTAGACCCAAGAACAAAGATCGTATTAGATCCCAAGGAGAGGAACCGGTACCAGTTAAGTGTGGAAGGTGCGGTAATGTTGGACACACCCGACAAAGTTGCCGAGAAACATTGCCAAAGAAAAAAGTAAGTTATGTATTGTTATTTAAAGCTCATTATTTAGGATACATATTATTAACTCATAAATTGATTTACACAATTTTTAGGCAAAGCTACCTGCTAGAAGAAGCTCACAGCAAGCAATGCCAAGCTCACAAGAAGAACAAGTCAACTCACAAGCTGTTAATTTGGATGACCCATAGAGTGGCATACTTTAGTTTATTCTAGTGTGTATGGCAAACAGCATTAGACTTTTAATGAAAGTTGCAAGTTTTGAGATTTAAAAGCTGATTATTACGCTTAGTTTTCAAAAACAAATGTCTATGAACCATTTTGTGGATGAAGCAAATTTTTAGGGTCTTTCAAGTCAGTTTTGATTTCTTATCTTCTTCTAGTGTGTATGATACTCTTTAGTATGATATGTTTTATCTAATGAATGGGCTTTAGTTGAATGGGCTACATGGTTCAATTGAAAGCACAAAACACAGTCATCAAACTTTCAATATCATAGTTAACAAACATAGCATAGCCAAAAGCAACACAAATAAATTTTTTGCCCAAAAAGCAACAGTTAACAAACACAAAAACACAAACACAGTCATTTGCTACATGGTTCAATTGAAAGCACACAAACACAATCATCACAACTTTCAATATCACAGTTAACAAACATAGCAACACAAATAAGTTTTTTGCCCAAAAAACAACAGTTAACAAACACAAAACACAATGTAGCTTTTGCCCAAAGGTAACAGGTCACAATAGCAATCACACCTACACAAATATCTTGTGCTTGAAATAGAAATGGACCATCTGTTCTCGATATGCAAGGGCTGTCTGGACGGCATCTTCAACAACCAATGGCATCCCATGAGATAATCTGTTTAGAGAACAAGAAACAACAAATTAAAATCATGCATAAAGATAACCCATATTGGACTAACAAGTAACAGTTAACCTGTATTTGACTCACAAGTAACAGTTAAAATGACTCAAATATTTATGCAAAATTAGTTGCAGTAATCAAAATGCAGTCATTATGCAGGCATTGATGATGCAACAGTATCAGTCATGAAAAGCTGTTTTTTGACTAAAATAGTGACTAAAAACAAATTGATCCTACAATATATAAGGCCACAATCTCAATTGCATTTTCATCAAACATCTATAACAAAAAACAAATAACTAAAAAAAATGAGTGGTAAAAGAGTTAGGTTTGAGCATAATCATGATGATAGGGAGTGGTCAATAAAGGTAGCAAGAGAGGTGATGTTTCCCGAGATATGGGAATTGTATGGACCAAATGCTGAACCAAGTTACCGATTACCAGCTGAAGTGCTAGAAGAACTAAGAAAACAGATATACGGTCAGGAACAACAAGAAAACAGTGGCGGTGGTAAAGTTAAGCAACCACATAGGCAATTTGCGGGTCCTAGTAGCAGTAACACTATTGTTGGGAAGCAACCTAATGATGATCCAAAGAAAAAAGGAAAAAGAGACTAAATGTGATTTCCTAGTTCCTAAAAGTGATGTGTCTGGTTACATGTATGAATATATGATGTATGTATGAAGTTGGTTTAAGTATCACTTAAACCAAAATTAATAAAACTGTTGTAACCAAATCTTACTATGAAATGTTTTATGCTTATGCAACACTGCTGGTTAAATGTATGAATATATGATGTATGTATGCAGTTGGTTTAAGTAACAGTAGGTTAATCATGTAAAGGTTAGTGGTATACTATATCATTATACTTCTATGCAAGGACTCCTAGGATAACATGCTTGTGTGTGAGTTGAGTACAGGTTATGAATTCCAAACTAAGTAGACACTATTAAAGACAACATTAAAGAAATAAGGCTTAAAACTATGTAAAAAACAAATTTAAACAATCACCAACCTGTAAAGAAATAAGCATACAAAGACGCCGCAATCACCAAATACCCCACCCTGCTTGGGGACGTTACGTGCATTCCTAAACTTAATGCTGTATTCTAGGGGATCGATTCCTTTGCTTGCAAACACATCAGTCTTCTCTAGAACTACCGGAAGCTTACACTCCAAACAACTCCTCATATTCAAATACCACGGACGAGTTTCAGGTTCTTGATATCCTTCACTGTCATAGAATGTAACGATTCCAGTTTTAATGTCAAACTGCGCTAGGGACCAATGTTTCTTGAGTTCATTTATGGGTATGAAGACCTACAATGTTTAAAAAAAAATTGATATAAGCCACATAATTAAACTATCATATTCTAAAAGATTGGTTACCAATGAATACCTGTTCCACATTCCTCCACGCAAATGGGTAAATATCATCGGTTGCATAAAACAGTGGCATTGAGTCTTGAAGTAGAAGCATTAAAAAGTAGCAACTAACCATTGACCAATCTGCGGAAGATGGTCTAAAATACCACATATACCATACCCAAAGATCAATGTGCTGAAGGCAATAAAAAGACAGAATTCAACAAAAACTTTACATATAGCAAAAAATAGTTTTATCCAAAATATACTGTAAATTGTTATTTTAACGTACCTCGTCAAGTAACCAACCTACACGTTTATCGTCGAGCCCAACTAAAGCATCCCAGAAAGTACGATCAACAGTAACGTCACTATACCAAGGAAACTTGCAACGAGTCTGCCCAGGGGTAATCAGAAACTTCTCCAACTCTGGGCTACATGAAATTTTATCGATACATTTGAATGGACGGCTTGCTTCCTAAACAAAACAGGTTAAAGATGAATTATAAGACTTAATTGAGCCAATATCTGATGCTGTAGTTGCAGATTCATAAAGGTAATACCTCTTTCCACGGTTCGAGATCTTCACACCTTTTAGTCATGAATGCATCAAGGACATTTGTACGTTTCTTTAGTGCATCCATGCTAGGGACGTATAAAGGTAATAACTCCTCCCATGGTTCCATCTTCGGCCTGACCACGTTGACATACCTCCTCTTGAAAGTTCCACATCGCTGTAAAGCAAGTTTCATGTGACTGGAATTACTATGCTGTATACTCTTCATCCTCTTTTCTTCTTCCAAAATTAGTTTCGTCCTCTGTTTCCTCTGCTCTGCCACCCTATAAATCTCAGCAGCTTGCTTTTCAGCCTTCACACAATCATCCTACAATTACATCACAATGGATCGTTGTTATTACCTAAGATAAGTCTTGAAAACAGTTAATATATTCTTGAAAACATGTATGTGATCACCTCAGATAAATCTTCATCAGACAATTTGTCCACTTCAACCCCACCATTCTGTGTAAAGTTATGAAACAAGTTATAATAAAAGGTACAAGACAAATAAGAATAATTTGAAAGTTGCAGAAATCAATTACCACATAAAATTTCTGGGAGAAATTATCCAAACCATCTACAAATCCATTGGCAGTGTGTTTGTTGGATGTTAGAATAGGCGAATCAAATAATTCAAAAAAATCACCATCTAGATTACTACAATACTCGTCACCGAGATCACACTCCACGTTATCCTGTAACATGTGTGCACATACTTAGCTAAGTAAATGACAAGAAAAGATAAATTTATATGTATATATGTATACCTTTTGAACAGATGAGTTAACTTTGTGCTCGTGTCCGACTTTTGTTTTCTGAGTAATATACTGCATCACAAAGTATTTTGCAAAACATGATAATTAGACATTAGTTAAATTGTGGCATACGTAGAAAAGGGTTTGTGTCAAGACTCACATGAATAATACTCTCCAGTTTGTAGACACGTTCTTTCAAACTCTTGATCTCTTTAGGCAGAATCAACAAACTGTCACATAAACGCTCCAAAGCCTTAACGCGAAGCATACAACTCTGCCTAAGTGGATGTGCCTCTCTATCTTTGTCCTTAGATGTGCGAGCTGATGACAATTTTCTTAGATAATCACCAAATACCCCCCCGTATTCAACAGGAGGAGGTGCTCTTGGTGTATACCACTTAAAAAAAATTAGGCTTTGTCTAAACCATTCTGATTGGCCCTCAGCAATATTGGCATATAGGTCATAATTTGGATTTTTGGCCTAAGACATTTAAAAATAAACTTTAGAAAGAAATAAATAAACTAATTTAGAGACTAGATAAGCATTTAAGATTACAAAACAACTAAGATAAGCATAAAACATGTTAAGCATATATGCAATTAACCTACACAACAACTTATAAATCTTACAATCAAAGGAAAAAAGTTGGCATATATGCAATTACATTTAGGAAAAAAAGTTGGCATATACGCATTAACTGACCTCGGGAAAAAGTTGGCTGTATGGCTCCCAATTTTGAAATGGAAAATGCTTCGACCAGGAACATCCTCTCGGGATCACATCAGGGTCATTAATCCACCAACGCTGTGTCTGAGATGAAGACTCTAGAATCCATATCTACAAAAAGTTAATGAATAAGTCAAATGACAAACAAAATATTTGCATAACTTGACAATGATTTGGACTAAAAATACAGACCTTGAAACACAGAATGAATCCAGACAATGAATACGATGGAACAAAATTGGGGTCTTTTTCCAATGCTTTATGGTGCTCATCCTTATGATTTGAGTTAACATTTCTAATGGCAGCGTATAACTCCCGCCAGATGTGCTCTCCCCAAGCAAACTCATCCCAAGCATCCAGATTTTCTACCATCCTTAGATATACATCATCAACAACAGATCCTAACTCACGACCCATAAATATAACTTCCAAACATAACAAAAGACAAACTCGTATTGCATCTTCATCTGATAGTTTCGTGAAACGCTCTTCATCCTCAATCACAGATAGAAGATCTATGTTTTTAACATAGCGACCTATCTTCTCCGGAAATACACGGTCACGAAAACTGATATCACCCTCTCTAAACTTTCGGAAACTGACCATCCCAAACTTGAATGCAGTTATGAGGCAAAATTCACGACGACCAAAGTGTAGAAAATGATTGTTAACATTATAAATGAGGGGTAAATCATAGTGATCATTATCAGAGAAGACTTGCTTCTGTAGCATAAAATGTATAAGACCCTCTTCATTGTCAACATAATCCAAATCCAGCCAATGCCCAAAACATGTCGACCTAAACAGTACAGATCGATCCAAACCTAGTCTGTCTTTGATTAATGGAAAGTAATTGAGTTTGCTTCTAACATGTACCCTCGCATGATATTCCTAAAGGCATTTAATGGAAAGTAATTGAGTTTACAATATACAAGAATTAGCATAGCTGGGATAAGATAACAAGATTAAGCTAAGAAGAACTTTTACTTATGGGCTTATAGTTGCAATATGGGCTTCTCTAAACAATTAAAATTTCGCCTTAATACATCAGAATACTAGGCTTATAACTAGTTACACACTTTTCAAATATTCAACCTAAACAGTACACTTAAAACTATAATTTGAGCCAGTTTATAAACACTGTAGAATAGCATTGAGCAATGTTAACAGATTTGCATGCAGACACGATTATGCAGACATGTATAAGCACATAACTGCTTATTTTCTTAATAATTAGCAAAAAACACTTCAAAACAGTTGATTTTCTTAAAAAAATACCAAATAAGAACTTTAAATCTGCTTAGGTTATTAGAAATGACCGAATAAGCACTTCAAAACAGCTTATTTTCTTAAAAACGGCCAAATAATAACTTGAAACTGATTAACAACAATAAAAGCAAGTAACCCATTTTCAGAAATACCCAAAAGGCAAACACCAAGTTAGATCTAACAATGAATCAAAAAAAATTAAAAAATAGTTAGAAGAGTACCATCGGTTTCATGGTGGAATGAAAGTGTGTGATTATTGAGTGTGTATGTGAGATAGCAACAATAAATCGATGAATCAAGCAAAAAAATAATAAAAAGTAATCGGATATCTCTAATTCAAACCCTAGATCGGATATCTAGAAAGTTAGGTCGGATATCAAGAAAGTACGTCGGATATCAAGGAAAGAAGAAAAGTCAACGTACCTTTATGTCACATCCTGGCCGCCGGTTGCGCAAGCCGCCGGTTGAGTAGCCGGCGGTTGCTCAAAAACAGTGGTTATCTTGGAAAATTGAAAAGATAAAGGGTGCAGTGGTAGTTGGGACACATGTCATGTTTCTGGTGGAGCTGGCGGTCGAGTGGCTGCGCATGACCATTTTGGAGATTGAAGAAAATTTTGACCACAAAGGGGACTACCAAAAAGATTTTGGCACTTTTTGGTACTTTTTGGAGATTGCTAGAATTAGAATTTTTTTATATAAAAACATCAACACAATAACATGTAATCTAATTTTTGTCATTCTTTAGGCTGGTTCCAAAAGAGAGAAGCGATCGACTAAGTCGATCGGCTTGTTGTGGAGCCACTCGATCAGCCAAAAACACAACCAAATCAATCCCCCCCCTCCCCCCACGATCGACTAAACCTTCACACATTCAAACAAATAAATGTATCTGTTGCATATCAAAAAAAAAAAAAAAAAAAAAAAAAAAATTCCCCTTACTAGGGCACCTAATCGACTGAAGGTCGCTGGAGAGAGAAAACTAACGTGGCTGAAAAGTAAGGGGATTGAATCCCCTCAATCCCCTTACTGGAATCAGCCTTATCTTCTTTTTAAATTCTCTCTTTTATTCATCCAATTAATGCACCCAATCTTTAGTGGGAAAAGAACCAGGATCGTACAATGAAATCGAATATGGAGAAATAGAATAAGGACCTTTTTTTTTGTTTGTTTGATGTATAAAATGGAAATTGAGGGCCCGTTTGGTACGTGACTTTTTTAGAAGATATAAAATTATTTATTTTTTTATTAAATGTTTGGTACACATTTTTAAGAGTGAAGTAATACTTTCATATCAAATATTGAATCTTTACCGCTTTGGTGGGTTTTATGAAAATGTATCGGTGGATTCATATTAATTTATTTCACAAAACTTATGCACTACGTATTTTTCAACATATCTTTTTTTTTATGGTACTTTTTATATTTAATATTATATGGGATTATATATTCAACGACCGCCCAACTATTAAGCATTTTACTTTTAGGCCGTTCATTTTTTAAAACTAATTTATGAGTCACCCAAGTATGTGTTTATTTTTCCTTTATATCAACTTCGTTCAAATTCTTGTCAGATATTCATACAATTACAAGAATAAAGCTAACTTTAACATATCAATACAATAAAATTAATAACTTAAACGGAAAACATAAGTTAAATTATCTTAATTCACATTCAACTAACTAAAGTTGCACTTAAATAACAGCTAAAACTGATATTTTACATTTCAATAGTCGTTTGTGTTGTTTTAATATATTATATTTAGCTTTATTTTCGTTGTTTTAAAGATTTTTGAGATAAAATTATCCGAAATTGGTATAAACGAAGCAAACCCTTAAATGAGTGACCTATAAGTTAGTTTTGATAAATTAGTGGCCTAAAAGTAAAAAGTTTAATAGTTGGATGACCTCCCAATACATAATCCTTATATTTTATTATAATTTCTAAGTAAAATAAATATATTTTTAAAATTTAATAAATAATTTTTTATCTCTACATTTGTTTCAAACCAAATCCGATTTTAATTTCACCTACGAGCTAAACGGGCCCTAAGAATAAACGCTCAATTCTCTATCCCCGTTATTCATTATTTATAAAAAGTATGGAAAGGGGAGAATCGAAAAATACAACATAGCCCATTCACGGTTTACATTCAAAGGGAGAATAAAAAAGAATTGGAAAAAGGACGTGAGAATAAAGAGTTTTTTGTTTAACCATTGTACTTTTAAAATTTATTTAACAAAGTGAGTACTTTCAAATTTATTTAACAAAGTGAGTACTTTTGGAAAAAACTAGTGCTTTTGCTATTTATCTTTTTCTTGCTTTAAAGATACCAACCCGCATAAACATGACATATCTTCAGTGTATAAAAGAAACAAGTATTTGTAACCCGCCGCGATGCGGCGGGATTTTTTATGAACAACACATTAGTCACACATCAGCCACACTCTTCAAACAACACATATCTTTTGAATAATTTTTTCTGCAATTCGGCAATTTACAAAAACATTACACGATGAATATCTATGATAGATCGACTAAGTTGGATTCCAAAATTTCACCATAGAAAAAGTTGTTCATCAAGTAAATTTATTGATCAGATACAGTATTCTTAAACTAATATATCGATCTTATTGGTCTACAATTTATTTATATAGTATATGAAACCTGACCAAGTCTCTAGCTTGCTTGTAAATCGAAATTACTGGCTTCTCCATATATCAGCCATATCCGTTTATCATTGTATCCTGCATAAACGTTTCCACAATTATGTTAGAAGAGATATAAGCAAAATTTGAACGCGTCGCTTCTATATTTACTGTAAATGAAAAATGCATGCATAAATCATGTTAAGGGAAATTGTATGAATATATAGACGCTGAGCAATCAGTTGTGGGGCCGATCTCATAAGGCAAGTTGACTCCGCATCGGTTCTGATGCTTATTTTTCAGTCAAAAATTGCCCAATCTGTCCCTTTCATCTGTTTGTAGTTTCTGTTTTCTGTCTAATAGCTTATTTCAAAGCTGTTTATCTGCCTATTCTCTTATTGATTTGGTCTGATTTTTGATGTCCCATTTAGCCCATAGTATAGAGTTTATCTGTCTTTGCTTATTTTAGGTTCTAGAGCTTATT
Organism: Chrysanthemum seticuspe; assembly: GCA_019973895.1. Classification (NCBI taxonomy): domain Eukaryota; kingdom Viridiplantae; phylum Streptophyta; class Magnoliopsida; order Asterales; family Asteraceae; genus Chrysanthemum; species Chrysanthemum seticuspe. The sequence goes on along the minus strand of BPTQ01000007.1, from coordinate 161,471,409 downwards.
TGTGAGCTTATTTTGTGCTGCCAAAACCTACCCCTTTACCCCCTATAGTCTGCTGTCACAGCAGATTTGTACTTGTGCTTATTTCATCTTTTTTTTTAGCTTATTTGATTATTTTAGGTTAGTTTTGCTAAATTTATTTAATTACTTAAGTTTGCCTGATTTTCCCCTAGCTTATTATAGGTCACATAAGCTCCCCTTAAGCTTTTAGCCCATTATTTCCCTTTAGCACTGTTTGGTTAGTAGCTTATAATACCATCAATGCTCGCTTAGCAAATTCTTTCTCTAGCTTATTCCTTAGTGATCTAGTTTTAATTCCCATAGCTTATTAATAATATCCAATAGCTTACTTTAACTTGCTTTAAGTTGTTTAAACTTTATTTGTTTTGCAACTTATAGCTTTATCCCTTATCTGTCCCATTTTCACAGCTTATTACACTGCTTATTAGTCTTTTCTAAACAGTTGGGTTTTTTAAAAAGTTTAATTCCCTGAACGTCAAACCAAAGAAACTATTTTTTTAGTGTCAATAAAGGAACAAACAGTTTTTTTAAACCATCGCAAACAACTGTTACTCAATAATACAAAAGGTACAAAATCGTAGTTGTAAACATGTTAATTTCAAAAATAGATAGTTACATACCGTCAACAACGTAATACTCAAAAGGTTAAGACCAACAATGGCATGTTGACGAAATTCTTGACCCCTCGCTTGCGCAATATTAGATACAAAATGAGAAAAAGTCGATGTGTAAGACAATAGTGAGTTATATCAATGTAACCAATCTGTTAAAGACAATAATTAAATCCATATTGAACTAATCAGATACTCCACACGTAAAAATTGAAATTTACCTTAAGTCGGTCACCAGGGTTTGGAGCATCGACTAATTTGTCATGCACCAGCAAGTTCAGTGTGTTAGGTGTGTCCCCTGCAAGGATTTCAGCGCTTACCCTCGAATACCAGGCCAATACCTACAAAACATTTATGAAAGGCAACAATTTCCAGTTACACTAAAAACTAACGCGGAGAAAACGAAAAACTAAAACCTTCGTGTGCTTACCCTAACTTGCATTCTCGGATATCAAGAATAAAGGGCTTACATAGTGCTTCTTGACTTCTAGAGTGGGTGGCTCCATTGTGAATCCATCAACTTCAGCTTTCACATTTAAGATTTCTACCGTGTGATGGCTCAAATTTCTACTTTGTGATAGTTGGTTCAGATTTCTACCTTGTGCTGTTTGTGAACACCTAAGCAACAGTCGGAGGTACAAATCAATCTCAATAATACATGCTTTAAAAATTGTAACAACCATAAATCTCTTATAAAAATCCCTATTTTCCTATTTCTATAGACCTCTGCAGTTTTTGATAGTTAATATTTGGTCAGCTAAAAATATAATTAAAATCTTGACGTTTTCATTTTTCGCAAGAAAACCACATTAAGTTAGTATAACATTGTCTCTTTTAGAAACGAACACGAAATAAACACAAACCTTTTATGTCAATAACTCAATTCCAATGAAGACAACATAACAAAAAGGTATCTCATGCACCACAAACGTACAAACATAGAAACCATAATGTAGTTATTCAAAAAATGTGGCATCCTGTTAAAACACGTTACAGTAAGTTAATGCAGTACATAGGCTGTTTACATACCGTAACAACCATGAGCAATAACAGGCATGTTAAGAAAGTCATGCTTGTAATCCATGATCCTACGAAGTTCCTACCTGTTGGTGTAGAAAATATCTCAATTAAGATGCCGTTGCAAGAAAAAAAATATAAACCGATAACTATAAAAAAAAGTTTCGCTTTGGAAGTAAGAAGATAGTTACCATTTTTTCTTAGTTCCAAATGCCAGTAACAGAAAACAATAAAATTACCGTACAAAGGGCCTCAAAAAAAGGTAGGAAAAAAAGTGAGTTAGTGTAACAGAACACCATTAGACTCACAACAACATTAGTAGAGTTCATGTAATTACCCTTTTAATATAGCAAAACAATGTTGACATAAAGATAACGTTCATATAAACATCATACCAAATTTGAAGCCCGAATCGCTAGTAATCGCCAGTCGGCCATACGGCGGGGAGTCCGTTGTAAAAGTTGGTTAATCGCCAGAGAGTCGGGGTATGGCAGATGCACTATTGCAGCAATTCAGGCCAACCTTTTCACTGCCCCCACATTTGATAAAGAAGCAAACACGATAACTGAAACACAAAGACATCAAATCAGTCCCAAATGCAGACTATTGTTTATTTATTTTTTCATTGATGTAAAACTAATAATTTGTTGAAAAAATATGTTTGAATTTCAACAATTACCACACATACACTAATCATAACCACACATACACTAATCATATAGTATTAATAAATGAAATTACAAATTAACAAAACTATACTTTTGACACCAACATATAGCCGCAACGAAAAACAAAATCCAACGAAAATTGAAAGAAGCAGGATCACCTTTTTGTTATTCCTGTTATAGGATCGAGCATAAACGCGAGCAGCAAGAACCCCAAAATTAAAACCCTACCTCTTATAACCTGTGGTGATATTTTCAGATCTGACTTATTACAAAACAGAAATATAAGAAATAAACAATCAAGAACAAAAACCCATAAATAAAAATTCCCTTACCTGTTATTGGAAGTGGGTTTCCAGAATAACGAACCCATTTTTTTGCTCGACCCTCGACGATAGATATCAAAAAATGAGGGGTGCTGTTCTTGATTTGTGTGAGTGTCGGTTGATGATAATAGCTTCTGAAAAAAGAAACCGATGACTCCTTATCCTAGTGTTAATCGAATAAATGGAAGGAAGATGGGCTAATGCAGCTAAATACTAAACAGGGGGTTGTAAACTGAAAAAGCCCAAACAAATAAAATATACTTGTGATTAAAATAATATAGTTTTGATGTCCCTTGTGCTATATATCCTATATAAATACCAAGTATATAAAAAAAAAGACCAGGTATGAATTAGAGGGCCATGACAAAACTAACACAACCTTCCACTAAACAAAACCAAATGAACAAAAGTAGTATAGTTTTCACCAGTGCATAAACTAAAACCAAATACACAACTTCCACTAAACAAAACAAAATTAGCAAAAGTTGTATAGTTTTCACCAGTGCATAAACTACTGGAACAAGATATCCATAAATAGGGTCTAAAAGGCATGCATGTCTATGGTTTAATCATGGCTCAGCGGGTCTTTTTCTAGGCCTAGAAAGACATGTTTTCTGATAATGACCACGTTTCTTACAAATCCCGCAAAGGCTAGCTTTTCTTCCTTCTTTAATGTCCATTCCATTCCGAAGCCTTGTTGAACGAGGACGGCCTCTTCCTTTTCATTTAAGATCAGAACTTGGGAGCAATGTGATAGATGATTGTGGCCAATATGCTTCATGAGGGACAGGGAAAAATTCAGATGCCCAAGTAGCCGAATACTCTACAATTGAGTAATATCTTTGAACATATTGTGAACTATTCAAAGAAAGAAACGCGCATGCACTTAATACATGAGAGCATGGATATTTGTTAATCTCCCATTTACCACATGTGCAAGTTTGTTTCTCCAAGTTAACAACTTGTACATTTTTTCCTCTTTGAGTCGTCACCTCAAAAATACCTTTCTCCTTATTAAATGATCTCATGGTATGTGCACTGGCCTTTGTCATTCAAGCGGCCAATTTTGCAGCAACATGTGGAGTATGCAAATTTCCGTTAGCTTGAGCAACACATCCTAAAGAACGTCTCACATTAAAATAGTGCACCACTCTATAGAATGTTAGTTGGACATATGCCGTTATAGGTAAGTAACGAGCACCCTCGAGCACACTATTAAAAATCTCTGACATATTTGTTGTAAGCATACCGTAACGCTTACCACCATCATGTGCGAGCGTCCATTTGGACAAGGGATGTTCTTCAAGCCACTCACGAGCTTTTGGATTAAGGTTCCCAATTTCTTCCATAATTGAGTTGAACTTTCGAACTTGATTCTGACTCCCGGCACGGTAAGCCAACACTTTTAAATTTTGGTTTCGAAACTTATCATTAAAGTTGTTGATGAAATGCCTTAAACAATACCTGCAAAATAATATTCAGTTCAAGACACATGACTTAGCATGAAAGTTATTCAGGAGAATGATGTAAATAATACTTGTGGAAACCGTTCGGCTCCAACCATGGAGATCCGTGATCATTAACTACCTTTAAAATCCCATTATGGCGATAAGATAACGGACAAATACCTTTTCGTTCTTTTACCAAATGCTTCTTGACACGGTGGAGAAACCAATACCAACTACTATAAGATTCACTTTCAACAATAGCGAATGCAAGTGGCAATATTACTTTGATACAATTTTTTTGTTTATCAATAGATGTAGCAACATGAAGTTGGTTAATAAGTTCGTTGAACTTTATTCCGGGTTGAACCTTGATTGCTTTGCTAGGCGGCTTGTTATAGCATACACCTTCTGGTCCATCACAAATACTGCCGCCTCAATAACATAATAGTATAACACACTTTGATGTCATAATCACAAAAGTCGAAAACCTGGTAAATGAAACATATTAAAAATCTTTGTCAACAATAAATATAAAAGCCTTACTTTTGCATTAGTCCATGTCCATGTTTCATGAGGTTAATTAAACATAGAAGATAAACATATTTCCCTTTTTCTCTTTTGATGTTTTCTTAATCCAATCCATATGTAACTGTTTTATTCTTCGTTGTTATAATAAAACATTGTGACTATTTGATACTTTTCATCATATATGTTCCATAAAGGCAATTAAAAGCAAGGAGTGATCATACCATACGAAAGGGGGAGATTGGAAAACGATGACGGGAAGTCGACTTTTATGGTGCAGCGGACAGTGATGGTCGTCTTTAACCTTTGGTTCATGTTGAGAAGTGGAAGTTTAGATCAGTTGCAGGGAATACCAAATGAGTGGTTGTTGATAGTGTTTGACTTTTTGTTTCCTCATCTTTCTATTTTTTTTAGTTTAATGTAAAAAAGATATTAACTACTATTATAAATTAGATATATTTCAAAGTGCGTATTTTGTTAAATTAATTTTAAAAGAACCATGGTCCACAAAAAAACTCGAGAATAAAAGGTATAGGCATGTGCGTGGCACATGATGTCTCATTTGGGGGAAAACATATATCCCTATCATCATTTTCTCTTTGCCCAAGAAAATTTTTCAGGCCACTTTCATTTTCAGCACCGAACTTACGTTTGATTTTGGTTTGTTTAACACTCTCACCATCCCCTGCTACTACTAATCGTGATCTTTTCTAGGTGTGATTTTGTAAATCTTGATGCTCATATGAATAATATACATCTATGACCTAAATCCACAACATTAAACATCTACATCTCTATTACGATATTCAATTTTAAATTATTGTCAACATCTTGTTTATACGTTAGAGGGAGTAACAAATACCAGTAGACATGTTGGTTCAAATTGCAATATTATACCCTAACCTATTTGGTAAATAATTGTTCAAAAGTAAAAATGTTCGTATAAAATTTGTAACCCATGAATGTCATTATAGACTTGCAGTTGTAAAGTTAATTATCATATTGAAAACATATAGAAAAAAATGCTTATAGATGAGATTATGTGAATTAAGATAGGTTCAAGTAAAATTTTATTTAATGGATACAAATTCATTCTCTATTTGTACCAAACAAAAGAATAACTTATGTGACATATTCTTTTACTAAATTTTTTTAGTTTTATATCAAACTAAAGAAAAAATATTGGGTTTCCATCGTTATTTTCTTTTTCTACAATTCCATTCTTGATGGACATTCCATTATGTATCATTTCCTCTTACCAAACACCCCCTAAAAGAAATGAAATGGGACTAATTTCTATTATTTGGTAAAGAGAAAAAAAAGAAAAACTGAAAAGAAATGAAAAAATTGGATAATGTAATTTGGCTAGTTTTATTTCCATTTTTTGATGAAAAAATTAAAGATTTTTTTTTTTTTTTTTTAATTTTATTATTATTTTTTTTGAAAAATATATATATATATATTTTTAATTTTATTTTTTACTTTGTATTATAACTTTATTAAAGAATAGACTTAGTTAAAAAAATAATGCAAACAATAATAGTTTTATTTATAACCAAAGGTTCCAACATGATGTAAACACACCAAGACTTTTGCAAGCTCTCTTGATTGCTAGTCACTTCCACAACAAAGAGATGTTAATGAATGATCAAATAAACCAAGAACAAAATCAAGAGGGGATTGTGTTTGTGGCTTTGGCGTTCGGCCGAGCATAGGAGGGGAGGAAACAAAAGAGATCCAAAAACTAGGTAAAAAGAGAATGAGAGTCTCGTTTCTTATGAAGTGGTATTAGGTGATCTCTTCATACCATAACTATAAAGATTTGATTTTATCATTTTACTAGTTAACTTAGTTAAGTGATTAACTTTGCAACACAAAGATGATCGTTTCCCGTTAGTACTCGTTAAATCTAACTCTCCTAGTTAGTTTCCCGAGTTCTCAATCTCGTGAAGCTTTGTCGTGATATATATACAACATATATGCTTACGTAAAATCTTTAGTTCGTGTAAGCGTGTGACTCGATAGGCAATGATATGGTTAATAGTATAGTTACTTGTTGTACCGTGCACACAATTTCATCAATATAAACCTAATTATGAATTAAATTTAGTTGTAATTTTGCTCTCCCTCCCCTCTCTTCAATCTCGTCATCTTAACACACTCACACACGTATTGTATGTTTGTGTTGTTGATTTGATATCCACTTGTTCTAGACGTGAAGGTGATCTAATTCTATCGGCTATTGGAGTTGGTGTAGTGTTAGTGTGAAATATCTATCGGCCAGATCACACTATTGGTCTGGATTTTGTTGTGTTGTTGAAGATCTACAAGTTCGTGTTTGCTGATGAGCTAAAAGGTATGTAATTTAGATTACTGTATGATTAATTAAATTGTTGGTATGTAAGAGTTTGTGGAGGAAAAACTTTTTTTGTGTAAAAAATGTGGTTTCAATAAAGTCTTCCCTAGTGCATATTAATATGGTTAATTGATTATATAATGGTTAAATAAACTTTTTTAGAATTATTTTCTGTTACACATGTTCTCCATCAATAACATGAGTCGTTATTGAATGTGGATAGTAAATAAGAAAACGACTAAAATACACAGTTGGTCCCTAAACTTGTTCATGCGCATCGCGATGGGACAAAGTTGGGCGTTATCATCGCTGGAGGTCCAAAACATGTGTTTTAATACTCTAGACTAGTCCCTTGACTAGGATTGCCATAGTCAGCATGAATTTTCTGGCTTTACTTCGAGGGTATAATAGACCATTCACAATTTTAACCCAACATAGTTAAAATCTAACCCAACCTTCAACCATATATTAGTACCGGCAACACACAACATTGAACCCTAAAATACAAGCAACACACATTCTACCCAAAGCAAAAAAAGCTATAATGGCACAAAACGATAAGGGGAAGGCTTTGTTGAGTTCGTTGAGGAAAGAAGACTGCCCAAATGAAAAAGGATTTGGGTGTTAAGAAGGAGAAGGAAGAGGCTGACATCGTGTTATTAAAGGTTAACGATTTGGGAGAAAGGATTACAAATCTGGAAATTTTGTTTAAATATCTTAAGGAAAGGAAGAAAATGAAGGAAAAGGATGATAGGGAGAGTTGTGGGTCTAGCTAAGTGTATGTTTAGGTGATAGAAAACTTTGCAGTTGTTGAGAACATGAAATCGATGAATAAAAAATTGAGTTCTTATGTAAGTAATAGTGTTTGGTTGTACATTGTAACTGCTTGAAATCGTTTTGCATTTCTTAATAGGTTTGACTTACCCAAGTCATACCACAATATTAAGTTACAATTTGTTGCCTTTCATAAATTTGTTTGACTTGGGTAAGTCAAAATTCAAGATGTTACAATTTGAGGCATTGAGCGTCTTCAGTCCCACTGTCAACACTAACACCAAACCAATTTCTTCCTAAACAATACACCATTGTCAATACATTATGATTTAGTGCTAAAGCATTTGCATTTTCAACACAGATTTTTAAACCACTGCTCTTGCTTTTGCTGATACAAGGGGGTGTTTGGTTTTGCTGATACAACTTTTGCTGATAAAAGGGGATGTTTGGTTTTGCTGATACAAGGGGATGTTTGGTTTTGCTGATACTAATTAGAAACAATACACCCAATATCACAATACAAGAACAGATTAAATACATAAAAGGGTGAAAGCTAAAGATACGCAACATAGTTTTTCAAAATAGACGATGTACGCAATGAACTTTAAAAATTACCATTGTACGCAAAATACTCTCAAATTTGGAACGATGTACGTAATATGACCGGCAACTAGTAGGTTACCATGTCACAAAGTTTGAAAATTGGCAGAAATAATCCCTGTGTCTAGCGTTGACTTTCACCGGTCATCCCTTAACTTTTTTTCAGTTAAAAAAGTTATAGTAATAGTCCTTATGGTTATTGACTTTCAGATTTAGTCCGTTTTTATACTTTTTCAACCGTTCTCTTACGTTTTTATCCGTTTTCATCCGTTATTTTACGTTTTCGTCTGTTTTTATACGTTTTAATATGGTTTCTTACGTTTTTATCCGGTTTTTATACGTTTTCATATATTTTTATACGTTTTCGTTCGTTTTTATTCATTATCATACGTTTTTGTCCGTTTTTTTCTTACGTTTTTATCGGTTTTCATCCATTTTTGTCCCTTTTTCTTACATTTTTTTTTAGTTTTTTGTCCGTTTTTATCCATTTTTCTTGCGTTTTGTCTATTTTTAATCGTTTTTGCCCGTTTAGTCATTTTTTTTACATTTTTGTTTGTTTTTCTTACATTTTGTCTGTTTTTCTTACCTTTTTGTTCGTTTTTGTACTATTTCAACATATTGAAAAAAAATTTCAAAAAGAAAAAAAAAATTTGAAAAAAAAAAATTCCAAACAAAAATTGAATTTTTTTTCCAAATTTGAAAAAAAATTCCAAAAAGTTTTGAAAAAAAAGGGTAAAAGCCATAAAATAACAACGTACTTTATAAAATGTATCGACTTGAAACACTTACTTTTTTATTAACATATACACCCACGTACTTTCAAATTTTGTTCCGACTTCACTCATATGACCGATTTATATTAATATAATATCATATTAAATAATATTATTTTATTATAATATGGGTAAAGTCGGAACAAAATTTGAAAGGACGTAGGTGTATATGTTAATAAAAAAATAAGTGTTTCAAGTCGGTAAATTTTAGAAAGTACGTTGTTATTTTATGGCTTTTACCCAAAAAAAATGACAAAAAAGTATTTCGACATAAAAAAATTTTGAAAAAAAATTTTCAAATTTTTTTTGAATATTTAATTTTTTTTAATTGAAAAAATTTGAATAAAAAATTTCTTTAAAAAAATGTTTTTTCAATTTTTTTTCCAAATTTTTCAATATGTCGGAATACCAATTTTTTTCAATATGTCCAAATTTTGAAAAAATTATTGTTGTAAAAAGAATTTTGAAAAAAAATTCTAATTTCTTTTTTTTGAAAAAAAAGTATTTACGATTTTATTTTCAAATTTTTTTTCGGAAATTTTGTTTTCCAATTTTTTTTTGAATTTTATTTTTAAATTTGCGAAAAAATTCCATTTTTTTTGGAAATTCTTTTTTGAAATTTTTTCAATTTTTTTTTTCTATTTGAAAAAAATTTTCAAAATTTTCAATATGTTTAAAAAGTACAAAAACGTAAGAAAAAAAACAAAATGTAAGAAAGACGGACAAAATGTAAAAAAAAAAAGGGACAAAAACGGATGAAAATGGGCAAAAACGTAAGAAAAATATGTGAAAAACTAGAAGGGGGGGGGGGGGTTGAATAGTTTTACCAATTTAAAACTTCCTTTTAAATATTTAGATCGACTTATGTCAATCTATTTGATTGTTTATGTTGGACGTTGATAGATAGATATATAAACGTGTAATGAAAGATAAAGAGTAAGAAGCACATCACCACGACACAAGTATTTATAGTGGTTCGGCTACAAGGACACCTTCCTTGCCCTACTCCACTCCCCGAGTCACCTACTCGAGAGTTCGTAAACACTACACCAACTCCTTATGGCGGAGAAGCCTTCACAACGTCGCTTAACCTTTTTCCGGTACAAAGCTAAATACCGAGTTCTTTCACACCAAGGCGAACCACACCTTACACAACGTCGCCTACCCTTTATACGGTGCTAGGCTAACCACCGAGTTCTTTCACACCTTAGGAGAACTAATCCTTCACAACGTTGCCTACCCTTTATTAGGTACTAGGCTAAGTACCTAGTTCTTTCACACCTTAGGTGAGCTACACCTTCACGACACAACACCTAATCTCAAGGAGATCTACTCCTTGTTACAACACCATCAAGGATATCACCATCCTTGTATATAAACAAATACATATATGTATAACGATGCACCTCATCGATTATACGACCTAGGCATTCTTCCCAAATGCTACTTGATTTGATTCTTTGGCATCCTTCACTAATGCCTTTGACACAACACTTGGCACCCTTCACTAATGCCTTCGTCTTGACACCTTTAGCATCCTTCACTAATGCTTTGACACGAATGATGAGCACCTTTCACTAATGCTTTCATCTTGACACTTTCGGCATTCTTCACTAATGCCTTCAACCCAACATCTATGGAGAAAGGAAGAACTATCAACAAGATAACCTTAGTAGTCTTGATGATGACGAAGCATGGCAACTCATGGACTTTGAGCTTGCACGTCTTCAAGAGGTGGTGATCTTTCCTTTAGGAGGAACCTAGTAGATCACACAAAAACAAAAGACAAACTACATAGATCACTTAGATATGAGGTTAGAGGGTTAGAATACTTTGGGGAAGTTTATGTAAAAAGCACACATAGAGACGAAGAAATGGCTCTCTATTTATAGAGGAAATTCTCTTCTGTTTCCCCGGATCCCACGGATCCCTACCACAAGGGATCCGGCTAGCACAAAGCTAGGGATCCGTGGTCCGCTCCTCTTTGCCCATGGGTATTTTTGGTTAAGGGTCATGGGTCATGGGTTATGGGTTGATCCATGGTTTTCTTTCTAGATACAATGTATCTTAAGGATACAATGAACTTGGTTAAGTGGTATATATAAAACCATGGGTTATGGGTCAAAACCATTTGCTAGTATTTACCCTTTTAGTATATACTTGTATTTACCCAATTTAGCATACACTTAGTTTTTACCCATTTTAGTATACTTAGTTTAAGTATATGTTTAACCCAATATGTAAACACTAGTTGTTTGTACATATGTATCTAAATCATAAAATCACTTATACTTGTTTTAGTGTTTTATGTGAAAGCGTAAGTGTGTTAGAAAACTATTAGTTCAAACCATTTACGTATTTTATTTGTTTCCTTAAAATGATCTTACTTTTGTTATCGACAAAACATTAGAAGATCGTAAAATATAAATAAACGTTTTCACGGCTTATTGGTATTAACAATCTCCCCCTTTTTGTTGATGACAAAACATAAAATTATTTTAAGGAAAAATCTAAAATTCGTAAAAGTTTGAATTTGTAGTTTTTACTTTCTTCTCCCCCTTTTTGTAGAAACAAAAAGTGTTAAAAGAAACTAACACAATTTTTATAAGAGAAAAAAATGTAAAGAGAGCAAGTGACGGGAATGGTACTCGTCTTAACTCCCCCTTGACGAGTCCATCCCTTTGAAAGGGCGTCAAGGACATAACGTAAAATAAACTAATTGTGTTTGCAATTAAGTTTGCAAATGGTTCGTCTAAGTGACGAGAACGTGCTCCCCCTTAAATATTGCAATGTTGCAATGGGGTGTCATGAAGTGTAACCCAAAATAGGATTAAGTTTGCAAATGATTTTGCAATGTCATTTGACACAAAGCTCCCCCTAGCTTTATGGTGTCAATATCTTCATGTGTATTTTGAATAACTACAAAACAAAGGTTAGAAAAACAAGAGTATAGTGCATAATTTCCTGCAAAAGAGACTCAAGTTAGTAGAAATTTGTGCTTCTGTACCACGGATCCCACGGTTCCCTTCAAGGAGGGATCCGTCTAGTTATCTGGAAGGGATCCGGCTATCTGTTACAGTTTCTTCAGCAGTGAAGAAATGTCAAGGAGTGCTATTTGAGGGAATGAGATATATGTACAATATAACAAGCACACCACACATAATAATCATAGCATATAAGTATTCATTCAATAAAACAAGAGATACACAACCAAATCTCTAAAAACTAAGAGAATGAACTAGCCAAATAGGTGCTACTAATGCTAATAAGTTAACCCAAACTTAAGATTCGACTAAAAGCTTAATGATGATCAAGGATGAGAAAGGTTTCCTAAATGTTCTAAGTTTGACCTTTTGAATATGATGCTTATTGTAGTTTAGGCTTGTTAACCTCTTCGAAACGTTCGAGGAGGTGATAAAACATGAAACGTTGCTCTTCACGTAGTTCATGTATCAACTTTTCAACATGTTTACAATGATAGCAATCCTTGTCATGGTTTTGGGTTTCTTGAGGTGAAAGTTCAAGTGAAGTGGATTGAGGATCTTCAAATGAAGGAGGATTTAGTGGAGGCTCATTAAGTGGTGACTCTACAATGTTTGAGGGTAGAGGTAAAGAAGCATCAACTTCCATTTGATCGGGTGGTTGCCTTTGATGTCTTCTCATAATCCAAAATGGACTATTGGGAGGAATAATAGAGTTTGCTTTTGGATCAAGTGTTGATTCAACACTTTGATTTTGTTGCTCAATCTTTTCAAGTGAATTAGTTGGTAATGGTGAAAGATGTGTCACACCCCCAAATTACCTGTTTTGCAGCGGAATGGAATTCCTGGGGATTGACTGTCATAGCATCACAATCACAGTTATATTGAATGACCTAAAGTGTCATTTGAAAAGAACATCGTTTGATATATTAAAAACATTCAGAGTTACAAAGATAGGTCCCAAATGAAAACCAACATGCGCGGAAAATAAGTTTGGTACAAGTCAAACGATGTTTTTAAAGTGTATAAATCCCATGTGAGACGCGTCGTCACCGCGACTCTATGATATGTCCACATGCATGCCATGAAGTGAATGCTTTGGTTACCTGAAAATACATTGCTAAAAGTGTCAACACAAAGGTTGAGTGATTTCATAGAGTTCATGTAAAATGTTTAATACGACTACCACAAGTATAGGCCATGTATGACAATAATGTCACATAAAAATGTTACAATTGCTATAAGTCCATGACACCGAAACTAGACTGATCATGATGTTCGCCCCAACAGAGTGTTTGCCAAACAACTCAAATAATGTTATTAAATGAAATGCATCCGTTTAACCAGTTGGAATCCACCAACCCGGATGGAGGAGTCACCCTCGATAGATCTATCCACTCACCCTCGCTTCTTTCGGAATTAACGGTTCATGTTATATAATGGGGACATTCAATTGGCATGAGGTAACTTAAGCAATGTAAATGAATTTGATATACTTGGTATCGTAATAAAAATAATGTGCAATGTATTCTCCCCCGTAGGTTTGAAATAAAGTAAAAACTTGAATAAATCGGGGCTATGAAAACTCACCTGTTGCAATGATAATGATGATATAATGGCAATACTGAAATGAGGCGCAACCTCTGACCGTGACCTATTATGAATGATATGATCTAATGTAAATCATGAAACAATGTCGTGCATGCAAATCCATATGTAATCTATACCACTTGTACGTTTTTGAAAATAAAATTTATCGTCGAAATATATGGTTATGACATCTCGTCATGTTATAAAATACTTTACAAGTATTTACGTTGAAATGATATCCTACGATAGTCATTTAATGATTTATTATGAATTTATAACTTCTCGTCGTAAAATAATGTCATTTGACAATTTCATGAAAGTAACTAAATAGCCTCGAAAATCTAGTCGTAAAATGATGCACGTCGAGTGTTAGGAAACAAACTCAACGGTTTTGGGAATCTTGTATCATTATCTCCAAGTTTTAGCATTTAAGTTTTTATCATAGAGGTCTCGATCATGGAGAAAAATATAGGTAAAGTATGGTACTTGTGTCCAAAATGTTGTTTAAGGGTGGTTTTCGGCAAAGTTTAAGTGACCGTATTTTACTCGTTACAACTCCGTTTGACGAACGGTTGAACATTTTGAAAAATAGGCTAGGCGAACTCACTTTTACTAGAAGGCATCGTTTTCTCAAAAGTATTCTATCAATATGAAAAATGGCTCCAAACATGGTCACTTGCGATAACCACTTTGGTCTAGTAGAAAATATATAAGTGTTAATACTTGTGAAAATAAGTACGATAGCTATAACTTATCCCAATTATAATTACACATTCAAAAATATTAATCCGGTTCGTTAAGCCACAACAAGCTATCCATAGGATTAGCCTCGTGTGCTAAAACAACACCGATCCAAACGCTCCTTTATGGACTCTAAAATGAGTAATTTAAGTAAGCAATCCAAACACTCCATTATATTTTAATAAACCCTTGTGCTTATAAAATATCGTTTTTATAAGGTTTCTAACGTTCCCTAATAATTTATTAGAGGTGGCAAAACGGGCGGGCCGGGCGGGTACGGGCTACGGGTCAAACGGGCTATGGGCCAAACGGGCATGGGCTAAACGGGCACGGGCCAAACGGGCTCATGTTATACGAAACGCTTTTAAAAAGACCCAAAATGACGAAATAAATTCATCGAACGTAACACCTCATTTATATTTAAAAAATAAAATGTAAGTTTTTCTTTAAAAATAATCTAATGTTCGAGAAAAACATGTGCCCGTTATGCCCATTTAACTTCTAAATGGGCAATAAATGCCCATTTCAAAAAAAGGAGGGGACCCAAATGTGCCCAAATCTTTTAAATGTTTGCCCATTTAGCCCATTCTTTTGATTTTGGGCACAAATTGCCACATCTATAATTTATAGATGATACAATAGCATTTGGTAAAGTTTTCAAAGCTCAAACGGACTCGAAAACGCTTAAAAACACCAATTTTATTTCCCATCAGCAATGGGTACTTTGACTTTTTTAGAAAAATCGTCCGTCTTTGACCATGCTTAAATCTCTCATTTTACACTTTTAAGCTTAAAAATCTCGCGAATAACAGTAAAACATCATTTCGGACAACTTTCGTGTTTTACACTTAAGCCAATTCGGACCCGAAAGGGGTCAAAACCTCGATTTAAAATCATATCAGCATATATATTTTTACAAGTTGCTGTCAAAAAATATAAGTTTCGTTAAACTTTAATTGGCCACAATTTCTTCGTTTTAAGTCCGTTTTCTACGTTCTTTATATCCACGGAATTGTGATAATATATACTAATATATTTTTGATAAGTCGACACATTTAATAACCCTTAAGATTCATTTTTGACTCGTAAAAAGTCGAGAATACATGCTGAATTTTCTGAAACAAATAGTTTTCGTCGTTAAACTTAAAAATAGCATAACTTCTTCGTTATAGCTCCGTTTTAACCCATTCAAGCGGCCACGTTTTCGTTTTAAAGTATATTTTCTAAATATCTAGCCCAAAATTTTTTACCAACTGTCGGATTTTCCAGATTTCACAAATATGGACAGACCTTTAAATATAGTTGTCGAAATGAGTTTTTCTCGCGCAAAACCTATTCTAACCAATTCAAACCAACGCCAAAGCTATTCTAAACCTACCATACACCTTCTTAGGGTGTCATGGGTTCCTAGACATCATCAAAAGTGATATGTTTCAAGGATTAATTATAGGATAATTATAACTAATAATATGTAATAAAAACATTAGAAGTGGTATAAATTCATATGTAACATGCATGTTTTCTTACAAAAATGATGAAATAACATAGATATGAGTATGAAAGAGTAATAAAAATCATAAAAGGCTTACTTGAATGAATTATGAGTTTTTGAGCAAATTATGCCTAAAAATCTTGAGGTTTTTATTTCAAAACCCTAACAAGATTATTCCTAGGACTTGATAAACACATAAATCTTGAAAAATTATGGCTTCCTCTTGATCTCTTGGGTTGGCCGGCCATGGTGGAAAGGAAGAAGAAGAAAGGATTTTGATTTTTACACTTGGGAATAATGAGAAGTATGTGTTGTATGTTTGAGTATAAAACAATATAAGTAGCAAATATCAAAATGATCACTTGTTGTGTCATCTATATGTGTCGACACTTATGAAAGAAAAAGAAATGAATCACTTGCTTTGTATAATATAATGTATAAGTATACTAGTAATGTATAGTTATTTAAGAATAGATGGTAACTTGTGTATATAATCAAGCAATTTAGGGTAGCGTTAGCTAAAAGTAAATTTTAACGAGACAAAATAAAATGTATTGAAGTCATAAAAATTATAAAAATACATTTCTCACAAGTATTGAGTGAATAAATATTTATCGTGTTGAATTTACGAAAACCGTCGTAATTATATAAATATAACAATTTATATACAAAATAAATTGAAAACATCGGGTAAACTAATAATATAATTTTTATAGTCTTAAAATGAGTATAAAAAATATATTATGATCATTTTTGGAAGTGTCGGATCAATATTACAAAATAAATGTTTACGCGATAGCGTTTATTTAATAGAAAAATAAACGTTTAATGGAAAACGCAAACCCATGCATAAATTGATATGAAATGATATTTTTGATGATATGTAGACTAAATCTAGTCTATATGAAATGCCCTCGATGATTGTTCATGAATTCGCAGCTAAACCATTAAGGTTACGCGAATTTGATACTCGTAAACCTAGTTTACGATAAACGATGAAATGGTGAGATTTTCAAAATTTGTAAAATGACCTGAAATTACGAGTTGTCACAAGATGAGATGGCCAAGAAGGTAAATCTTCTACATTGTCAGAGTGTGGAGATGATTGGGAGGTGGCTCTAGGTATTAATGAAATAGGTTGAGTTGTGGAGGGTATGTTTGGTATAATAGAATTTGTTGATGAAATCTTAGTGAGAACACTTTTCTTGGGAATTAGTTTGATTGGTTTCCTTGGTGTAGGAGAAATCCTAGCATAGGTGGACTTAACCGGAGATGATTCGGTTGAGGAAACTTCGTGTATGATTCTAGCAAGTTTCTTAGGTGCTTTTTTAGTGGATGAGTAAGCACTAGGAGCTTTTCTCATGATGAGATGACTAAGGAGGATGGTTGTAATTGTTGATAATTATGTTTGTGTTTGATGACTAAAGTGTTCTTGGCAATGTGGGTTATAAAGGGAAGAACTTTGCAATTGCATTTAAGACTTAATCCACTAATGTTCTTGGAAATGTGATGATTGACATGCACAAGGTTGAGATTCAGAGTTTCACTGATCTAGGAACTCATTTAAGATGAGATGAAGTGTTTGAGTTAGGAAGGTGAGTTGAAATGATTGTTTTAGCTATGTTTGGCATTAACTGTCACTCGGATCCCACGGTTCCCTCCTTGAAGGGATCCAGCTAGGCTAATCCTAGGGATCCGGCTCTCAGCAGTTATGACATGTTTGTAATGAGGTTTCTGGGAGCTAAGGCTTATCTCATTTTGAATGTTTCAGTTCTCCTAAGGGTTTAGGATGAAGGGGTACTTGAATGATTAGAGGTAATAAGTGTTATAGCAAATGATTGCTTTTTATGGAAGAGGGATGGGACAAGAAGACTACCAATGGATGTCCAAGGATAACACTAAGAGTTATGAGGGTGTCAAGTCATAATAAATGATCCTAGTGATCAGGTTTTAGCTTGAGGTTATATTAAGAAAAATTCTTAAAAATTTCAAGAATTGAAAAACTAATTTTTGTCTTACCTTGAGATATAAAAGACTAGAAGCAATTTCCTAAAATTGTTTAGCTTGCTTTCTTAAAGTGTTTTGAGAGGTGAGAAATGGTTTGTGAGTAGTTGAAGCGGAAATATGGTGAGTTTTAGATGTGTTGATAAAATCAGACTAAGATCTTAAGTAAGCCTTTAGTGAATCTAAGCCTTTCTCATCCTTGAAGTGAACTTAGTTGGGTTCTTAAAAAAAAACATATGCCAAGCTAATGTGATGTTATCTAGAAAGCAGTTTTGATGTGCTGAATGCTGCATTGTTGATCTGATGTCACGGATCCCACGGTTCCTTCAAGGGAAGGATCCGGCTAGGCTAATCCTAGGGATCCGGCATCTGCAGATCAGAACCAACACAGAAAATGATGTGCAGATTTTGTACACTATTAAATCTATAAAACAAGCAGATAGGAACAAGCAAGTTATCATAAAACATCACTTACAAGGTAAAGTAACAATATCCAAAATACTAAAAACCAAAAGTACTAAAGAGAAATCATTCAAACATAAAATAAATGAAACTAAGCACATTCCTATTGTCTCTTTCGTCAATTCTTCCTTTTCCTTTTAGACGGCTTAGTGAGGTTGTAAGCGAGGTTTTGAATCATGCCTCTTATTTGTTTAAATTCCGCGGTCTCGTTTGGAATGGTTGGAAGTTGTTCGTGGTATTCAAGGATTTCCAATTTGATGTTGGATACGGGGTCGATGTCTTCCTCATCTTCTTCTTCTTCTTCTCCGGCCGAGGAGTCCGAGAGAGCTTCAGGTTTCTCTCCATTGACCATGAAACGTTTAGAGGGTTGTTTGGTAAGAGGTACCATGACGTGATCGGAGAGGTAATGATCATCGTTGATAGGGGATGGTTGCAATGCACTAACATGCTTACAAAGTCGTGTTAGGAGCATACCATATGGAAGTACCATGTTGGAAGCTTTGAATACCCCAGCCATTCTCCTTACCATGTAGTAGGCAAGATTAAATGGCCTTTGGTGGGTAAGACAGATCATTTGCACAAGACATGCGTTTGGATGATCTTTGTTTCCAAATAGGCTAATGATGTTTTCCCTAAGGATTTCTTCCCATTTTCTAAACATGGGATGCATTTCGAAAAGTTCCATTTTAAAAGGATCACGGTGAATGAGCTTTTTGTTACGATCATAACGAGATTGGTCGGTCCTAATTTTAAAGATAGTATCATGAATGGTTTCGGGATCGTCGAGAGGAGTGTTACAGAGAGGCTTGGGATCAAGTGCACGGTTTTGAGAGTTAATTGCCCAATCTTGAGAGTACATACAAATTCCCTCACAAGGAATGCGAAGAATATGAGCAAAAGTGATGAGAGGAAGAGTAAAGTTTTGTGTGTTGATGATAAAGGCGATTGAGATGCTATTATCGGTGTTCCTAATGATCCTAAAGCTTTTGTAAAACTCAAAAATAAAAACCGGACAAATTTGTTCATCAATGTCAAGAAGGCAATCAAAGTTGATTGTCGAGAAAACTTGACGAATGTCGGTATCTTCAAGGAAACATTCCTTGACTACACGACCTTCGTGAATAAGTCGTTTTGTGAGGCTTTTGAAAATTTTACGGTTAGTTTTGGTCAGACCCCTTTTACGATAGTAATGAGTAAGGTAATGGACAGTGTCATGATGATCTTGTTGAGTGGCTTTGGGCATGGTTGGTCCTAAAAATACAAGTTTTTCAGTTAGGTTAAATTGGTTGATATGGGTTTATGGTTTTGATTTGTATTAACAATGTTGTGAACACAATGTGATTTAAAAACCCCTTTTCATGATTAATTTTGAAAAACCCTAATTAATTGATTAGAAATTAAGAAACCATAAACCCTTGAATTAGGATGATGAAAAATAGAACAAGTTAATGTAATTACTTACAATGATGTTCTAGGAAGGAATACTTGGGATTATGGAAGCCAATGAGGATTAATTCAGTAGCTTGGTCGTTTTTGTGTTGTGTGAATAGAGGGAAAGTAATCAGTGGTGAAATTTTGAAAGCGTATAGCTGAGTTCTGTTCCACGGTTCCCCCGGATCCTTTGTATTTGGGATCCGACTAGTACAACTAGAGGGATCCGGCTACTGTGAACAAAAAAAATTTTGTTTGGCATTATTTATGTAGTAGGCTTATAAATAAACTTACAAAAAATAGTTTGGAGGTATTTAGATGAAGATTGTTTTTGGATGACGGCTTTTGATGAATCACATATCGAGGGTTCATATGTGACGACGGCTTTAGTTTGAAGAATCAAAAGGAATACTATTCCCGATGATGAAAAAGATGGAAAAGTGACGAAAGAGACTTCTAATGATGCTAGTGATTATTAAACAAAGAGAACTATAAAATAAATTGAACTCATGTAACTTATCTAATGAAAGGTAAAACATACCTCTATGCTTCTTGGTTTGGCTTAATACCAAAAATACTTCATGAGCTTTTAAAGTAATCTTTTGTACTTGGTGTACGTAAGTAGAGATTACTTTATAGATCCTTCCTTGAATGTTGTCTTCATCATTCTTTGAATGAAGATTTTGGAGAGATTCTAGCATGAAGATTTCACGACAGCAAAAGTTGTTAGAATGATCTATCAATGTCCAACGAAATGATTTAAAAGAAAATATGAATTTTTTTAAAAAAAATCCTTCTTTGTAGTTTTCAAACATACACGGATCGTATCAAGTCTTTAAAGTACAACATACTTTAAGAAACTTGGTAACGAAGCTCTGATGCCAATTGTTTAAAACTAGAAGGGGGGGGGGGGTTGAATAGTTTTACCAATTTAAAACTTCCTTTTAAATATTTAGATCGACTTATGTCAATCTATTTGATTGTTTATGTTGGACGTTGATAGATAGATATATAAACGTGTAATGAAAGATAAAGAGTAAGAAGCACATCACCACGACACAAGTATTTATAGTGGTTCGGCTACAAGGACACCTTCCTTGCCCTACTCCACTCCACGAGTCACCTACTCGAGAGTTCGTAAACACTACACCAACTCCTTATGGCGGAGAAGCCTTCACAACGTCGCTTAACCTTTTTCCGGTACAAAGCTAAATACCGAGTTCTTTCACACCAAGGCGAACCACACCTAACACAACGTCGCCTACCCTTTATATGGTGCTAGGCTAACCACCGAGTTCTTTCACACCTTAGGAGAACTAATCCTTCACAACGTTGCCTACCCTTTATTAGGTACTAGGCTAAGTACCTAGTTCTTTCACACCTTAGGTGAACTACACCTTCACGACACAACACCTAATCTCAAGGAGATCTACTCCTTGTTACAACACCATCAAGGATATCACCATCCTTGTATATAAACAAATACATATATGTATAACGATGCACCTCATCGATTATACGACCTAGGCATTCTTCCCAAATGCTACTTGATTTGATTCTTTGGCATCCTTCACTAATGCCTTTGACACAACGCTTGGCACCCTTCACTAATGCCTTCGTCTTGACACCTTTAGCATCCTTCACTAATGCTTTGACACGAATGATGAGCACCTTTCACTAATGCTTTCATCTTGACACATTCGGCATTCTTCACTAATGCCTTCAACCCAACATCTATGGAGAAAGGAAGAACTATCAACAAGATAACCTTAGTAGTCTTGATGATGACGAAGCATGGCAACTCATGGACTTTGAGCTTGCACGTCTTCAAGAGGTGGTGATCTTTCCTTTAGGAGGAACCTAGTAGATCACACAAAAACAAAAGACAAACTACATAGATCACTTAGATCTGAGGTTAGAGGGTTAGAATACTTTGGGGAAGTTTATGTAAAAAGCACACATAGAGAGGAAGAAATGACTCTCTATTTATAGAGGAAATTCTCTTATGTTTCCCCGGATCCCACGGATCCCTACCACAAGGGATCCGGCTAGCACAAAGCTAGGGATCCGTGGTCCGCTCCTCTTTGCCCATGGGTATTTTTGGTTAAGGGTCATGGGTCATGGGTTATGGGTTGATCCATGGTTTTCTTTCTAGATACAATGTATCTTAAGGATACAATGAACTTGGTTAAGTGGTATATATAAAACCATGGGTTATGGGTCAAAACCATTTGCTAGTATTTACCCTTTTAGTATATACTTGTATTTACCCAATTTAGCATACACTTAGTTTTTACCCATTTTAGTATACTTAGTTTAAGTATATGTTAACCCAATATGTAAACACTAGTTGTTTGTACATATGTATCTAAATCATAAAATCACTTATACTTGTTTTAGTGTTTTATGTGAAAGCGTAAGTGTGTTTGAAAACTATTAGTTCAAACCATTTACGTATTTTATTTGTTTCCTTAAAATGATCTTACTTTTGTTATCGACAAAACATTAGAAGATCGTAAAATATAAATAAACGTTTTCACGGCTTATTTGTATTAACAAAATAGATAAAAACGGACTTGAAAAAAAATTTCAAAATTTTCAATATGTTTAAATAGTACAAAAACGTAAGAAAAAAAAATGTAAGAAAAACGGACAAAAATGTAAAAAAAATGGACAAAAACAAATAAAAATAGACAAAACGTAAGAAAAATAGATAAAAACGGACAAAAAACTAAAAAAGGGTAAGAAAAAGTGACAAAAACGGAAAATAACAGATGAAAACGGATAAAAACGTAAAAGAACAGGTGAAAAAGTATAAAAACGGAGTAAATCTGAAAGTCAATAACCATAAGGACTATTACTGTAACTTTTTTAACTGAAAAAAAGTTAAGAGATGACCGGTGAAAGTCAACGCTAGCCACAAGGACCATTTCAGCCAATTTTCAAAATTTGTGACCTGGTAACCTACTAGTTCCCGGTCATATTACGTACATCATTCCAAATTTGAAAGTATTTTGCGTACAATGGTAATTTTCAAAGTTCATTGCGTACATCATCTGTTTTAAAAAACTATGTTGCGTATCTTTAGCTTTCACCCTACATAAAACTTAGATGATATTTCATCATTACTATAGTCGGTTACAAGATCAGAAACAACTATATCAAGCCAAGACCAACAACCAAACAAAAGATCCAATTTACATACCCTTTTTACCAACCTATATTTCCATAACGAGCACCCAAAAGACCGCATTTATCTACCCCCATGAAATACCTGAAATTCAGGCATTATGCTCAGCCATTTTCTTAACAAAACCTTCGTTGAAACGAATAGCTTCATCAGTTTGACTAAGAATCTGTATGAATTGAACAAGTTGGTGTATGTGCCTCGCTTAGATTTTCCTCAGCGCATCCAAACAGTCAAGCGCTATTCCTCGAGGTCCCCAGAGCTTCGTTCTCTTCGATCAGCTCCCTATACTTCATGATTCCCCTCTTTAGATGATCAACGCACTGACGAACTAGCTTTTTCAAAAGCCCTTCTTGTGCAGCCTCTTCTTCAAACCACACAGCCATACGATCATTCAACTTGGATGAACCAGCAATCTCCATGAGTTCATTCACTATAGGGAAATCTTCCATTGGAAATTGTTTATGTGTGGAAAAAGTGGTGGATGGGTTTATCGGTTCGTGTGCACAAGTAAATAGCGTCTCCGGTAAGAGACGATCAAGGGTCTAATAGTGAATTTTTTTTCACACTCGGTCCCTGAATTTGTGTTGGTTGCCGTTGTCATACTTAAAACTCCCGCCCAATAATCACTTTAAAATACACAATTGGTCCCTCAAGTTATCAAGTTACGTATACTACAACTTAGTTGAAGATTAAACAACACAAAACCATTAGAAGTTTGACTTTGTTAAGTCAAACTTCTAAAACATATCAATAAACTCCAAAACAAATATTGAGTAATGGTTTTGCAATTTTGACTTTACAAAGTCAAAATGCAAATACTACGTACAAAATAGCCATTCACCATTTTCAATGTTGACTAACCAAAATAAACTAGAAATGCAGTTTTACTTTCTACAATCAAATTGAAATGCTAAATGGAAGTTTGACTTTTGAATGTCAAACTTGCATCACCTACAATACGCACAAACAACAACATATGAACAAGCTAATTTTAAGCAAACCATATAAACAAATAATGTACCAAAATACAAAAACTATTTTGCAACATGAATTTTCATAGGGTATTCAACCCATACATAAACTATAACAACTCAAATAAATCTACCACGGCTGTGGGGGAAGCTCGGTGGAGTTTTAACAACTTCCTAGCCAACTCCCAGTTCTTCCTGATATTTTCATTCCCATCATGACTCCTATCGCTGAGCTTGATATTGATTTTCTTTAGCGATCGAGAACACGCAAGTATAAACTTTATTAAAGTTAATTCATGCTCTGTTCTAGGAAAAGCTCGAAACATCACAGTCTGTAGTTGGCCATGGCTGATTGTGTTTCTGTCTACAACATTGGAAATTGTTTTCAAAGGTAGAACACTAAGCGTGTTGCAGCCTGAAAAATCAAATAGAGTTGAGATACACAAACATGGCAATTTAGGATTGTTTATTTGATAGATGCATTACAGTATTACACTTACTCTGGTATCCAACATTTTCAAATTTGGAGATCCACGAATCATTTCAATGATGAACGATACCATAACACTATTTCGAAAATTGACATCGGACAGCTTAAGGTTAATCAGGGATACAAAGGGCACATTCATCCTAGAATTAGCTTCATGTATCAACTACAACAAGTTTTCAAGATTAAATTTCATTACTGTTACACATTTCTTTAACATTGTAAAATTATAAGTGTAAAACTCAAATTGTTCTTACCGTGCAATCATCAAAATCCAATGTAAGGGTCTCAAGATTTTGAAGTCTTGTTAGGTGAAAGATATCGGATGTTGTGATTGTCGTCAGAACATTATAAAGACCGAATGACAAATCTAACTTCTTCAAATTCCTAACTTTTGCAATATCCCATAGTCTCATCTCGTTTGTATTAGGACGATTCATTTTAAGAGACTCAAGTGAGGGACAACCATCAATAAACTCCCAAACTGTACCGGTTAGAAAAGTGACATGAATAAATTCTAAGCTTAATAGATTTGGAAAGCCATGAAAATATTCCAAAGTAGCCATAGCACAAACATGAAGTACCAAATGTTTCAACTCTCTACGAGAGTAAAGTTGGGTTGGGAACGTAACTCGTTCACCATACCAGTTTGTAATAATCAGCTCCTCAATTCCATGCCGAGCCAAAAACAAAAGCCAATCACAAATCTCTTCATAATGAAAGTCGTCTCTTCCAAGCATTGATCTTGGCTCTACAGAGAAGACAAACTTTCTTATTGGATCCATAAGCCAATTTAAGAGTCTAGTAACAAGCCTCCCATCAAACTCATATGTTAAATAATAAAATAAATCCTCATCAACTATGATATCGGTGAGCAAAGTCCACTTAGACCTCCAGTTTCGCGCTAAACTAGAGGTTTTCACCGCTTCTAACAAAGGCAACCGATTCAAAATGTTACTGATCACTATATCTGGCATGTTGCTAATATGATCAATCGACATGGTATTGTTGGAAGTTGGGTTGGTCTTTTGAGTTCTGGAAATGAGGATTTAGATTCGGATTTCGATTTTCAGTTGATCGTTTCTGGATAATGGTGTTATTATGATTGGTAAAGTTGTTTGTTGGGTGGGTGTATTGGTTCGCGCGAAATTAAATGCTAGCGTATCAGGGAAGAAACGGCTAGTAGGCATAATCACATTTGGTCCCTGGGTTGAAGGTTGGGTTAAAATTGTGAATGGTCTATTATACCCTCGAAGTAAAGCCAAAAAATTCATGTTAATTATGACAATCCTGGTCAAGGGACTAGTCTAGAGTATAAAACACATGTTTTGGACCTCCAGCGATGATAACGCCCAACTTTGTCCCATCGCGATGCGCATGAACAAGTTTAGAGACCAACAATGTATTTTAGTCTAAGAAAAATTTCGAATATCCTTACTTAATTTCATAAAAAGAAATAATATGAGTCGTTCGCATATGTACAATCTCGTGTATGTATTTACATATCAAAGTAACTCTTGATTTATTTTGAAACTCATAAATAATATTTATAAATGACTACAACATATATGTTGTTTATAAAAAGGTATAAAGTATAGGGCTTAATTTTTAAATTTTACAGTTATCAACAAACATAAAAATTAATAAGTTTACTTAATTTAATATAATTTATTTAAAATTTAATAACTAAAGTTTTATTAATTATCTTTTTCTTTAGTATTTTTTTACATAATGTGTTTTTATACATATTTTTTAGTTGGATGAAATTTAGACGGGTTTGACCAAATATTTTTTTGTTATGACCTTTTTAGTTGTCTAATAAGATGACTCATTGGGTGTGTTTGTTAAAAGTAGAAGTAATCATAGCATTAAGCATTAAGCAGTAAGCAGTAGTTGTGACTGTGAGCAATAGCCACAACTTACCGCTCACCGTGTTTTAAAGAAGCATTGGAAAATCAACCTTCCTAAAAATTAGCTATTAGCTAAAGCTCAAAACTTTTTTGACAAACGACTACTAAAACTCAAAATACTCATTACTCACCGCTCACCGTCTTAAAAAACTTCGCACCGCTCCGCGCCAAACATAGTCATTGTGGTATTCTATTAGTCTAATTTAAACCTCTTTTAAGATTCGATTTCACATTTTGTATATTATTTTAGAGGAAATTACCAAACTAAAAAAAGCACCTATGGTTCAAGACTTGATCACTTTTTGCACATTTTTTCATTTTGATAATGCTCAACTGCTCGACTCCATCCATTAGTGACATGTATCATTAAAATAAATGGAGTCGAGCAGTTGAGTAATTGAACATGATCAAAATGAGAAAAATGTGCAATTTTCTCATTATTTTATTATATAAGAGATTGGACGATCATGGTCCATTTCGTTAATGTGGCTTCTATAGTTTTATACAGACTAACTTGTTAAAATGTTATTTACCTTTTGGCAAAACAACTAATTAACCGCATTTTGCAGCTTTCTGAGGCTTGTTGACCTATTAATTAATTACTTGCTAGCTGAATGATCCATATTTTAAAAAAATAGTTATGTTTCATAGATCAAATAACCCAGTTACCTACGTGCAACATATGTCTTGTACAATAAATAAGAACACTATGGTAAAGTATATCGTTTACAGAACTACTGGTTAAACAACACCTTGAAATACTACAAAGCGACAACATAACCAAATTAGTCAATTGGGTTATTGAAATAGCATTGTTTGCTTTGATTTTTGGGTCATTTTAGATTAAAAATGTTGGTTTGTGGAAGTTGAAAACACGACAAAACGATTAAAGGTGTGTGAGCCGATGGGGGTACACGCGATAAACAGGAGTATACGTGTTGAACGTTTATAATACTTGAATATATACATACCCGTTTACATGGAACTTGACTCGTTTTCTTTAAACGACCCATGTACATGTATTTGGACTTGGGTCGGTTTATTTAAGCTGCCTTGGGCCTTGTGGCTTGGAAAACGAATGGGTAAAGGGAGCATGGGTTTTCTTGGGTTGAACTTGTAGAACAAGTAATTTGACTCCTACTTGGAGTCAGTTTGTTTTAGTATATATACAGACACAACCAAGCTAAAACCTCACGCATAATCATAATATCCCTATACCTAAATCGATTCACATGTTCTTTGTTTTCCAGATTCTAAATCAACTTTTTGCCAAGTTGTTTAGGTTTTGTTCTTGTTCATTCACTTGTACTCGAATCAAGTGTGTAGAATTTGCAAGTTTGGTTTTTGTTTCTGCTTCTCCTAGTCGACAAACAGCAGCAACAAACTTTCTGGTTCTGGTCATGGTACTATATCTCGGACAGAAAGAGTTTGGATATCGGATCATTACATCCGACATCGGGTATTAAGCAAAAACAGTTTCTCAACTGTTTTGAAGTTCTCGGACATAAGTAGATTCGATTCTTGGTGGTTTCTGTACGTGACTTATTCAAGTGGTCACTTTGTTGATTGGGTTTTATTTATACATTCTCGACTAGCCATTAATCGAACGTATACGTTATCGGGTTTGTGTGTGATACTCATTGAGGTATCTATCTTTGATACTCAGGTTTTGTTTTGGTTTCTTGTTCGTTACTAAAGTCCAATTGCCAAGCAAGGTTAGGTTTTCTTTTACCCATTTTATTAATTAATTATTGTATTAATTAATTGTTTATTAATTACGTGTTCAACCTAATTGCAAATACTAGATCCATATCCGTTGCGTACTCGTAGAGGTTAATGGTTAACTTAGTTCTAAAATCCCAACAGTGGCATCACGAGTCAACTCGTTTTTGCGATTATGGGTTACACGTTTCTTATTAATAAACATGTTTAAAAGGGCTGCATGAAACGTAATTTAGTTATTCGTTTTATTTTGTTTTGATAACTACATGCAATACTTGTCAATTTTTAATAAATAATAACTAGTCACACACAAATTAAAATTATATTGACAATTAGAAGTAATTTGTTAATTAGAATTACATGCTAACTAGAATTACTTTGCTAATTAGAATTAAATTGTTAATTAGAATTACATGCTAATTAAAATTACTTGCTAATTAGAATTAAAAGTTAATTTGAATTTATTAATTGTTAATTAGAATTATGATGATAATTAGAATTACACATTGGTTATTAAATACATAAAATTGCGTAATTACTTGATAATTGAGATTGCCATGATATTTTATGTGTTTTTCCGGCCACAAGACCCACTCAATTGCTTTTTAAGTGATGTATGGGGCGATCTAGGTATTATATCCTAGTGACGGTTTTATGGTTCTCCGTTTGGGGAAGACTCGCAAGAGAACTCAGAACAATATGTGTTTTATATTAATGTTTATGCTTATATGTTTGTGATTCCTATATGTGCATTATTACTTGCTTTGACATCTAATTGTATGCAATATGGAATAATACATATCGTAACCATAACTTTAATATTGGTCTTTATTTACACGCCTAAATACCATGCTCATTGTGACCTGCTATTTGATTCGTGGAAAATCGTTTTTGTAAAATAAAGTGACCTAATATAATGAAACACGTTTTCAAGAATTTAAAAACTAGACGCTATGGACACTTGGGATGTACGGCTCACCCACTAGAACAAACTCAAAAGGGGGTTCAAAGAGGTGCGCACAGTCGCAACGAAAGGATGTCTAAGGTTATGCTTCAGCGCTTACCTGGTCCTCTGCCTCCATGTGCGTTCGATTGGAGCTACCGTGAACCATGATGATCACTACAGTGTCATTACCAAAAGGTTTTTAAAATTAGTGTCACAAAGTTGTTTTGCATGCTTCTTTGTACACGACTTTTACCACATTTATATGTGCATACCTATTTGTTAATTTTAAGTCTATGCCATCCAACTATGAACACGTACATTTGGATTGACTTCTCTGGTCAGACCTAAGGGCCTTTCCAACCTATGGTAATTATTTCACACTGGTCAGACCTATGGTTATTTTTACATGTTCATACTTGGTCGACTTATCTCGAGTTGGCTTGGTCAGACCTTGAACCCGAGGCATAAGATGAGAACTAAACATGCTTTTGACATTATTACTTGATACTAATGCCTTAAATAGTCTCATAAAGTCTAAGAGTTGCATTATGCAATTAACGCTCGTCGCTTACCATTTGTCCTATTTTTTTTACGCACTGGTCAGACCTATGGTAACTAAGTGGGGGGCAAGATGGATCTTAGTCTTATTAGTAATTAATTGGGTAGTTAATTCTTTTAAGAAGGTAATTATCGAAAATACTAATTATTTGAACTTTTTAATTGTAGATGACTACTTCAGTCGGAAACAGTTCGGTACTCAGGAGTTTCTTTGAGAAACAAAAACTCACTGGACCTAATTTCATTGATTGGTATCACCAGCTTCGCATTATACTATCAGCTGAAGATAAGGAAACTTATCTGGAGCGTCCTATACCTGCAGCACATGTTGCTACTCTTGGTCACCCTATCCCTGCTGAAGCCCTTGCAGCTCACACTGCTTGGGTCAAAGGCTCAAAGGATATAGCTGCCTTCATGATCATGACCATGGAGTTAGAGATCCAATGAAATCTAACTCATATCGGTGCTTATGACATGCTTCAGGAGTTAAAGTCTATGTTCTCTTAACAAGCAGAACAAGAGCTTCTACAAAATGCACGTGAATTCTACGCTTGCAAGCAGGAAGATGGTCAATCGGGTAGCTCATATGTTCTCAAGATGAAGAGCTACATTGACAACTTGGAACGTCTTGGTCACCCAGTTACTCTGAACTATTGAGTTAGTTTGATCCTCATCGGTCTTTCTAAAGAGTACATTACGTTTGTGCAGAACTTTAATATGCACATCATGGGGAAAACTGTGAATGAACTACATGCTATGCTTAAACAACATGAGCAGACGTTGCCAAAGAAAGATGTTGCACCCGCACTACATTATGTACGTGGGGGTGGTGGTAAGGTCCAGAAACACCACAAAAAGAATAAATCGTTTAAGGCTGCTAAGGGGAATCATGGAAATGGAAACAACAAGTTTGGTTATGCTACTGAGTATAAGCCATACAATGCTTCTTCTTCTAAATCCAAATCTAAGATTTCTCCACCACCCAAGAAGGATAATCCACCGAAGGAAGCTACCTGTCATTAGTGTGGTGAGACAAGACATTGGAGAAGGAATTGTCCCCAGTATCTCGTCGAGTTAATGAAAAAGAAGAAACAGTCTCTTGCTGCTAGTTCTTCAGGTATTTTCACTATAGAACTCCACTCTTTCCCTAAATCATCCTTACTATATGACACTGGCTGTGGTACTCACATCTGTAATAATACTCAGTAGGGATGAGCATTTCGAACCGAATCCCGAAACCAAATCGGAACCATACCGGTACCGTACCGAAACGGTACTGATTCTTGAAATACGGTACGGTACCGGGACTACGAAATAAGGTGAAAAAAAATTCGGGACCACTAATTTGGTATGGGACCGATACCAAATCGGGAAATTCCCGAAAAAAAGCGGGGAAAACCCGATTTCCCGGTACCGGTACCGATACCGGTACCGGTATCCGAATCCCGTTTGGTACGGTACCGGTACCACTAATATATGCTCTGGGAAAATCGATACCACTAATTCGGTACGGGATCGGTACGGGACCGGTACCGTGCTCATCCCTAATACTGAGGGTCTAAGGGGCAGTAGGAAGCTGAAGCCAGGAGCTTTAAGTCTGTACGTGGGCAATGGTCAACGGGCAGAAGTTGGAGCTATTGGAATTTATCATTTATCTCTCCCTAGCGGATTAGTAATTGTTTTAAATGATTGTCATTATGCTCCCTCTATTACTAGAGGGATTATTTCAGTTTCCCGTTTGTATGACGATGGTTTTATTAACCGTTTTGAATCGAATAAGGCAATTTCAGTTTCTAAGAATAACGTTGTTTATTTTACTGCTACTCGTCGTAATGGTATTTATGAAGTTGAAATGTCTTGTTCAAATACAAATGAAAGTTCTATGTTTGCTGTAAGCAATAAAAGAGCCAAGTCTAACTTGGACTCTGCTCTCTTGTGGCATGGTCGTCTTGGACACATTAGCAAGAAACGCATGGAGAAGTTGCAACACGATAGAATTCTCAACTCATTTGACATTAAGTCTCTTGAAAAGTGTGTTGCTTGTATGTCTGGTAAAATGGCTAGAAAACCTTATTCACATCAAGTGGAAAGGGCTAAAGATTTACTTGGACTTATACACTCAGATGTATGTGGCCCATTTATAATCACATCTAGACAAGGATCAAATTACTTTGTGACTTTCACTGATGACTATAGTCGGTATGGTTATGTTTACTTGCTGAAACATAAACATGAAGTGTTGAAACATTTAAAGTGTTTCAAAAGGAAGTAGAAAATCAACTCGGGAAGACTATAAAATCACTACATTCTGATCGTGGAGGTGAGTATATGAGTCAAGATTTTTTGGATCAACTTAAGGAACATGGGACTATTGCCCATCGAACTCCTCCTTATACTCCACAACACAATGGTGTATCTGAGAGGAGAAATCGAACTCTGCTTGACATGGTGTGTTCTATGATGAAACAAACTACTCTACCAAAGTCCTTTTGGGATTATGCCCTTGAGTCTGTTGCACGCATTCTCAATATGGTTCCAACTAAGAAGGTTGAAAAGACACCATACGAAGTATGGCATGGGCAAACCCCTAAGCTGTCTTACTTAAAAGTCTGGGGTTGTGAGGCACTTGCTAAGCGTGATACACTTACCAAACCTGAAAAACTTGAACCTAGAGATGTTAAGTGCATCTTTGTAGGATACCCTAAGGAAACTATGGGATATTATTTCTATCTTCCATCTGAGAACAAAGTTATTGTTGCTCGAAATGCTGAGTTCTTTGAGAATGATCTTATGGATCTTAAAGAAAGTGGGAGTTTAGACGATCTTGAATTACTTCAAGAAGAAGATACAAATCCTTCTTTAGACACTAGCATTCATCACGATGAGGAGGATCAAGAAATTGAAGAACCTCAAAGTGATATTGTTCCCATTCAAAAGTCCAATAGGACACGCCGTGCTCCTGACCGTATGTGTTTATAGATTGACGCTGAGGAACATGAGTTAGGGGATCTTGGTGAACCCAATAACTATAAAGCTGCATTGCTGGATCCTGAATCCAAGAAATGGCTTGATGCAATGAATGTGGAAATGCAATCCATGAAAGACAATGATGTCTGGGTCTTAGTTGAGCTTCCTCCTAACTGCAAGACAGTTGGCAGCAAGTGGCTCTTTGTTAGGTCACTAGGTTTACAACACAAGCACAATAGAAAGAGATAGAGAAGAGATCGGATGAACAAACCACACAACCAATACGCGTAGGAATAAAATAAGAGTTATGGGTGAGTATTGAAAGAGTGAATTGAACAACCAACCCTCAAGTGAGGGTTATACAAGAGTATTTATAGGAAGGGGAGCTAGGGCAACACTCCTACTCCCTTCCTTTCCTTAATGGACATGGGCCTAAGCTCATGGGCCTTCTACATAAGCTTAAGCTAATAACAAACATAAAGGCCATAATTAAGCTAACTATTACATATGAATTACAAACACTTGATTTAGGTTTAGGAGTGATTCCAACAATCTCCCCCTAAGTGTTGGTGATGAATGAATATGAACGGTGAAGGCGTTGATGTAAAAGTAGCTTTGACGTCTTCTGACATTCTTCTTTCTTGTGAGAAGAATTGCCTTGATTTGAACAATCTCCACAGTGTAGAGAAATTGTCTTCTTTGAACAGTTCTGCTTTAACGTTATAATTATCTTTGTTCTTTGTTCTTTTGTGATGAAAGTGATAGTATGTTGTTATTGTCTTCATCAAGTCTGTCTCAGGTCTGCTTCGCTGCTCCAGTGTCTCCACGTCATTCTTCAACATGCTCACACGCTCTTTGACATTGGATTTCAGTACTGATGAAGTTCTTTAAGTTTTTAACTTTGTAGATTCTTTGGCTTGACGAAGAATCATTCTGACTTTTGTGTTGCTTTGAGATAGAACTTTCATTAGTGATGATGTTGGCATGAGCATGTGAAGAATCTGCACGATCGTTCCGCTCTAGAGCTTCCATAAGAAGAAAAACATGAAAACGGTTAGTAATAAGCGGATTCCGGCACTTACAAGTTTGAACTTCGAGAGTGTTAACAACATAGTGTGAAAGCGCAACTCTTATTCTTACAAAGGCCGTTCCTGAACTGGAGTCCCACAAGTGAGATAACGCGATGTACCGAAGTACACCTACAGTTCAGATGAGTCGCTGAGGTACACCGAAGCATCACCTCACAACTGTAGACCATTTGAGACACACTAAGCGTAATCCACGGGGAGTTACCGAAGTGACCTGCTGTCAGGGCTGTTTGATGTTGACCCTGGCAGGAGTTTCCATTCAATCACTGAGGATCATAGTTGTGAACCTCTCATAAATGTTCTCGACAGATTGCTAAGATCTGTGAAGGACTCGATAACGTACCACTGATGTTCTTATTGTTGAACATCAAGTGATGAAATGTCAAGTGTACCTAAGAGATCTTTTGATGAATCTCGTGGCTCTAGACTCAATAGTGCGTTTTAGTTTTCCTGAGTGGAGACTAGGGAGAGGGTCTCCTTCTTCAATATCAACAATCTCTAAGAGAAAGCCGATAGATTATGTAGGGTTCCCTGTGAGAATGAAACAAGCTTCTGTTAAGAGAAACTTGAGTGGCTAAGAAGGTTTAGTGCATGCGTCACTGGGTCCATGACGACTTTTAATCTTCAATACCGGCGTCATCAAGTGACAACCAGTAGCATATGAATTGAACCCGGTGTCTGCCCTAAGTTGAATAATCTGGAGGGCTATTTCTTTTCATCCTTTTCTTTGCATTTCTTTTTGATTCTTCAACTCCTTCTTTCTCCGATTCTCATTTTCTCCTTTTTACAATCATACCTAAGGACTTCTAGATTCTAACTATTTGTGATGTCCTTGGGTAGATCCCTCCGGCTCTGGCGGATCATAGGACGGTTATTCCTAATCTTAGTCACCTTATAACTCCATGACTAACCTATGTTACCATAAAACCAATTTTCAAGAAAATCTCTCACAACGGTTATGATTGTAAAACATTTTGTACCACTGTAAGAGTTTGATCTTTTGCAGAAATACTCCCCCTCCACATGTGCTTAAGAGTTTTTACGGAAATCTGCATAGTGAGGAAAGAGCGCGCACTTTATGAATTGATCAACTCAAGATAGACAATCCCCCGCGAGACACGGTTACGTTGCATAGTTAAAGAGTTACATTGTCAGCTTTTAGGTGACAACTAGCTCTTATAACTACCTTGAAGGTGTAGACAAACCTCGAAAGGTTGTCAAACCCGTCAGAGTTCATGTCTACCAAGAGTTTCTCGAATGGTACATTCTACTCGGACAAGTCCTTTGCGAGACACGTTTACATTACTAGCGAACTAGCTTGAAATTATTACCCGTCCCGGACAAGTCTTTTCGAGTTACTAACAGTTAAGTATCGTCAATTCGTTGGTTAAGTCTATAGCACAAAGATTCATTTGCATTTACACAACATATTTCTTATCACATAATTTTCTACCCCTAAAAAATGGCATATAAAATGTTATTTTTGAAAAGTTGAGAATAAATATGACCATTTCGAGTGTTGCGGGAAGAGTGACACAAAGAACATTTTGTTGAACAAAGTTTTAACTCAAATACTCCCCCTCAACAGGTGATATAAACGGTTGAGGTTTTGAAAAACATACGGGGAAGTACTTGTTCTTTTGAGTAAAACCTTTGAAAAAATGAAAGGTTTGATAAGGTTTACTCAAAAGTAAGAAGCTTTCGCTCCTTTTATAAGGATTGTGGCACTGAAGTGTACCACAGGGTCCTTTCATTACAAGAACGGGTTGTACACTGTTATGTGTGCACAAGCCATAGTCATAATTAATCACACATCCCAAATATTATGAAATAGAAGCAGTTCAAGGGGTATCAGGAAGTCCATCAATGTTTCCTGGAATGCGAACTGGGCGTTGATAGCCGGCGAGAGCAATCCTGGGACGACCGCCTACAAAGCTCTCCAGAGTTCTGAACTGGTCCCGTCGATACAACCTTTCATCAATCTTTCTGATGATCCTCCTCACATCCTGTCTTTCCTTGGAATTCTATCGCTTTTGTGACCCAATACCTTTATGAATATCCTTCAACCTATAAGCCAATCCGTCCCTAACCTTCTTCAATGTGTGATCACCAAACTTGTGAAGATCTCTACACGCCATCAAGCAGTTGCGATGTGTTTCACTAATGTAAACCACTTCGAATGGTTGGCTGATGAGTGTGTGTTGTGAAAGCTGGTTAATTTCGGGAAGATCTAGCTGAGGTGGAGTGAAGTTGACACGAGTCTGATATGATTCAATTGCAAGCTGGAGATCTTCTACACGTTCTTTGATGACTATGCTTCTGATGAAGATAAGCAAGGACTTGATGAATTCACGTTGTACTTCAGTTGAAAATTGTCTCATGCGACCCTGTACTTTGGCAAGGTACATGTCTTCAATGTCGTTGATAGACAAATTCTCAAAGTCCGCTTCAGAGAATGCATAATCCCTTTCGTCTTGCCTTTTGACCACGATATTCTTGAGGAAAGTGTAGTCCCATTTAGACGAAAGATCAACATGTTTAATGGCCACGATTGCTTTAGTACTGAACACTTCATGTTGAGACTTCTGAACCTGGCAGCTTCTGTAGTAGATTCATCGGCGTTCTAGCCAATGGTGAATCCCATACAATGCATTACAGTCATATACTTCCACATTGTTGGAGAACATGTGGTTAGCCCTTTCCTCGATGGCTATGCAGTTAGAGTATATGGCTGCCGGGAATGGAAGTGTCAGAGATGTAGCGTATTTCCTTGAATCATCGCCACCGTGTTGAAGAAATTCCAAGTCTTTGTTGAAGAAATATCGGAATGGAATCCTAGGCTGATCTGGTTGGCCAATTGTTGGTAGAGGTTTTGACCAGTCGGTGTAATATGGAGGGTTGTCCCGTTTGGTGAAGTCGATGTTTGCTTCTGGGTTGAGCCAATCCATGTTATTAGACATAGCTCGTGCTATATTATCAAGGTGATACTCAACTTCAATAGCACTTTCCGAACTGTCTTTTAGAAGTAGAAATCCATCATTCTTGATTCGCTTCAACTCGGATTTCGTCATCTTCTTCACACGGAATTTTTCTTGTAGTAGTTTCGCATGCTCCAATGTACTACATTCTGGAACCTCTTGACCTTCAGCTGGGTAAGGAGTGGAATCAACAAGCTTCAAGAACCATTCAAATTTAGTATCATCCTCGTCTAGCCATGATAAGACGTCAGTCATAGGCGCCTTCTTCTTCTTTGGCCTAGAGAAGGATTTTGGTTTCTTGGCTGTGTCAGGAGAGATGGGTTGTTGTTGGGGCTCAGAGACTTCTTCATCGTCACCACCCATATACTCAAAGTGATCACCGGTTTTCTGAGTCTGGGGTGGTAACTCAGAATCTTGAGGTTTTTCAATAGAAGAACGAGGAGGAGATCTTTGTTGAGCTGGAGTCCGTTTGGGTGGAGGTTGCATAGAAGATGATTCACCAGACTTCTTCGGGTGTTTGGGCTCGTTGTCCTTATCCTTATCCTTGTCATCATCGTCTCTTGGACGTTTCGGCCTTTCAGCTTCTACTCTGCATGCTGATTTGAGTTGATATTCCAGCAACGCTTCAAGCAATTTACCTTCGTGAGAGGCAAGTGTTGCAGATCATTTGGACATTTGAGCTACCAGCCGGTCAACTAACTCAACATCTGAGAAGATTATGGGATCAACTGGATTGATGTTCACGTTCATTGGTGTTGATTTCATAGTCAGCTTGGCCAGATGAAGTAGATTCGGATAGAGTTGTTTGGTGAACAACTCCTTTGTAACTTTAGGAACAAAGTCAAGAAGGTACTTGTAAGTGTAACCTTTGATCATTTCGTCCATTTTCCCTTGAAGATCATCTTTCATGAACTTCTGAACATACTCCCTTTCAACTTTCATCTCATCATTCTCGTTATGAAGATACTGTATCTGATCAGCGAAGAAATTCATTTTCTTGTAGAGCATGTCTTTCTTTCTGACCTGTTTGACAGCTTTAACG
This sequence comes from Chrysanthemum seticuspe, assembly GCA_019973895.1. Lineage (NCBI taxonomy): Eukaryota > Viridiplantae > Streptophyta > Magnoliopsida > Asterales > Asteraceae > Chrysanthemum > Chrysanthemum seticuspe. The sequence continues at coordinate 161,433,736 of BPTQ01000007.1, read as the reverse complement.
ATTCGTGTCTTAGCATGAGAAATCCAAGATGCAGTTGGCTTCTTCACTGATTTGGATATTGATTTGGTTGATCTTTTTGATGGTGGAGGTGAGGATTGAGAAGATGAATCCGATGATGATGAGATGTGAGGAGACTCCGGGTCCTTTGGTGGTTCAGAAGTTTTCTCCTTAGAACGTGTAGGACTATCCAGAAGGAACTTATCATAATCAAAATCTTTATCTTTCTCGAACTTTTCAGTTTCGGGTTCTTCAATGTTATACTCAGTAGAATCTTCCACGCGCTTTTGTTGTTGCTCCAAAGTGGTGGCACCAGTTCCCTTATCGGGTCGATTAACCGCATCAGGATCTGGTGTAGGTTGAACTTCACCACTTGACCCTCCGAGGCCACCCATTTGATCCTTAGCAAATTCTTTCGCAACGTGTTGGAGTCTAACGAATTTGAACTTCCTCCTGTAATCAGTTTCCAGTGGCTCTTCTTTTGAGCTTTCCTCTTCGTGCTCAATCACTGGAGTCTTCCCTTTTCCTGTATCTGCTGGTGGACTTGGAGGTTTAGGTACCGTTGTAGTGTCATCTTTAGCTGTTTCAGAGTAGAGAATCTCTTCATCTGATGCAGTACCCTCCGAGTCCTCGTCCGTTAGCTTTCTTTGTGGTTCAAGCTTTGGAATGGGAATAGGAACAGCTTCCTTAGAAGGAACTTTCCTTTTTCGTGGAGGATTTCTCTTGGGAAACTTCCTCTGACTCTCAGTGCTTGCAGCACTTCATGCACTTCCTCTTCTGGTTTTTCTTGTAGGCGTACCAGAAGATTTTTCATCAAGAAAGCCAACTTTGTTCTCTTTCACAGCTGCCATATATCTTTTATAAGAATAGAGCTGTTTGACTTCATCTGAGAGAAGGAGATCCGGCAACACATCACCTTGTTTCTTGGTAGTTGACTCCTTAAATCTGACTGTTAGAGTGGGTTCGGACAACACGTCAAGATTGTCGGGGTCATTGATTCTTTTTGGGGATATCAGGGTTATACCCAAGTGCTCTCTGGATCAATAGTTTAGTATATCTGATGTAGGGAATCTTTGAGCCAAGCTTTTTGAGAAAGGTCATCATGTCATCCCATATCAGAGCTTCAATTTCGATCTGTTTCATGTTGATCAGAGCCCAAAAGATTTGCAGTTCCACGAGCTTGGGATGCTCATAGCCACTGTCACGACCAGAAATAGATTTTGTGATGATGATATAAAGGGTTCTCCAAGGCTGGGAATGTTTTTAAGATCCACATGAGAATGCTTATTAATAACCCCTGAAGCTTCGTCATACCCAATATCAATCAAAAATTGCAGTACAATCTCTTCAGTAGGCGCAACAGAGAATTCAGTTGGTATGATGTCAGGAATGAGGAGAACAGCCCTTAAGTCTGCATGTGTGATGGTAACTTGTTTGTGATTGAGTGTCACTGTTACCGCACTTTCACCTTTGATCCTCTGCATTGTATTCCAGAATTGTTGTATGTAGATCTCAGGAACAGTGGCAGAGTTGGTGAGCATGTTCTGATAGGGATGATTCTTCAGAATATCCACTGCAATGAGACAAGAAGATTCCGAGCAGGTGAGATTTTCAAAGTCAACTCTGAGATTGTTCTTTCCAATCTTCATTGGATAGCCATGCGGGAAGATATCAGCAATGGTGAGAACGTTTGGTACATCCACATTCATTTGAGCTTCCATGTTGTGATCTGAAACACATTTAGCCAAGAGAACCAACATATCGAAAGACATAATGTTAGTCAACTGATGGTTTTATTGTCTAAGTATTGAATGTGATGTGTCAATGATTGTTACGAGTCCAAAATCACGTGTTTGTTCAATAGTCTAATGAAGTCGTGATAAGTTTCGTGAGTTAGTTAACTTTATGTTTTAAAGTTTATGTTATCACTTATTTTACACAACATATTAAACGTATAAGCTTATTAATGACATTATTGGTTTCGTGACGTTATGATTTATTTATTTACAAGTTTGCACGCGTAACAATTCATAATGAAGGTTTGATCAAGGCTTAGGCGTAGAAATGGTAGCTTATGCGTAAACAGGAGAAGTATACCCGTAGACGCAAGCTTATGCGTAGGAACCTTACTTACGCGTAAGAAATATTACGCGTAGGAAAAGAGGACCTTATGCGTAAAGCTTACGCGTAGGCGTATATAAAACCTTACGCGTAAGGCTTACTCGTAAGAGTAGACCTTATGTGTAGAGGTTACTGTTTACGCATATCCTTCACAGGATACGCGTAGTACCTTTTTAGAACCTTACGCGTTAACGCTACGCGTAAGATTTCTCTTACGCATAACATGCTACGCGTAAGGTGATCCTTATGCGTAGATTGCTAATAACCTTGATTCTGAGTTTTTACTTGTAACAATCCTGAAATAAATTCATCATAGTATCAATATTAGCACATACATTCATTGTATAACATATCATGGCATGAAAACTCATCAAACAGTTTACGCGTAAAGAACCTTATGCGTAGGCCAAAACCCTAATAGTTCAAAGATTACGCGTAAGATTTTTAACCATAGAAATTGAACCAAAGTTTTTCTGGTAGTTCTAAGATGTCATGTGAGAGATATAACCAAGTATTAACATCCAATTCGCAGTGAATAAAAAATACCCATTTCTCAAGAACATTAAACCCTAATCTCTAATTCTCAAAAAATTAGTGTTTCTGGGTTTGTTTTAAAGCTTAGATATTATCAATTCACTATAATATCAACCTCACGCAACAATCTTTATTACCAAAAACGTTCATATATGAAAACACCCAAACCACGCATAAACCCTAGTTTTCCAGATTCAATCAAATCGTGTTTCTGGGTAAGTTTTGAGTGTAAGAATGGTATAAATGATGTTAAAGAAACGTTTTGACATAATTATCTTAACCTAAAACACATAAACACGATTAAGTGTTCATACGCTTATGCGTAGAACACTAAAATCACTATATCTCAAGTTTTAACCGTTAGATTAATGAAAGATTCAAAACCATTGTTTAAAAACTTGTTAAGAACACAAAAACACTTACAGATTGATGATCAGAAACACGGATTTGAAGATTGATTTGTATGCGTAGGATTAGTTAGGTGATGATAATAAATGTGAAGTGTAAGTTAGGTGAGGGAGTTTTATTAAAAAAATTTGTGCTTTTGGCAGTTTTAGTCCCTCTACCTTTTCCATTTTCATCCAAAGCCTTTTAACTTCCATTGTGGTTACCAAACGAAGAATACTTGGAAATAACTTTGACGACACTTCCCCTCGACTTAAGAAATAATGAAAGATTAAAAATTTTAGTCCGAGGAGTGTCAGAAACCAGAAATGTGACCACCAATATTAAAGAGACAACCAGGATAAATATCTGAAAAAATACTGAATTTTGAAAGATTATAGTGTTGACGGAAGAAATGTACTTGCAATGTTAAGAGAAAAATAGATAGAAGAATATTTTTGTTGATTTATCTGATTTTATATTTTTGTATTTTGTTTTTGAAAAAATTATTTACAAAAGAGGTTTTGGTGTTTGACTGGTTTTTAAGAATGTTTTAAGAGTTCATCCAGTTCCTCTTGAGTCAAACACCGCATACCAATCCGGTGGACCAACTCATTAAACCTAGCAGGAGCTAAGGCTTTGGTGAGAAGATCTGCCAATTGCTATTCTGTACCCACAAAGTATAATTCAACAGTACCATGTTCCACGTGGTCCTTGATGAAATGATAACGAAGATCGATGTGCTTAGATTTCGAATGCTGAACTGAGTTGCACGAGATCGCAATAGCACTCCGATTGTCGCAGTACATCGGGATTCTGTCAAACACGTAACCATAGTCTTTGAGTTGTGTTCTCATCCAGATGACTTGAGCACAACACGCCGACATGGCTACATATTCTGCTTCGGTTGATGACAATGATGTACAATCCTGCTTCTTCGATTGCCAGGACACCAGTTTATCACCAAGAAATTGTAGTGCTCTTGAAGTACTTTTCCGTGAATCTAAACATCCTGCGTGATCACCATCTGAAAAAGCGATTAGTTCAAAAACAGAATCCTTCGGATACCAGATCCCCAAGTTAATGGTTCCCTTTATGTATCGGAGGATTCTTTTAGCCTCAGAGAGGTGGGTTTCAGTTGGTCTTGATTGATAACGGGAGCAGAGATAAACGGCAAAGACAATGTCAGGTCTGCTAGCTGTTAGATACATGAGAGACCCAATAATACTTTGGTATTTGGTAGGGTCCACTAATTTCCCATGTAAATCAGCATCTAGCTTCTTGGTATGAGTCATTGGTGTGGCATAAGTGTCACAGGTTTTCATTCCAAATTTGTTTAACAATTCAAGGGCATATTTGGACTGACTCAAGAAAATACCACGGGGTGATTGATGAACTTGCAATCCTAGAAAGAACGTAAGTTCACCCATCATGGACATTTCAAAATTTTTCTTCATTAGTTTTGCAAAAGCGATTGAGTACTTTTTATGTGTAGAACCAAAAATAATGTCATCTACGTAAATTTGAACAATTAAGATATGTTCCCCGTGATATTGTATGAAAAGAGTAGGGTCGACCGAACCTTTGGTGAAATTATTAGCAATGAGGAAAGATGATAGCTTATCGTACCATGCCCGAGGAGCTTGTTTGAGACCATACAAAGCTTTGTTCAGTTTGTAGACATGGTTCGGGAACTCGGGATCGACGAATCCTTCTGGTTACCTGACATAAACCGTTTCTTTCAGTTGTCCATTTAGAAACGTAGTTTTGACATCCATTTGAAAGACCGTCATATTCAGATGAGCCGCGAACGCGAGAAATATCCGAACAGCCTCAAGACGAGCAACCGGAGCAAATGATTCTTCAAAGTCAATACCCTCCTCCTGTCGATAACCCTTAGCCACCAGACGTGACTTGTTTCTGATGACGTTCCCTTCAGCATCCAATTTGTTCTTCCAAATCCATTTAAGACCAATGACGTAGACCCTTTTTGGTCTTTCAACCAGTTCCCATACTTCAAGACGTTTGAATTGGTTGAGTTCTTCCTGCATGGATTCTATCCAGTTGTCTTTTGTCATTGCGTCTTTAATGTTTTTAGGCTCAGATTGGCAGACAGTGAGTGCATAAATGCAATGTTCACCATCTGTGTGAAGACGTTGTCTCGTAACGACTGGTTGATTCGGGGTTGCCAATAATATTTGCCAGAGGATGGTCTTTTGTCCATCGATGTGTAGAGGGTTGATGTTGGTATACACTGTGCAGATTCTGAGGATTCAAATGGTTTGTTGATGATTCCGCGACATCAGGTGCAGCAGTTTCATTAGCAAACGGGTTAAAGAACGCATTTGGATCAAAATCTGCAGGTGGGGGTACTTCATTAAGAACATCATCAGCCGGTTCATCATTGTTGGAAGCGGTTTGTTCAACTGTTGTAGTGGAGTCAATTGGTGGTGCTTCTTCAACAGTAGTTGTTGTAGCAGGTGTATCAGGTATAAGAGTAGTATCAGGTTGAGCAGCGGAAACAGCGGATACACCTGGAGCACATTCATCAATATAGTCACTGAACAGCGGAGCAAATAACCTTTCCATTTGTTGACGAGTGAGCTGGGGGCTTTGTTCAGCTGATGATGGGGTTTGAAGGAAGTTTAATCAGTTGTGACCGGGTTCCAAGCTGTTATACTCAGAAGCCATTTCCGTAAGTTCATCAAAATGAGCATGAATCGTTTCCATAACCTGTTTTGTACGACGATTCCAGATCCGGTAACCTTTAGAGTTCTCACAATATCCAATGAAGACTCCAATGTCAGCTTTGGCTTTGAGCTTTCCAAAATCATCACGATCATTATTCGGATAGCAAAGGGAGCCAAATACATGAAAGTTTTTGAGATTCGGTTTATGGTTGTGGAGAAGCTCAAACGGTGTTTTGTTGTGGCGTTTAGTAATCATAGAACGGTTTTGAGTATAGCATGCAGTAGATACAGCTTCTGCCCATAAGTAATCTGGAAGTTTAGCATTGATTAACATTGTTCTTGCAGCTTCCACTAATGTTCGGTTTCGTCTTTCAACAACTCCGTTTTGTTCTGGTGTATGTGCAATAGATGTCTGATGCTGAAGTCCCACTTTCTCATAAAATTCACGAAGTGTTTGGTTAACAAATTCAGTTCCTTTGTCTGTTCTGATTTGTCTGACGGTGTTTCGGAGCTGAACCTGTATTTTGGTGAGAAAGGTGATGATCATCTTTGGAGTTTGGTCTTTGCTTCGAAGAAAGTAGACCCAAGTCCATCGTGAATAGTCATCAACAATTACTTAGATATAGCGTTTGCCATTGATCGTTTGCACGCACATCGGGCCACACAAGTCCATGTGAAGAAGATGAAGCACATGCTGAGAGCTGTGTTCCACCTTTGAAGGAAAATGAGCACGAGTGCTTTTCCCTTGTTCACAAGCTGAGCAAAGGTGATCTTTAGAATACCGGAATCGTGGGAGTCCTTCAACTAGTTTGTGTCGAGCAAGATTGGTTATAGTTTGAAAGTTTAAATGTGAGAGACGACGGTGCCATAGCCAGGATTTTGTTGATGTTGCCTTTGAAAGTAAGCAGATGGAAGATGACGCGACCATGTCTTGCATAGAGATAGTGTAAAGACTTGAGTTACGCGAGCCAGACATAAGATCGTTTCCTTGTAGATCACGAATGAAACAAGATTTCTCCCTGAAAGCAACCTCCAAATCTCCATCACAGAACTGACCTACTGAAAACAGATTGTGACCGAGGCCTTCCACATAATAAACCCTGCTAATTTCGATGTTCCCATTGATATAGTCTCCGTAGCCCATGATAGCTGCGAAGTGATCATTCCCGAATCTGACAGTGCCAATGAACTTTGCAATAATTTTTTATAACAGTTTAAGGTTGCCTGTCATGTGTCGGGAACATCCGCTACCAACAATCCAGAGAATGATCTGTATCACCTGCATTACACACAGACGACACAAATGGAATAGAAGTAGATGTGGAACCTGAAATGTTAGAGGGTTCCAGAGCAGTTGTAGTAGACATACACACATCAATAACTTTAGGCATCCATTTAAATCCTAGTGTGTTATATATCCATTTCTTCCATCTCCAACTAGTATTTGCTTTAGTCTTAGTGAATGCACTAGGTGGTACTACATTCTTAGGAGGTGAAACTGGAGCTACAGGGACAGCAATGCGTTTCCTAGAATCTAAAGAGGGCGGTTTACCAAGCACAGACTTAGAAAGATTAGTGGGCCTAGAGGTATTCCGATTCTTAGGATTCCGTAAACGAGAGATGATAGCTTTAGCAACACATTTGTCATGACAATCAGAATTCATACTTTTACGACAAATAACACAAGGTGCAGTAGACTGAATATCAAAAGTGCTTAAAGGTTTAGCATTCGTTACAACACTATTTTTATTACATTTGCCAGACGCAATATCTATAGTGGATGCAACGTGAGTCTTATTCATAGTCCTAGGGTGTTCGTCTACTTTAGCATTCCTTATTGATCTTTTCTTAGGTCGCAACTTCCTATTCTTCGATGTAGTGCTCCTAGGCTGTGAAGTGCGGACGTTTGGAAAAGAAGCAACTATTCCTGTTTCAGTAGAAGGAAGCACGTTAGCAACTTGTGTTTTGGCAGTAGGCATTCTAGGTTCACGATTACTAAGTGTTACTGGTGCTATTCTCTTAATCACAGTAGGCTGAAGTAGTTCATACTTTCCTAACATTTCTCTTAACTTAAAGATAGTGTAAATCAAATCTTGATTTTTAAAACGAATATTACCAGCAAAATTCATTACTTCTCTAGTGTGTGCAAGATAATGATCAAGTTCGTTTGATGCTTCATGACGAGTCTTATTGAGTAAATCAAATATGACACCATATTCCTGTTTAACTTTTACAAGTTCTTGTTCATATTTTGAGATTTGACTTTTCAAACACGTTTTGACCATCTAGTTGCTCAAATTTTGGATTAAAATTGTTTGATTGCAACTGGTGGATTTTGTTTTGCAAAGCAAGTTCACGATTTTGACAATCTTTTTGACACCATTGAAGACGACGTTTTGCATTTGAAAGCTCGGTTAAGAGACGTTCGTTTTCAACTTTTAAAGACTCGATCTGAAGCACATTATCAGTATTCTCAACAGTGACAACATTATCAACAATATCAGCAGAGATATAATCAGATGCATATGACAAAGAATTCAATAACACAACATTATGGATATCAGCACAGATAACATCTTTCAAGAGTCGATCAACATCTTTTCTCAACATTTTCTTTTTACGTTTAGTATTAGAAATGGATGTTTCTGTTTTCTCGAAAACGACCTTCATCACTCCAAGTTCCTTATGAAAGTCCCGTTCCCAAGACAATGCACAGTTTTTCAAATTTTTAACATTTGGTAAAAGATTTTTCTGAAAAATGTCTCTTTGTTCTCGCGCCAGAGGCGATTGAAAATGTTGAACTTTGATTTCAGAATGATATTCTATCTCATGTTGTAAAGTTTTGAGGTCAGCCATGAAAAGGTCAAAATATCTAAGAATTTTGCGATTTTCAGGTTTTGAGTTACTTTACTAATGGAAGGTAAAGGACCATAAATTTGTGCATAATCTGGTTGGGGATTAACATTAGAAGACTCAGACGTTTTTATGATAACCCTTGGTGTGTTAGAAGAATCCGTTGGTGTGACGAAAGTGACCGGTTTTGAATAATTAAAAGGTTTGTTGTAAACAACAGTTTCTAATTTTGATCGACTCTCGTCTTCTGCATCTAATTCCTCTTGACGATGATATTCAACAACACTTATAACAGAATTATCAATTTTATATTCTGCACTGGAAACTTCAGGATTTGGTTTGAATGCTTTGGTTGAAAGCTTAGGTTTGTAATCAGCAAGATTCGACCCATATCCATTTGGATTGGGTTTTAAAGTAAACTTTTCAATAGCAGTTACTGACTCACCATGTTTTGCAAGCCGATAATTTCTTCAAGATGATCATCTATTCGTTTCGTTGAATGCTTTTTGTATGCAGAGAACTGTTTTTGACAAATTAACAACTCAGCCTTAGCTTTTTGATTTTCCAAGGTGAGAGCGTTAATTTGCTTTTTATGTTCATGTTTCAGTTGTTCTATTTCAGACAACAAAGCATTCTTCGAAGCGGCTAGATCACGCATCTGTCTTTCTAAATATTTTTCGTTTTGATGAGATTTAGCAAAGGCGGCTTCAAAACCTTTTTCACGTTTTTCTTGAGTTTTGAAAAAGTTGAGTTGCTTTTGTAAACATTCAAAATCCTTGGTTAACAGTGCATTTTTACTTTTCAAGTCCTGATTTACTGCACGACATTCTTCCACTATGGATTGTTGGTTTTTAAGCCACAGATCAACATCTGGACGAGGCACAAGTTCGGCGTGTTCAACGTGAGTCACCACATGATCATTATTTAGATCCTCAAGTATAACCACGGAGTCAATTTGATTATCAATGGAAATCATAAGGTCATCTTGATCGTCAAATGTAACTACGGGGTCTAATTGAAAATTGTCGGAATGAGATGTGGATGACTCATTTTGTACATTTTGAGCCTTGCCGGATTCAAATGTTGGCGGAGATATTAGATCAGTGATAAATATGGTTTGTTCCTGTACCTGAGACAAGCCATCAGTGTCATACACTGGGCCTGTGTCACTCATGTGTAACTCATGCATATTAGCCATCAACATAACAGCTGCATTGGCCTACAAGTCCTCCATATCATCATCTGAGTCTTCATCTGCCATAAAACTGTGTTCTTTGTCTGTGAGAGTTCCACCAGCTTCATCCTTAAGAGCCAAAAGTAAAGCCTCCTTGTGATCAGCACTGCCCCTAGTCCTCGGCTTTGGGCATGCATTAGCCAGGTGTCCCTTCTCATTGCAATTGTAGCATCGAAGACCATTCAACCCATTCTGAGCATTTCCTTGTTCCACCACTGGAGCTCTGTTGTTATTCCTACCCATAGCATTAAACCCTTGACCACCACCCATCTGACGACCATAACCACGATTCTGAACTTCAACTCGTCCATTGTTCACAACAGCCTGATTCCTGGTGTTTGATGATGAACGGATGCGATTGTTGGATTTGTTTGTATAACGGCCAAAAGCATTAGCAATCATAACAAATCCTTGTTGCAATGCTTCGAACGGATTGGATTCCTCATTAGCTTGACTATAAAGTGCCTGATCATTGTTGTTGTTGTAAGGAACCAATTGATTTTGTTGAGATTGCTGTGATTGATCATTTGGTGTGATTGTGGCAGTTGGTTGAGTTGCTGTTTGAGGAGGATAACTGTTTTGAGCATATAAGGCAAGTTGTTGATTTTCCGGATGTGAAGATGAAGCAATTTGAGCACGGAGAATCCTTTCCTTATCAACTTCCTTTTGATGAGGCTTCAAGTAATCGTACAACAATCCGTATGTAGAATGATGCATGTTCTTCGCTTGACGGAGAAAAATGACATACTTCTCCCATTCAGGGCCAAGACTACTCAGGAACTTAGTATTAACTGCAATTCTTGGCATGATGATGTTGTGTTTATCCAAATCATTTATGATGTCTGAGAATCGATGATGATAAGACTCTATTGTCTCTCCAGGTTCAATCATGAAGTGTTCATAAGCCAAGTAAATTTTGGATTCCATATCCTCCTGATTGAGTGCAGATCCTTCCATAAGAAGATGAATATGTTCCCACATTGCCTTTGCAGTCTTTTGAGCATCAACACTTCGAAGAATTGGGTTTGGTAATCCTAAAAGGATATATTGCATTGCAAGCTCATCAGCTTCATAGTGTAGAAGTTCTTCTGGATTCAGTTCTGCAATAGTAGCAATGTTTGATTGTTCATCTCTTGGTGGATTAGCATTTGGATCTCCGGGTACAATGACAGTAGGCATCTGAAATGGACCTTCCAAGATAACCTTCTTTAAGAACTTTCCATGTGGCTTCTTCATATCACAAAACCTAAAGAACCTAATTACCCATTGATCGTAGTTTCCTAGAGTGAGCATTGGAGGTCTATCAAGTGATCCAGCCTCATGAATTGATTGTTGGCTGCTTAAAGCTTCACACATCTTTGCAAACCAAGTGGGTTCCTTCATAGTGTTCTTTGATGGATGTTGATTGCAATCGTTTGTGTAGGGTTGAACTTGAAGACTTGGTGGTGGTTGAACCATTTGTGGTGGTGGAATTGCTCCCAGTTGTGGAGTATGTTGTTGATTAAATTGTTGTTGATAAATTGCTTGTTGTTGATTCCATTGTTGATGTTGTGGACTTAGTTGTTGTTGTCGTTGAGTATAAGTGTAAGGGAAATAGTTAGAGTATGGTGGTTGTGACATGTTGAAAAACTTATGTTATAAAATGGATCTTTGCAGTCGAATGAACCTTTGTTGATGAAGTATCCTTAGGCGTAGAAATCACAATAAACCAAGTAGCACTTATGCGTAAAAACACCAAAGTTACGCGTAACAGCAAGAGTTACGCGTAGGTTTGGCTTACGCGTAAGCAGGGAAAAAGCACTAAAGTTATGTGTAAACAGTAAGTTAGGCGTAGAAAACTTAGGCGTAGGATTACCTTATGCGTAAGACTAGGCTTAGGCGTAAGATGAATCTTATGCGTAGGATGTTCTACGCGTAAGCTTATGCTTATGCGTAAGTTTAGGGTTTTTAGCCCAAGTGATCTTTTACACTATCACAGTGCAAAAGATATCCCAAGTCGACGTATTTTCAGGCTTATCCAAGCAAGAAAACACGGAGTAAACCACGAAAACTGAAGATCAAACCACGGAATTCTTATGCGTAAGATTAGGGTTTCGTTATGCGTAGAACTACTCGTAACAATGACTTTTGCCCAAAGATGTTTCTAAACCAGATTTTTGTGATGAAATAGCTTCAATATCACCAAGATAACAGAAAAGTGTGAAACTTGATGATCCAAAGTGTCTAAAACAGTTATGTGTAGAGTAGCTACCTCGTTAAAAACCAAGCTCAAAAACGTGTATCCACGCGTAAAGTTTGAAACTTTTTGCCAAAAACAGTTATTTTAACACCTTAAAACGTTGAAAGGACAAGAATCTTGGATTAAAAAATGTAAAAAACGTGTTTTTAAGCGAACCAAAGTATCTCGTATTCTTTACGCGTAGGACCAAAACCCACTTCAAAAGCAATACGATTCACCCAACTAGTAGGCGATTGATACCACTGTTAGGTCACTAGGTTACAACACAAGCACAATAGAAAGAGATAGAGAAGAGATCGGATGAACAAACCACACAACCAATACGCGTAGGAATAAAAGAAGAGTTATGCGTGAGTATTGAAAGAGTGAATTGAACAACCAACCCTCAAGTGAGGGTTATACAAGAGTATTTATAGGAAGGGGAGCTAGGGCAACACTCCTACTCCCTTCCTTTCCTTAATGGACATGGGCCTAAGCTCATGGGCCTTCTACATAAGCTTAAGCTACTAACAAACATAAAGGCCATAATTAAGCTAACTATTACATATGAATTACTAACACTTGATTTAGGTTTAGGAGTGATTCCAACACTCTTCAAGAAAAAGACTGACATGGATGGTAAGGTATACACCTTTAAAGCTCGTCTTGTAGCAAAGGGCTTCACTCAAACCTACGGGATTGATTATGAAGAAACCTTTTCTCCTGTAGTAGACATTAGAGCTATAAGGATTCTCATAGCTATAGCGGCGTACTATGACTTTGAGATATGGAAAATGGACGTCAAAACCGCCTTCCTCAATGCACATCTTTACGAAGAGGTCTATATGGAGCAACCTAGGGTTTTGTTGATCCAAAATATCCTAACCGTGTATGTAAGCTCAAGCGTTCCATTTATGGATTTAAGCAAGCATCGAGGCAATGTGTGGAAAACTAGAAGGGGGGGGGGGTTGAATAGTTTTACCGATTAAATTTTGTTTTCAAATATTTAGATCGACTTATGTCAATCTATTTGGATGTGTATGTTGGACATTAATAGATAGATATGTAAATGTGTAATGGACAGATAAAGAGTAAGAAACACATAACCACGACACGAGTGTTTATAGTGGTTCGGCTACAAGGACACCTTCCTTGCCCTACTCCACTCCCCGAGTCACCTACTCGAGAGTTCGTAATCACTACACGACACAACTCCTTATGGCGGATAAGTCTTCACAATGTCGCCTACTCTTTTTCTGGTACTAGGCTAGACACCGGCTCTTCCACAAGGTAGAACCAAACCTATCACAACGTCGCCTACACTTTATCCAGTACAAGGCTAGATACCAAGTTTCATTACAAAGGAGGAACTACTACCCAACACTACACAACACCTATCCCAAAGGAGACCTACTCCTTATTATAACATCATCAAGGATACCAATATCCTTGGACACAACCTATCTCTATTTGTACATTGATGCACCTCATCGATTATACACCCTAGGAATCTTTCACTAATGCCTCTTGACCTGACTTCTAGGTACCCTTCACTAATTCCCTTGACACGAACATTTGGCACCTTTTACTAATGCCTTCATCTTGACTCTTTTGGCATCCTTCACTAATGCCTTTGACACGGATGTTAAGCACTTTCACTAATGCCTTTGCGTTGACTCTTTTGGCATCTTTCACTAATGCCTTTGACACAACACTTCTAGGGAGAAAGAGAGAACTATCAACAAGAGAACCTCAGTAGTCTTGATGATGACGAAGCATGGCAACTCATGGACTTGAGCTTGCGCGACTTCAAGAGGTGGTGATCTCGCCTTTTAGAGGACCCTAGAGAATCACATAAAAACAAACACGAACTACATAGAGAGATCCTAAGGATCTGAGGTTAGAAGGTTTACAATACTAGGAGAAAGTATGTGTAGAAGTGGCAACCCAAAATGAAGAAATGGCTCACTATTTATAGAAGAAAATAGGCTAGTGTTCCACGGATCCCTTACTTGAGGGATGCGTCCAGTGTAAACTGGGGGAACCGTGGGACGCTCCTCTTTGCCCATGAGTTTTGGGTCATGGGTTATGGGTCATGGGTCCTAGACTTTGGACCATGGGTATCCAAGTAGATACGATGTATCTACTAGATGCAATGTATCTAGTCCATGGGTTATGGGTTAGCTCCATGGGTCATGGGGAATACCCATTATGACTTATGCATGATGTCATGCAATGGGTTATGGGTTATGCTCCATGGGTATGGGTCATGGACTTTGGGTTATACCCAACTACATTCAATGTATTTGGTCAATGGGTCAAATACTTGCACTTCTACCCATTATATTGCCCATACTAATTATGTATATATCTACCCAATATGTAAACACTAGTTGTTGTACATATGTATTACTAAATCATGAAAACACTATTACTTGTTTGGTGTTTTATGTGAAAACGTAAGTGTGTTAGTAAACTATCGGCTCAAATCATTTACGTATTTTATTTGTTTCCTTAAAATGATTTTACGTTTGTTATCGACAAAACATTAGAAGATCGTAAAATAAAAATAAACGTTTTTACGGCTTATTTGTATTAACAATCTCCCCATTTTTGTTGATGATAAAACATAAGATTATTTTAAGGAACAACTAAAATTCGTAAAAGTTTGAATTAGAGGTTTTACTCTCTTCTCCCCCTTTTTGTTGAAACAAAAAGAGCGTCGAAAAGAAAGTAACACATTGTTTTAAGAAAAACATGTGAAAGAAAAAATATGAAAAATAGAGAGTAAATGAGGAGAAAAATTCTCGACTTAGCTCCCCCTTGACGAGTCCATCCCTTTGTGAGGGCGTCAAGTAAGAAGAAATACTTTAATGCATTGCAACTATGTTTGCAAATGGTTTTGTCTTTGTGATGACTATGCTCCCCCTTTATGATTGCAACTTTGCAAGAAGGACGTCATGAAATGTAATCCTAAAGTGAAGGATATTGCAAGTGATTTTGCAATGTATTGCTTTGGCATGAAACTCCCCCTAGCTAAGGGTGTCAAAGTCTTCATGTGTATATTGAAAATTTACAAAACAAAGGTTAGAAAACAAGTATATAATATATAATTTCCTGCAAATAAGACTCAAGTTATTAGTAAACAAGTCTTCTGTTGCACGGATCCCACGGTTCCCTCTTAGGAGGGATCCGTCTGACTGTAAACAAAATACAGCAATGGTGATGTAACAAATGATGTTAACATCAAAATGAGATATGTATTACGGTAACAAACATACTCTCAAGACAATATGGCACATAACATGTAATCTCATTCAATAAAACATACGAGAAATGATCTACAAATCTCTAAAAACTAAGAGAATGATTTAAACATGAAATGTGATTCCTAAACGATCTAAGTTAAGCTTAAGACTAGGACACCACTTGAATCCTTAAGCTCACGGTTGTTTAGGTTTGTTGACCCCATCGAAACGTTCGAAGAGGTGATAAAACATGAAACATTGCTCTTCACGTAGTTCATGTATCAAGCCTTCAACGTGTTGACAATGATAACAATCCTTGTCATGGCTCGGAAAAGGTGGTAGTAGAAATGGAGCGGCTTGATGTAGAGGATCATGTGAAGAGGGTTGAGGATCCTCAAAAGAAGGGGGATTGCTGGAGGCACATTCAATGATGGTGTTAGGAATTGAAAATTCCATGATAAAGTGTCGGTCACCCCAATTAAGGTCTAGCATATGTTAGCTCGTAGACGTGTCGGTATTTACGTTATTTATCAGTTTATTAGTTAGTTATTAGTTTAGTTTAGCGTAGTGTTTCACCGTGGAGGAAGGACGGGTCTTTACCCACTGTATCCCTGATCCACAGGCCGTTAGGAGGTCGTTATGTCTGTAACTATAAATACCCCTTCCATCCATGGAAGGGGTGGTGCTTCTCACATAATCTAATATTCCATACTTTGTGTAAACCTCTAGCAAGAACACCCTCTCTCTCAACTAACTCTCTAACTATGGCAAACATGTATTTTGATCTCCCAAGACCACCCGAATCATCAAACACATAAATATTGGATCCTAACATTTGGTACCAGAGCCAAGGTTTTTTGTGTTTTGATGAGTTTGTATGGTCTTCGAATCATGTGTAGACTGTTTTTTTGGTATTGTCTTTGATGTTTGCATATCTTTTGGTCCAAAATAAAGTATCTTGCTTTCATGAATACATATTTGTTGTTTGTCAAGCTTTATGGTCCAAACTGTTTTATGTACACTCTTGTGGTCTTGATTTTGATGTTTGGTTTGAAACTATCCTTACTGTTTTTAACATGGTTTTGATGGGGTTTGTATCAGTTTTTATGTTACGTTTTGATGGTCGTGAATCTGGTCCTTACTGTTCTTTTTACTGGGTTAGTTGCCTGCTGCTGGTGTTAAAAATGTTCTTCCTAGAGACTTGTCCTCATTTTTGTCCAGATTCAGTGTATGGTCAAAAAGTCAATGGCGACTTGCCTATCTATTTCAGTAGCAACTTGGATGTTCGTTGACTTTTTTGAAAGTCAATGGCGAATAGAGATAAAAAGTAGCGACTTGGTGACGGTTTGACTTTTGAGTCAAACTGAAAATAAGATAGCGACTTGTTGAGAAAATGAGCTAGCGACTTGACACCATAGACCTAGCGACTTAGACCTAGCGAGTTAGACCTAGCGACTTGTCTTTACAAGTCGTAGCAACTTGTGCTAGCGACTTGGGTTAAAGACTTTGGTTAGCGACTTAGCTAGCGACTTATGCTAGCAACTTGACAGAAAGAGATGAAGAAAGAATTAACCATGACCACAACACTTCATACCATGACTCAATAATCGACCTCAGATTACATACCTCGAACTGCAATGTCTCGATCGAAAACCAAAATACTACATCTACAACTAAACCCACTTCAATCATAAACTACAATTACTATTCTCTTCAACTCTCATTCACACAAAACTCAAAAACGAAAATATAACAACATTTCAAGATCTCAGCTCTTTCTTTCATAGCTATCAAACATAAATGAAACACTTCAAGTGTCATGCATATGAAAGAAATATTCTTCATCGATCTAATATATGAAGACACGCTTCAAATCTATCCGAACTTCTCAAGAATGGAACAAAACAGTTTGTTTTTCTCCACTCTCTTGTTCGACTCAATATGTACGAGATCTCAGAGTTGTGTTGGGATATTAATGAGGTCATATCCATAATACACGTTTCTTCATTGATCAATGTCTCGTGTAATCGAAACATCATGGTATCCTACCATTGATTATTATTCGAACAATAAGATAAGAGAAATGACTATTAAGTCACTCTCTTTCTTGGTTCGGTGCTCATATTATTTCAATGATAAGTAACCCTACCTTGGTTTGTCCTCATAGCCTTCCCTTGTGACGCTTCAAGGACCTGTGTGCCATCCCTGTGGCAAGGTCAACCAGGAAAAGAAGGTTCTCGTATGGTCTTTTCGAGTGAGTGATTGACTCGTTATGTTGAAACTATACTCGTGGCTTGTGAAGCTATGATAAGATACGTATTTGGGTATGATAACTTGTTGAGATGAAGCTATGATAAGATAACTTGTTGAGATGGAGTCTTTGGGTTACTGAATCTTAAAGTTATAATGGGTTTAAGTTGAGATTATGTTGTGAAGAGTTTCTTGAGATCTGTTCTTTTGTACCTAGGTTTGATATGCTGGGTTTGTGAAGAGAGATAAGTGAAGGAGGCGTTTTTTTTATGAATGAGATTAGGGTTATGATGAGAGATATTTTAGGGTACCATGGCTTTATATTAACCGTATGGGATTAATTGGATCGGGTATGTGAACTGGTTTGGACGCTTCATCTCATTTCCAATGGGCTTCTTTATGTTGGACTTGATTTGATTTGTTATCACTTAATGTATTGGACTGAAAAAATTCGTATACATAGTTTATCAAACTTGTTCATCCGAAATTTAATATTTTTGGATAAATAAGTTTTGATAAACTTTGGCTAAAGAGTGGATATGTGAAGTGTTAATTATGGAGTTTGATACATAGGCCTTTATGTGTTAGTGTGATTTTGAGAAAGTGTTTGGACCGGGTATAATAATCTCATGGGCTATAGGTGAAGGTGAAATGGACCGTTCTTGAGGTGAAAATTGTGTCAGAATGTACTTGGCTAATGGACACATTTCGGGAACCTAGTATTGCTACAATGATGATTACTCACGTTGGTTGAATTGTTTACCTTTTAGATTATTTTTAATCGGTATTGACAATGTTGTAATTGACCTCACGCTTTATTTTGATTTGGATTGGGAGTCATTATATCAATTGGGTCGAATGTGTAGAAGTGACCAATGGTCTTATGTTAATCTTACTGGACCAAGACATCAAGTGGGCACAACATGGGCTTAAACTGATATATGAAGATTAGGTTCGTTAAGTGCGGGTTGAATTGAACTGGATCCGATGGTCGTTTTTGTGAGATTGGATCGGGCTGGTGTTGTATATGTGATGACTTGGATCTGGATAATGGTATGATGGGCTTGATCGTTCACATGAGATTTGTCAAGTGTGATATTTGATACTATGTGATTTTTATGAGATTTGAGATTTAATGATATGAGTTGATGAGATAATGAGATTCATTATGAGGTTTGGAAATTTGGTATGATGATGATTGTTGTTGTGGTACGAGGGTTGATACTTTGGTACATACATTTTCACGATAATTATTATGTCACGGCTTGGCTTGAATTGATTAAGGTTGACTACGGAGTTGTCTGGACGGTATTTCTTGTTTGAATTTGAAGTAAGGTTTTCCGGGCACGTTTACTTATTCTCATCTTCTTTCTTTCTATCCGTCTGTGAAGATGACTTGTTTGGGCATTTATTGAGTGTGATAAAGTCTTGGCTATTCAGTTACTTTTGTGATTCTTTCTCGCTTAACACATAATGTAGCTATCACTTCGGTGTCTCAGTTAGTTGAGAATGTCAAGAGGTTTTGTACATTGGGTACACCGTTTCTTGTTCACGAGAATTAGTACAAGTTTAAGTAACAAATCTGGGGAATTTTACATCATGTTCGAGTTTGATATATCTGGTTTACTTCTCCATGTGGTCACTGCAATTGCCGACAGAATGCGTGAATGATGTGTTTACCAAAGTGTTGATTGGATGGTTGTTGATTTTGTTGATGTTGGATTATGAACCGTTGATGAACCGCTGCACGTTCCCCTAAAACAAATACTCACTAAAACCAAAGTCGTCATAACACATTCAAGCTGACATTGTTTACGGTTTTGTCTTGACTTTGTAAAATCCCGCGAAAGAACCTATTTCTCGGTTTAAATCATAGACTTGTAAAATCCCGTGACAATGGAAACATCCTGGTATTAGTAAAGTGCATTTCCGGATCTATCTTACGGTTTATTCTTGGTTTTGTAAAATCCCGCGAAAGATACTATTTCTCGGTTTAAACCATAGAGTTGTAAAATCCCGTAATGATGGAACCATCTTGGAGAAGAGAAAGTGTAAATCTGGATCTTTTCTGATGCTGGTGCTACGGTTTCTGCTTCGAAGAAGGGATTAAAGGGTGTACTTCATGAATTGGATGTGTGTTTGGATATTCGTCATGGCAGTTTGGTTATTACAAGGTTTTACGGGGTTATGTGCTTTTGGTCGGGATGAAACCATTATCAAAGTTCGTTTAAATGTCAAAGGAGGCTAGATTTGAGCAGTTCAGAAGATGTGACAACGGCGTTAATTCAGTATTATTTATTTGAGGTTGAAGTGAAATATCACGGGTGAGTGTACTTAGTATCTGAAGGTATCGGGGATGGATGGATGAAGATTCTTCAAGATCCTTGTTCAAGCTTATCATTAAAAACGAAGACATGGAAATCTAGTTATTGTTGGGTGTCTTTTACCTTTTCTTTTACCACTTGGGGGAATTGGGCTCTTACCACTACAAAATAACTATCACTTAAAGGAGTTACGTTGTAGTGCTCAGTGTCACATTCAATTGTGGATTTTCAAGAGGTAATGTACGTCTATTACTTGATGGTTGGTTGGTTGAAGAGTATAGAGTACTTAAGAGATTCAATGGAGCATGAATTCTCGGCACCGCTCTTTGTTACATATGTGCAAGTTTAAGTCACGAGTTCGGGTTAGTTCACTTCAGGGTCAAATTCATCATATTGGGTTTTCTCCATCAGTTGTCACTACAAAGAGCCTACAGAATGATAATGGGGATGATTACATGTTTTGCTAAGAGAGCAGAAAAGAGAGAGATTATGACGTCTGTTCACTTCAGTTCAGGCCTCGTACTCCAAAGAAAAGAAATGTGTACGTTTCAGTGCGCATTATCTTCGAAAGAAGAGAAATCTTCTTATGACGTCTGTTCACATCCGTTCAGGCCTCGTACTCCAAAGAAAAGAAAAGTGTACGTGTCAGTGCGCTTTATCTTCTGAAGAAGAGAAATCTTCTTATTATGACCATTCTCATCAACATGCTTCATACTTTTTCCATGCGCTTCAGTCATCAAGTGAACCGGGCTTCCACTGATTGTTTTCTCATTCCACTTGCTCGATTATAATGAAGATGGCGACATCATGTGCTGATTTTGCGGGAGAGAAGTGTGAATAGAACATTTGGATGATTTTCACTTGTTTAATCAAGAATGGCATCTCCGTATGCAATTCTTGAGGGGGAGAAGAAGTGTGATAATTTTGTATGGTTGATTGATATATGAGAATAAATGGTCAAACGGCTCCAAACTCATGTAAGAACCGAGCTTCTACTGATCGGATCATCTTTACATGGTGTTTCTTCGAAGAGCCGTTGGTTGACATCTTCACTCGGATTGATGAGTTTATCGACAAAGTGCTTCCGGTTAATGCTTCACGTATACATCAACATGATGATTCCGAACAATCTCTTTGTTCTTGTTTGATGTGATTGGTAGTTTGGTGTTACCATCTTGTGTGTTCGTTGAGGCCTGATTGCTGTTTTTCTTGATGAACATCCTTCTGTTCTTGTTTGATTGGGAGGGATTTTAGTTAAGGGGATTTGCAAGATGTAAGTTGATTGGGATGCTTTTTGGTGATGTTCTTGTTTTGGTGAGTTAAAGATGTTAACTATCTATTCCCCAACTGGACAATCTTGAAGAAGGTCGAGTCTACAGTCGGTTCTACATTTTCTGATACATGTTAGAAGACTAAAGACGAGGTGCATTTAACGATCTAAAGACTTCTTCTTAATTCAAGCAGTTATCAAACAGATTGTCGGTTTAGGGGAGAGCACTAATTGGGGGAGAGTGAAAAGTCAAATTTAATCCCTAATTAGATTTGCTCACAATGTACTTCAGCAAGTTGATTCTCACAAGAGTTCAAGTGTTCTTCTCAACAAATTTCTAGTATACGGGCTTATAAGGTGTTGCTGATTCTGAAGTGTCAAAACCAGCAAGGGGGAAGGAGACACGTATCTAAACGCGAGCAAACTTGATGAACTTAATACTTCTAAGTGATTAAAGATATCCCGGTAAGACAAATGTCATTACCGCAGAGAAACTCAAGGTTTGACTCATGGCGTTTAGTGTTTATTCCAACTAGGTGGGGGAAGTGATGTTAGAGTTAGTTTCTGAAGATGAATGAGGTACACTGGTGTGTGATGATCTCGATGTTATCGCAATCATCAGGGGAGAGAGATTGTGTACATTGGGAATGCTCAGCTGTTTTACTTGAGGGCTTAATCTGTGATTCAGAGATATAATAACTTATTCCGGTGTTGACATCCGCAGAGATTGTCACCCGCAGAGATAATCAGTGATTCGGCCTGCTTCTTCAATGTTATCGGTTGTTCTCTCGTTGGGGAATGTGTGTACTTCGGGTCCTTGAGCTTCATACACGATCATCAGGGAAGAAAGCCATTGTTTACCAAACATTGGGGAGGTGTTTTCCTTCCGGGCATGATGTGTATTCGGGAGAGTTCTTGAATATTGGTGTACTTCGGGTTCTTGAGCTTCATACACATTCATCAGGGATGAAAGATGTGAACATTGGGGAGTTGTTCTTCATTACCCTCATGATGTGTATTCGGGAGAGTTCTTGAGCATTATACAAAGAGACTGACTGCATCAACTCAACTACTTGGGGGGAATTGTTCTCTTGACACCTTTTGGAATGGATCGCTTCAGACTTCAGTGGAAAAGAAATTTGAGAAGATTATTTAAGTGTGGGATGAAACGTTGCTGGTGTTCTATTGGATGATATAACCTCGAACGAAGAATCACGGTGATTATTCTTAAAAGGAGCAGCAAGTTCGATGATAATGGTGTGCTTCTTTGTGCACCTGGCTAAGAGAAGCTTGAAAGAAAGCTTTGAATCTACTCAGCTAAAGGATTTTTGGTTTGGGGGGAAGCTGCCAAAGTCTCTCTTTCTCAAAGGCTCATGTTCTATCTTCTATTCTGGAGCCCTGGAAGCTTTGGTGGTGAATGTTTAAGGGATGATGACTTCTATCTTCTACAACGGGGCTGCTCGATATCCTTATCTCGGTACTCGTATCATCATCTTCTTTAGCTATATCATCTATTCTATCCTTGTAAATACTTATTCGAAAAACAAAATACAAAAATATAAAACCAACAAAAAGAAAATAGAAAAATATAAAACCAACAAAAATCCATAAAAAATCAGAAAATTTGAAAAAGACCAAAAATATTATTTTTCTAAGACATGTCTTCTGGTATCGATAACATCTACGGTCTTAGAAATGTCATTCAATAATGGCACGGGACTTTAGATGAAGTTCGAGCAGGAGGTGTAAATATTCTTTTTTCTAAACATGTCTCAAAATATGGCTTACAGTTATTTCAGACTGTAACCCGGACTTAAACTATGGCTTGCTATCATTTCAGATAGCGACCCGCTCTTAAAAGGAAGGAAAGTGCTACGCTTAAACGTTTTTCACAAATTTCGTGCACTTATCCTAAAACAAAATGAGGAAAGTATGTCGAAGGACTGCTGTTCCTACACAAATATTTTTCCGTCTAAAATTCTTCAGAAAAATATTTGTTGTATTTCAAAATGGTGGTAAAATGAGTTGCTTGAAAAAATCAATCAGGATCAGAGTTTTAGTATTAATTCGCAAAAACTCAATCGATGACTTCAGCACTTTTAAAACTTTTCAAGAAAAAGAGTCATTGATTGAGGGGGAGAATGTTTTCAAATCTATATCATCTAACGAGCTTTCTTAATTATCCTACGTGCTTAATTAAAAATGATATTTGCCTGTGTCGAAGGACTAGGAATTTAGGATATGATTGTTAGGTTTAGATGATTAGAGTTTGATTAACACATAAACCCATGCCTTATATGAACTGATTGATATGTTGAATTGACTTGAATTAGTCGATTGTTGTTTGGGTGATGTCGACCACCATATATATGTGTGTATGTTCACTAACGTAGGCAGGTATATTGGTATAAGAATGTTCCCGATCCGGATCCCACTATTGATGATGATTGGATGCCGAAAGGAAAGGGTAACTATATCTTGGGTTGACAAATGAAGAAACGGAGCTTAATTGAACTTCAATGGAGAGTTGGCATAAATGCAACGTAAGAGGTCTCACTGCATCAGCAGATGGTTTTCTTCTAAGTGATTGAAGAAACGGAGCTTAATTTGACTTCAGTTGGCATTCAAAATGCAACGTAAGAAGAAGTCTCACTGCATCTGCAGACGGTTTTCTTCCAAGCCCTACAGCAACAACATAAGCTTCTCAACCACCTAACATATCTTTGTGCAGGATAATCGTGATGATACCATTTTTGCAAAACTTTGAAAAATATTGTTTTTGAAAATGGAAAAATATTGTTTTGAAAATAAATTGGACTAAATTTGAAAATCACCGGACTTCTTGTTATCAAAACCTAAGTCACTCAATTATTGACTTCTGTCATGGATTGAGGGGGAGAGTGATTTAAAATAAAATATTTTCAAACAATATTTCTTCACAAAAAGTCCGTTTGTACAAAATTTGTGGTGATCTAAAGATTTAATGTTATGTCATGGTATGATTTTTTCTTTAGAATCAAGGTCTTTCAAAATAAAATTTTTTCTGTTCTTGTTTGATTGTGAAATTGTTTTATTTTACTTAAAGATCTCTTAAAAACTATCATACCTGACACTAACAATCTTTAATGTCTAAATCTGGTCCTTATCTGTCATTTTTCAAAATTAAATCTTGCCACGTCTTTCCCCAAATTTTTCTAAATGATTTAAATCAGTTGGGATCACAAATCTCAAATGGTTTGGTATTTCTGATCGGGGTAGAGATCGTGATTTAAATCTCAAATATGTTTTAATGGAATCGGTTTTAGTCCTTTATAGGCACTCCTGCCTCCATGTGCCAAACGATTTCAAATATACAATGCACATGTTGAGGAGGAGGATTTATCCAAAAACATGATGAGTATTTAAACTAGGCCACATTTTCTCCCATGTTTTCCAAACCTTATTAAATCACTTGGGATCCAAAATCTCAAAGGATTTGATATTTTTTATCGGGGGAGAATTTGTGATTTAATAATGAAATTTGATAAAAGTTGATCGTTTTGATTCAGTTGTGCAGGTTGCTCTCTCATATGTGCTAAACACTTTCGAATCTCGAAGCACATATTGAGGGGGAGCAAAACCATCGAGGTACAAAAGATTTTTAAAAGAGATTATAAAGTACCTTGATTGTGTTTTCATATGGTTTTCTTAATGGATTTTGTGATTGTGGATGTGCTTCAAAAGAACTCTTGCCTCTATGTGATAAAAATGATTTCAAAAATCCTATGCACATATTGAGGGGGAGAATTTTACCAAGAAAATCAAATGGCTTTTTCGTATGAAAATTGTGATCAAAGAAAATATTTCAAAGTCCTCTTGCCTCCATGTGCCAAACAATTTCTAAATCACACGCACATGTTGAGGGGGAGGTTTTCTAAATGATCAAAACTATTAAGGTACAAAATGCTTTGATCTCGTATCACAAGTACCTTGATTGTTTTTCCAAATGATTTTTCAATTGGTTTCATGAAGGAAAGAACAATACCAAAAGACCGACCAATTTACTTTATGCATGGAGTTATAAGGATGGTTAGGTTAGGTATTTGTTCCCACGATCCGCCAAAACCGGAGGGATCTTCCCAGGGACAATCCACTAGATAGTGTAGAGTCCTTAGGAATATTGAAAAAAGGAGAAAAATGAGGAATGGGAAGAGTGCAGACTGAGACTGAGCTAGTACTGGAATAAACCCAACAAGGTTCTAGTTATGAAGTCTCGGTAAGCACTGAAGGGGTTGAAGAATGAAAAAGAAATGAATGATAAAAGGGTGAAAAGAAATAGCCCTCCATCAATTCAACCTTAGGGCAGAAACCGGGTTCAATTCATATGCTACTGGTGGTTACTAAGGTAACACTGGTATTGAAGACAAGACATCATGGACCCAGTGATGCACTGCACTAAAACTTCCCAAACCACTCAAGTTCCTCTTAAAAGGGCTTGTTTCATTCTCACGGGGAACCTACATAATCTATCGACTTTCTCTTAGAGATTGTTGATATTGAAGAAGGAGACCCTCTCCCTAGTCTCCGGCAAAGGAACCAAAAATGCACTATTGAGTCTAGAGCCAAGAGATCATCCACAATATCTCGTTAGGACACTAAATTCTTGAAGACTTGCTTTTTCACACAATGTGGAAAGTAAGTATATATTAAGAGTCCTACGCATTATCCTTGTGGTATTGCCAGAACATCCGAGTGATATGTAAAAATATTCACAATGAAGATGGAAATCCTTCTAGAGCCAACATCTAACAAGCTCTTGGTGGGTGACATGTGAAATCTTGCAAAAGATCAAGCTTGTGACAACTTGATAGAAACGATGGGGAGATTCTTTCTTGAATCAACCTTGGTCCAGGAATGGAATTGACGAATGCTTTTGGAAAAACCGTTTGATGTGCAAACCTTCTTTTCTCTAGCACGTCGAATGTGTATTCATTTTCAAATTCAAAAAGTATCTCTGATTGAAAAAATGCTTTTGAAAAAACCGTTCGATGTGCGAATCTTCTTTTCTCTAGTACATCGAATGTGTATTATTTTCAAATATAAAAAGTATTTTTGATTGAAAATTGATCTTTCTCATAAAACCTTTGTCGTATTGCAAAACTCTTTCGTCTAAGTAATACGCAATTGTTTTTCAAATCATTTTTCATCAATCAGTGAATCTCAATTCGCTGGTTCACTCACTCCGTGTTGTCTTCTTTGAGACGTTCCGGTTTGAGAACAGCTAGAACAGCTGCGAAACCCTGTCAAGGAGATTCTTAGGAATCCTACCTGATCACAGGCAGTACTTGTACTGATCAACGGGGAACCGTGGGCCGTGTACCTCAATTCAACGAAAGTGATCAAAGACACTTTTGTGCGCTTTATTGCTAACTGTCGTATGCAGGTACACCCCGACGATTGCAACTGATCAGAATTGAGGAGTCAATCCAAAGCCGCATGTTCACAGCAACCACACTTAATTGAAGAAATCATGACTGGTGCATATCTACATAACCTGGCTCTGATATTTCATACAATGCTTCTGCTTCGCTGCTGCAAATATCATGAACCAGTAAGGCTTCCGCTACTCTGATGGAAAGATGTCATGATTCAAAAGTGTGAGCATGTCGGTCCGAAAGTCACAACTTCACATGATGGCAACACAATAAAAGGTGATCCAGAGATTTACTGTGGCTGATGATCTCAATGAAAGCTCGAAGATCATCAAAGATGTGGATCAGTTCAAAGGCCTCCACTTAAAGTACTAATCTATGCGAACTTGGAAGAATCACTGCTTAAGCACAAAGATTGCAGAATTGAAGAATTGAAGTCTACGAGCTCAAGAACAAAGTCAAAAATAGAATGCTAGGAAGCAAAATGTATTTCATGGGGTGACCTCCCTTAGGGGGAGATTGTTAGGAATTGAAAATTCCATGATAAAGTGTCGGTCACCCCAATTAAGGTCTAGCATATGTTAGCTCGTAGACGTGTCGGTATTTACGTTATTTATCAGTTTATTAGTTAGTTATTAGTTTAGTTTAGCGTAGTGTTTCACCGTGGAGGAAGGACGGGTCTTTACCCACTGTATCCCTGATCCACAGGCCGTTAGGAGGTCGTTATGTCTGTAACTATAAATACCCCTTCCATCCATGGAAGGGGTGGTGCTTCTCACATAATCTAATATTCCATACTTTGTGTAAACCTCTAGCAAGAACACCCTCTCTCTCAACTAACTCTCTAACTATGGCAAACATGTATTTTGATCTCCCAAGACCACCCGAATCATCAAACACATAAATATTGGATCCTAACAGATGGCTCAACAAAGGATGATGGTGGAGGTAGAGAGGTGTCAACTTCCATGTGGTCGGGTGGTTGACTTTGATGATTCCTCATAATCCAAAATGGACCATTTGAGGGAAATGGAGAAAAGGATATCGGTGCAAGTGTTGATTCAACACATTGGTTTTGTTGCACAATAATTTCTATTGAAGAGAGTGTCGGCAATGGTGGAGGATGGGATGGCCTAGGAGGTAAGTCCTCTAAGTTGTAGAGATGTGGAGATGATTGTGAGGTGGTAAATGATATGGCTCTAGGCACCTGATTATTTGAAATTGAAGGCTCAAGGGGTTTGTGTGTGGGGATAAATCCTTAATATCAATATCAAAAATACTCACAAAGATAGATTCAAATTCTCTTAGGAAAAAGAATAATAAATCAATCCCGTGTGTGATCGTGTAGTACGGATTAGTCAACCCGAATCGTTTTCCCAACGAGGCGTGAATTGCCAACGTCGTTCTTAGTTTGGATTTTATGCTTGATGATATGGATTATAGATTTGATTATTAACTACGGGGATGGGAAAGTAATTAAGGTAATCTATCCTACGGGAAATCCTAAACGCGATCTAAAATAATACGTAATTAACTAAACGCGAATAAAATGCAACTACGTCTAAACGATATCCTAAAAATGCCTAAATTTACTTTTACTCTAAAAATGTAATAAGAAAACTATTTTAGAATTAAAACTAATTTTTTGGATTTTTCTTGAATTTATAAAAATTAAAAACTAATTTAAACTATTTAAATCTAATTAAAATTCTAAAAGTTATAAAAATCAAAGAGAAAAATAAGGAAAAATATTTTTTATGCTTTTTATATTTTTCTTAAACTATTAAAATTGAAAAATTATTTTTTTTGGAACTTTTTCTCAATTATTTGCAATAAAAGGCTATTTAAAAATGATTAAAATCTAATTAAAATGAGAAAAATAGCAAATGAAGACCAAAAATTATGAAAACTTCAGGAAAATTCTAAAATGATAATATGAATCTAAGAAAAATGACAAAACAACAGGCTATGTGTGAAATAATGAAGCTATAGTACAACTGCTATAGAAATAAGCTATCAAAATAAGCAGATAAGCTACTAAACTAACCAAACAGTAACTACAGCTTAAGAGAACTGAAATAAGCTAGAGGCAACTAAATCTAACTAATCCAAACAAGTAACAAGCTCAAAACCTTGATCTTAATCCAACTGCCAAACTAGCCAAACAGTGGTTCTGACCCACTGTTTGAGCTTATCCAACAGCTTATAGAAAAAGCTAAATAGAAAACTACTTATGCAATCCTACACACCATCTGGCAAACTACAACTGTGCCAAGTTTCAGGTCCTAACCCTTTGATTTGAAACCTCTGTAGTGGCTGCAATGTCTGTGAAAATCCAATGCAGTCATGACTTTTGACTTTTACAATCAGTTTATAAGTTTGACTTTGTTCAACTTTGATCCAATATAACTAACTGAATATGATGTTTTGAGGTTAATGATTATGATAAAGTGCTAGTTCTACTAAATTTGAGCCTAGATGCAAGTTTATATACCTACTGATTTGACAGAAACAGAAACTAGAGCAGATTTAACTTGAATCTGACTTTTAGAGTGCAACTGCAGTTAAAAAGGCCTCAAATGACATCCAATAAACTACTTAAGCTATTATCCAATACTACTTACTGATCTATATACCTCTAACACAGTAAATATAGCTTATCCAAACACTCCTAATGCTATAAACTAATGAAGCAAATAACAGATCTAGACTAAGTTAAGCTAAACAAACATGAATCTCAGATCAAACAGTACTAAGTACAGCTAATGGACAGATTAACCAACAAAATTAAATGATCAAAACAGATTTGGACTTACAAGGTTTCCATAGCCACAATGGCTTGCACTTCTTATGAAACAGTACCACTAGCCTAACAACCACTATTCCTATTCCATTCCAGCTAGATCTCAACCCAATCCAGCATCATAACCATACCAAATCCAGATCCAAAACCAGCAAACAACATCAGTACTGTAGCATCTGTTCTATCATGAGATTTTTGGTGAATTTGAGATTAAAACTAATTTAAGTTCACTATAAGCTACTAATAAGCTTAAATGAACATATGAAACAATAAATCAGTACTGAATCAATCCAAACACTGATTTAAAGTGATTTTTGATTTTTCAAAGGATTTTATGTGATTTTTTTTGTATTTTTGAGAAATTGAGAAAATAAGCTAACAATAAGTTTAGAATACTGTAATAAGCATTAAAATAAGGTATTAAGCAGATATGAATTAATAGAAACTTAAACAAAGAACTGAAAATGAAATGCAACTTTATATTAATAAGGTAAATGAGTACAAAATGAATTACAAATTGATTTAAAACATTTGAAAAGAAATTAACTACTACAAATAACCTAGAGAGAAGAAAAATACAGAAAGGAGGATACAATAAGTGAATGAAGAATGAGGTCTATTTATAATTGAGCTTGAGGTCTTGGAAGCTTCACGAATCCATCCATTTGTGCTTCTTTGCATTCGTTTGCCACCCTTGGATCGAATCCCACATGCCATCTTCTCATCTCATCCCTTGGATTGAATCTGGTGACAAGTTAAGACCAATAGGAGAGCGCCAAGTGGCCTGAGGCACACGGATTGGTGATGTGTCATTCTATTTGTCAGTGTGGTGTCAGGTAAAGTACCAAAGTACCCTTAATCTCAGTTAATTTGGTTAATTTACGGGGTTGGGTAAACTAGGGTTCATCCCTGGGTTAATTTGGGGGAAGTTTAGCGCGGGAGGGGTTTGTGGGTTTTTTATATTATTTCAATTGTGTTGACCGGTGGTTTGGTTCGTTGACCTGGTTTATTAAACCGGGTCTCATGGGTTTTCGGGTTATAAGTATCAACCGGGTAGGATAATATCTTTTGGGCTCGGGTATTTTTATTTCTATTTGGGCCGAATGGATTTAAGTGTATTGGACTTTGGATTAAATGATAAAACCAAGCATAGTTAAGGGTCCAAACTTGTAAACTTTGAATTTTCCAAGGACCACAAGTGTAAATATGGAAATCTCACATAAGGACCAATCTTGTAAAGCTCTAATAATCCAAGGGTGACTTTTGCACTTTTCTGAATCTTTGAGGGACCAATTCTGTCAAAAGCTCAAACTTGAGGGACTAAACTTGTCTTTTCTTCAAACTTTGCTGAAACTTCAAAAATCATCTTTTGAGAATAAAATCTTCAATAATGCACAATATGCAATCCCGACCTTTCAGCTCAGCTAAAACTCTCTTGACCTCTCGTGCTCGGATTTACATCTGATTTGGATCCTTTTTGCGTGTTTTTGTATATTCGTACCTGCACATATACAAACTCAAGAAAACCACAAATATAAGCAATAAACGGCTTTTCCTTGGTTGTTTTGGGTCAGTTTTGATAGTGAAAAGATATGTGAATAAGCACATATCAAAATACCCCAGACGAGACCATTGTCGTGTCCTCACGCAATGCAATCAACTCACGCTTCTAAAACCAAGGATTTCAATCTCTTTCTACTAAACCTATGAAGAAGTAGCAAAGATTCCTCAAAAGAGATTAAGAAAGCCTTAATTCTAAAAACGCCCCGTTTACCTTTTAATTCACAAGTAGATATTACAATTAAGCACTTCAGATTATGAATGACGGTTTGTTGAACTTTCATGTCGATCAATAACTCAAACATTTTTCAAACGACACGTTAGGATCACGGAGTAGAAAACACAACACAGCGTGAAGTGACCATACGGATAGAATACATCGTCCCTGATTTTTCACAAGCTCCCAAACTAAGCGTAAAACCGAAATCATTGTTACGAATGATTCTAGATGCTAACACTACCCATGGAAGTTACTTGTGTACTTACTTTTCGTTCCCATTTTCCTATTTCCTCTAGATTTTTTTATTTTTGTGAGAAATGAATTTCTTCAAATTCTCGTTTCGATAAGAATTATTCAGATAAAGATACAAAGCTAAGTCGATAATTAGTTATCCGTCTTCTCTCAAAAACCATTGTCGTAAAAATGAGGTCCACATCAAGGAATTTTTATTCACTAATATTTTTGACTTTTTCACTTTTCATCATTTTTTTTTTTTTTTTCTTTTTTTTTTTTTTTTTTACTTATACTTTTTACTTGTATGAGCTGTGAACCACGGAGCTTCACGTGGTTATTCCAAGACTATAGGCTTCATGAAATGAGAGTCCCGGCTGGTTAGGCTAAGACCTCACTCAATCCCGGCTAAAGATCCAAGGGTCCGATCTCGACACCGCAGCTCACAACTTTACTTATTACTTTTTCACATATCACTTATTTCTCATTTATTTATTACGGATCCTTGATGTGTACCCAATTTTTCAAACAAAGATTCTTTAAAGAAGAAAAAGAACTAACCATCGCCAAAAACTCGACATCTCTAATTATTATGACAGATATGGGGTGAAACAATTTTGTGGGAACAAAAAGCCATAAGTACCTTCGATGGGCTCTAAAGAGAACCAACTACTCCACGTTTAGCATCTAAACTCATAAATAACTCTATCATTTCTCGATCTCTGCAAATTTAAAATCCCAAATAATGAGATCCGCAGATGCTTAGCCGATAATTTTTAGATTATCTATGGTTAAGGGAACAAGCTAGGGCTCAACACGCCCGGTCAAGTCAGAATTCTATTCCTACTCTCACCAGCAGAAAGTCAATCAAGGTGTCAAAACATATATTAACTAGCAAATGTTTCGTAAAATAATCTCAAGTCTCGCATTTTTAAAGTCACTCATTAGAAACTAGCAAATCCTTGTTTAAACTTCGCATATTTAAAATCACTTAGGGAGACTTGCAAAATCTTGGCCTTGTGAGCTAGAATCGCATTTTATAGCCTCTAATCTAAGCAATTAGCAAAGACTATATCAAGAAAAACGCATATTTAAAGTAACTTCTAAGAGACTAGCAAGAACTCTTCAATCATAAAACTAGCAAAAGCTTACAAAAATTTTAAATTTTTCTCATTTTTGCACAATTTTTTCATTTTCTAAGGAAAAACGGTCTCATTTTTGCACAATTTTTTCATTTTCTAAGGAAAAACGGGGTTACGAGAGAAACACGACAGAAATAAGCAAGTGCGGTCAAATCAAATCGAAGATTACCCTACCCCAGACTAGAATGGAACATTGTCCTCAATGTTTAAAGCAAGGGTATCACGAAAATCTAAAAGCCGTTTATAAAGTATGCTCAAAGATAAACGTTAGTCGATAAGATTAGGATATCGGATTTCCATCAGCATCGATCATGAGACTCGAGTGGAGAAAAGACAAACTTCGAGCACGAGAGTCTTCATATCGGGAACATCCTAAACACAACATCACAAACAACCAAACACGAGAAATCGAAGAGGCAGACCCCTTCGCATCACTTATTAGAAAATAGAAAGAAGAGAAGGATAAGCATGGGGTGCCTCCCACGAAGCGCTACTATTTTTCTTCACCGAGTCGCTAGCCTGACTCGTCCCCGAATTCATTTGTCCTTGGGGAAGAAAGTGGTAGAGATACCAGGGTCAAAAACGGTGTCCTCATTCCCGAAGGAATGAGACTGGGTGGGTTGGGAGGAAAAGAAAATGTCGGGCTTCAGCACATAAGAGTTAAATCCTCCCGAACTTACAAAAGGTTTTTCAAGAAAGATTGATCCATCATCCGGCGGTTTTGCGGGTGGACGTAAAGATGACGGATCAAGATGAGAATACTCCAAAGGAGAAGGGAGTACATGGTACAAAGAGGTGTAGTGCAAAGGTTCAACAATGAAGGCATCCAAGATAGGATCCTTTTTCCGAATAACTTTGGTGATAAGAATGCACTCTTCAAAGAGTATCCCAGGATTAAAAATCTTGTCCTCAGAAAGGAACGAAATCAACGTATCATCTACGTGAAAATCCTCACGAGGAGAGGAATCACTCTCGGATAAAAAACAGTGTGGAATCTCTGAATCAACAATCTCATCAGTCGAAATCTTAACTTCCTTATCTTTCTTTGGATAAAACGGATCATCATAGTCGTTCTCTTCATTCTTAGAAAGAATCGGGTCGGTGGGAGCAAGTTCATCGGTGAACTTCTCAAAGTAAATCGACGGATCTTGATATAACAAATATTCGATTTCGCGTAAGTCGGCTCTAAAATCAAAGATGTCATCCTCACTTCCCGGTGGAAGAGGATCCATATGAGCGAGTTCATCGGCGAACTCCTCGAGAAGTAAATCAATGGAAGAATCCTTGAGCTCGGGCTCCAAAGGATTAACAGACGGCTTGACTTCTTGAATAACTTTTTCAGAATCTCCGTAAAGCATTTGTTCAATCAAACGAATATCTCCTTCGATATTGATGTCAGCGTTATCAATTTCCGGTGAAACTGAATCACTTTTCAAATAGGCCTCAATTTCTTTCATTATAGAATCATCTTCCTCATATTGAGTATGGGAAGGAATATTAGAAGAAGGAGTAGTGGGATTTCCACTCAAAGAAAACTCGGTGTTTTTAGAAACAAGATCAATCCGATACACAGAAAGTGGAGGTGGGACAAGTGGTGTGCTCTTAAAGCTAGCATTTTCCACCACAACCGTAGTAGTCTCCTTTTCTAGTTTATTCTTTTGCTCAGCACGTATCGTAGACAAACTCTTAACCGTGAAACGTGAAAGATCAAATCTCGATGTCTTAGGCCCAACTTTTTGAACAACCGGAGGTTGGACGTTTTTGGTACTTCCGTTATTAGTAGGAATTCCCGGATCCTTTGTCACCTCGGTGTTACTGATTTTGGCCACATCATATTGTTTGGTAAAAGATTTTGAAGTATTGTTAACGTTAAACGTGACGGCTTCTTTTCCAACTCTTAAAGTAATTTCTCCTCCATACACATCAATCAACGCATGTCCCGTTCTTAAGAAACTCCTTCCGAGAATAAGAGGCACACGAGGATCGGCATCAAAATCGACTACGACGAAATCAGCGGGAAAATCGAACTCCCCCACTTTGACAAAGACATCCTCGGCTATACCCTCTGGTTTCGTAGTAGTACGGTCGGCTAGCTCGAGAGTCATACACGTTGGGGTAAGTGGGGGTAATGAAAGCTTTTTGTAGATTGATTTTGGCATCAAATTGATACTCGCGCCAAGATCGGCCAAGGCGGAGCATTGAATAATTCCTTGAAAATCACATGGAATGAGGAACTTGCCGGGGTCACCTAACTTTTCGGGAAGTTTCTTGAGAATAACCGCCGAACAATTCTCATTCAAAGACGTTTTTGCCAAATCTACAATTTTCTCTTTATTACTTAACATTCCTTTTAGCGTCGAAACAAACTTAGGCATGAGAAGAAGAGCATCCGCAAAGCTAATTTCGAAGTGAAGATCTTGAAATATCTGAAAGAATTTTTCCATTTGAAGATTTGCTTGTTCACGTTGCTTTTGATCATTCATCCTTGACGGGTACGGAAGTGTTGTTTTTGACTTAGGCTTTTCAACCGGAGCATCCTTGGGCTCAGAAGTTTGGACAACCGTGGGTTGGACATTCTCAGTACTCCCCTTATCAGTAGGAAGCACCGGGTCCTTTGTCACCCCAGTCTCACGGTCTACCACACCAGACGGAGAAGAAGAAATAGTGGTAGGAGCCGCGGGTCCATCGTAAGCAACACCACTTCGGGTAGTGATAGCTTTCATGTCACCTCTCGGGTTAGGAATGGTATCACTTGGAAGAGAACCCGAGGATTGAGAATAAGACGTAGAAGGTTGATTAGCTTGAAATAAACTAGCCATCATATCCTTAATTTCTCTCATAGTCTTGTTATTCGTAACTTCCATGTCTCTTTTGAAATCCGTCCTCATGCTGTTAATTTGAGTTTGTAAATTTCGAATGGTGCTATCGGAACTCTTCATGTAAGACAGAAACTCATTGTTCGGAACAGCTTGATGAGGTGATTGATATTGTTGTTGAGAAGGTGGTTGATAAACTTGAGGTGGAGGAGCTTGGTAGTTTTGATTACCATGACTGAGATTGGCTCCTCTGTTTTGATTGTAAGACTGGTTTTGATAACGGTTTTGATTTTGTTGAGGAATGGGTGCAAAACCGGGTGGTCCCATTTGGTTGGCACGGTATCCTTGGTTCTGATTTTGAACCGGATTAGCAGATGCTACGGAAGCATTTCGGAGATCGCCATCGGTGGCTTGACAATTATAATACGGATGAGGACCACCGCAAATAACACATGTTTCAGTAACGGCTTTGACGGGTTCAGATTTCAGATTCTTAAACTCTCTCATCATGGAATTAATAGCATCAGTCAATCCACTCAACTCACTCCTCTGAACGTAGTTATCATTGGTAGCAATTTTAGAAACAACCGGACGGTTCCTAGACGAAGAAACTTTTGACTTATTCTCAATAATCATTCTAATGTCGGTGGGCATTCGACTCAAGATATTACCACCGGCGGCCGCGTTAAGCGAATCTTGATCGGATGGAGTAAGAGCATTATAGAACGTATCAATCTGATGAAGATCGGTAAAACCGTGATTTGGGCATTTACGTAAAAGTTCCTTGAATCTATCCCATGCTTCTCCAAAACTCTCGTCAAATTTTTGTTGAAAATTTATGATCTGATTTCGTAACATTGTTATTTTTGACGGAGGAAAGAATTGGTTCACAAACTTCTTAGAAAGATCTTCCCATGTTGTAATTGACTGAGGGGGTTCTTTTTCGAGCCAAGTCCGGGCTGCCCCCTCAAGGGAAAATGGAAACAATCTCAACTTAATCGACTCATGAGAGACGCCCCTAAAGTTAATCGTGGAAGCAACTTGATTAAACCAACGGAGATGTGCGTGGGGCTCCTCATGATCTAAACCACAAAAAGGTTTATTAGACACCAATTGTATTAGATTCGTTTTTAGTTCAAAATTTTCGGTGTTAATTGGTGGAAGTACGATAGCATCACCGTAGCCGTCTACGGGAGCTTGAAGTAACTCGTTCATCGTTCGAGTGTCTGCCATGACGGGTTCTTCAACGATAGTGCGTAACTCGGGTACGTCTATTCTCTGATTACGTCTACGTCGTGATTGAGAGCGAGTGCGCATGCACTTAAAAACCAAGTCAATTAAAAGAAACCGATATTCGAAAACACAGTGAACTTAAACCAATAATCCCGAGTGAATAAATCACCTCTACAAGACAAACGCACAAGCGAGCGGAGAAGCTTTGTAGGTCAGCGCGAAGCTTATTAAAAACCCGCTTCTTTACAGTCGCAATTTAATGTCAGACCGTCCTTATACCCACCACACAGTTTGTTTATCAAATAGAGATTAATAAATCCACAAGCGACACAAAGGCAAGTTTTTGATCTTTTGTTCGGGAACTTATAATGATAACACCTCCGTTGAGAATGTTATATAATTGGTATCTTCTATTTATTATCAAAAACAAAGAGAAAATATTTTTGTATTTTTAATCTGATATATATATAAAAGAAAAAGGAAAATATTTTTTACTTTTTTGATTTTTATAGAAAAATAACTTCACGAATGAAGGTTCTCAAGTCACTAATCGACAAACTTCAAACGATATTGTCGTGACACAACCTCCCCGGCAGCGGCGCCATTTTGATTATTTGAAATTGAAGGCTCAAGGGGTTTGTGTGTGGGGATAAATCCTTAATATCAATATCAAAAATACTCACAAAGATAGATTCAAATTCTCTTAGGAAAAAGAATAATAAATCAATCCCGTGTGTGATCGTGTAGTACGGATTAGTCAACCCGAATCGTTTTCCCAACGAGGCGTGAATTGCCAACGTCGTTCTTAGTTTGGATTTTATGCTTGATGATATGGATTATAGATTTGATTATTAACTACGGGGATGGGAAAGTAATTAAGGTAATCTATCCTACGGGAAATCCTAAACGCGATCTAAAATAATACGTAATTAACTAAACGCGAATAAAATGCAACTACGTCTAAACGATATCCTAAAAATGCCTAAATTTACTTTTACTCTAAAAATGTAATAAGAAAACTATTTTAGAATTAAAACTAATTTTTTGGATTTTTCTTGAATTTATAAAAATTAAAAACTAATTTAAACTATTTAAATCTAATTAAAATTCTAAAAGTTATAAAAATCAAAGAGAAAAATAAGGAAAAATCTTTTTTATGCTTTTTATATTTTTCTTAAACTATTAAAATTGAAAAATTATTTTTTTTGGAACTTTTTCTCAATTATTTGCAATAAAAGGCTATTTAAAAATGATTAAAATCTAATTAAAATGAGAAAAATAGCAAATGAAGACCAAAAATTATGAAAACTTCAGGAAAATTCTAAAATGATAATATGAATCTAAGAAAAATGACAAAACAACAGGCTATGTGTGAAATAATGAAGCTATAGTACAACTGCTATAGAAATAAGCTATCAAAATAAGCAGATAAGCTACTAAACTAACCAAACAGTAACTACAGCTTAAGAGAACTGAAATAAGCTAGAGGCAACTAAATCTAACTAATCCAAACAAGTAACAAGCTCAAAACCTTGATCTTAATCCAACTGCCAAACTAGCCAAACAGTGGTTCTGACCCACTGTTTGAGCTTATCCAACAGCTTATAGAAAAAGCTAAATAGAAAACTACTTATGCAATCCTACACACCATCTGGCAAACTACAACTGTGCCAAGTTTCAGGTCCTAACCCTTTGATTTGAAACCTCTGTAGTGGCTGCAATGTCTGTGAAAATCCAATGCAGTCATGACTTTTGACTTTTACAATCAGTTTATAAGTTTGACTTTGTTCAACTTTGATCCAATATAACTAACTGAATATGATGTTTTGAGGTTAATGATTATGATAAAGTGCTAGTTCTACTAAATTTGAGCCTAGATGCAAGTTTATATACCTACTGATTTGACAGAAACAGAAACTAGAGCAGATTTAACTTGAATCTGACTTTTAGAGTGCAACTGCAGTTAAAAAGGCCTCAAATGACATCCAATAAACTACTTAAGCTATTATCCAATACTACTTACTGATCTATATACCTCTAACACAGTAAATATAGCTTATCCAAACACTCCTAATGCTATAAACTAATGAAGCAAATAACAGATCTAGACTAAGTTAAGCTAAACAAACATGAATCTCAGATCAAACAGTACTAAGTACAGCTAATGGACAGATTAACCAACAAAATTAAATGATCAAAACAGATTTGGACTTACAAGGTTTCCATAGCCACAATGGCTTGCACTTCTTATGAAACAGTACCACTAGCCTAACAACCACTATTCCTATTCCATTCCAGCTAGATCTCAACCCAATCCAGCATCATAACCATACCAAATCCAGATCCAAAACCAGCAAACAACATCAGTACTGTAGCATCTGTTCAATCATGAGATTTTTGGTGAATTTGAGATTAAAACTAATTTAAGTTCACTATAAGCTACTAATAAGCTTAAATGAACATATGAAACAATAAATCAGTACTGAATCAATCCAAACACTGATTTAAAGTGATTTTTGATTTTTCAAAGGATTTTATGTGATTTTTTTTGTATTTTTGAGAAATTGAGAAAATAAGCTAACAATAAGTTTAGAATACTGTAATAAGCATTAAAATAAGGTATTAAGCAGATATGAATTAATAGAAACTTAAACAAAGAACTGAAAATGAAATGCAACTTTATATTAATAAGGTAAATGAGTACAAAATGAATTACAAATTGATTTAAAACATTTGAAAAGAAATTAACTACTACAAATAACCTAGAGAGAAGAAAAATACAGAAAGGAAGATACAATAAGTGAATGAAGAATGAGGTCTATTTATAATTGAGCTTGAGGTCTTGGAAGCTTCACGAATCCATCCATTTGTGCTTCTTTGCATTCATTTGCCACCCTTGGATCGAATCCCACATGCCATCTTCTCATCTCATCCCTTGGATTGAATCTGGTGACAAGTTAAGACCAATAGGAGAGCGCCAAGTGGCCTGAGGCACACGGATTGGTGATGTGTCATTCTATTTGTCAGTGTGGTGTCAGGTAAAGTACCAAAGTACCCTTAATCTCAGTTAATTTGGTTAATTTACGGGGTTGGGTAAACTAGGGTTCATCCCTGGGTTAATTTGGGGGAAGTTTAGCGCGGGAGGGGTTTGTGGGTTTTTTATATTATTTCAATTGTGTTGACCGGTGGTTTGGTTCGTTGACCTGGTTTATTAAACCGGGTCTCATGGGTTTTCGGGTTATAAGTATCAACCGGGTAGGATAATATCTTTTGGGCTCGGGTATTTTTATTTCTATTTGGGCCGAATGGATTTAAGTGTATTGGACTTTGGATTAAATGATAAAACCAAGCATAGTTAAGGGTCCAAACTTGTAAACTTTGAATTTTCCAAGGACCACAAGTGTAAATATGGAAATCTCACATAAGGACCAATCTTGTAAAGCTCTAATAATCCAAGGGTGACTTTTGCACTTTTCTGAATCTTTGAGGGACCAATTCTGTCAAAAGCTCAAACTTGAGGGACTAAACTTGTCTTTTCTTCAAACTTTGCTGAAACTTCAAAAATCATCTTTTGAGAATAAAATCTTCAATAATGCACAATATGCAATCCCGACCTTTCAGCTCAGCTAAAACTCTCTTGACCTCTCGTGCTCGGATTTACATCTGATTTGGATCCTTTTTGCGTGTTTTTGTATATTCGTACCTGCACATATACAAACTCAAGAAAACCACAAATATAAGCAATAAACGGCTTTTCCTTGGTTGTTTTGGGTCAGTTTTGATAGTGAAAAGATATGTGAATAAGCACATATCAGCACCAAAGATGATGGTTGGGTGGAAATGGGTGTGTTTGTTTTAGTAGGAATTGTGATGTTTGGTGGTGATATTTTTGTGGGAACAATCCTTTTTGGGATTGGTTTGATTGTGTGAAAAACTAGAAGGGGGGGGTTGAATAGTTTTACCGATTAAAACTTGGTTTTAAACTATTTAGATTAACTTATGTCAATCTTATTGTGCGTGTGTGTTGGATGTTGATAGACAAGCGTATAGAATAAAAACTAAGATAGGGAGTAAGAAGCACAAAACCACAACGCGAGTATTTATAGTGGTTCGGCTACAAGGACACCTTCCTTGCCCTACTCCACTCCCCGAGTCACCTACTCGAGAGTTCGTAATCATTACACAATACCAAATCCTTGTGGCGGAGAAGCCTTCACAACGTTGCCTACTCTTTATCCGGTACAAGGCTGGATACCGAGGTCTTCCACGAGGTAGAACCAAACCTATCACAACGTCGCCTACCCTTTATCCGGTACAAGGCTAGATACCGTATTCCATTACAAAGGAGGAACTACTACCCAACACTACAAAAAATCCTATCCCTAAGGAGACTCACTCCTTATGACAACATCAACAAGGATATTAATATCCTTTGACCCAATATAAATTTATCTTGTACATCGATACACCATATCGAATGTACACCTTAGGCACCTTTCACTAATTCCTTTAACTCGACTTCTAGGCACCCTTCACTAATGCCCTTGACACGGACGTTTGAGACCTTTCACTAATGCCTTTGTCTTGACTCCTTTGGCATCCTTCACTAATGCCTTTGACACGGATGTTTAGGCACCTTTTACTAATGCCTTTACTTTGACTCTTTGACACCTTTCACTAATGTCTTTGTCTTGACCCTTTAGAAATCTTTCACTTATGTAGTGGTGAGCAAACGATCCGAACGGATCGGACCGACCGACGAACCGACCGAGACCGGACCGGACCGACCACATTCGGTTCGGTCCTCGGTCTATGCATTTGGGCTAATTCGGTCCTCGGTTCGGTCGGTCCTGTCCGGTACGGACCACAAACCGACTATTTTGGCGCTAGTAGACTCCAAACGGTCCGGTCCGACCGACGGACCGACCACATTCGGTCTCGGTCTCGGTCCCGGTTTTTACCTTAATTCGGTCTTCAGTCTTGTCGGTCCGGTCCGGTCCCGGACCGATGCTCACCCTTACACTTATGTCTTCGACACTACACTTCTAATGAGAAAGAAGAGAACTATCAACAAGAGAACCTCAGTAGTCTTGATGATGACGAAGCATGACAACTCAT
Source organism: Chrysanthemum seticuspe (assembly GCA_019973895.1). Lineage (NCBI taxonomy): Eukaryota > Viridiplantae > Streptophyta > Magnoliopsida > Asterales > Asteraceae > Chrysanthemum > Chrysanthemum seticuspe. The sequence goes on along the minus strand of BPTQ01000007.1, from coordinate 161,392,079 downwards.
GGTCTTGAGCTTGCTCGACTTCAAGAGTTGGTGATCTCGCCTTTAAGAGGAATATAGAGAATCACATAAAAACAAAACTACATACAAAGATCACTTGGATCTGTGGTTAGAGAGTTTACAAATCAAAGAGAAAATATATGTGAAAAGGGTTAGTTGCAATGAAGAAATGGCTCACTATTTATAGATTAAAAAGTGCTACTGTTCCACGGATCCCTCACTTGAGGGATCCGTCCAGTGTATTCCTGGGGATCCGTGGGACGCTCCTCTTTGCCCATGGGTTTTGGGTCATGGGTCATGGGTTATGGGTCCAAGACTTTGGACTATGGGTATCCAACTAGATACAATGTATCTACAAGATGCAATGCATCTAGTCCATGGGTCATGGGTTAAAACCATGGGTCATGGATAATACCCATTGATGACTTATGCATGATGTCATGCAATGGGTTATGGGTTAAGCTCCATGGGTATGGGTCATGGACTTTGGGTTTTACCCAACTACATTCAATGTATTTGGTCAATGGGTCAAATACTTAAACTTCTACCCATTTATATTACTCATTATAATACATACTAGTTATGTATATATCTACCCAATATGTAAACACTAGTTGTTGTACATATGTAATACTAAATCATAAAACCACTTTTACTTGTTTAGTTGTTTTATGTGAAAACGTAAGTGTGTTAGTAAACTATTGGCTCAAACCATTTACGTATTTTATTTGTTTCGTTAAAATGATTTTACGTTTGTTATCGACAAAACATTAGAAGATCGTAAAATATAAATAAATGTTTTTACGGCTTATTCGTATTAACAATTTCCCCCTTTTTGTTGATGACAAAACATAAAATTATTTTAAGGAAAAACTAAAATTCCTAAAAGTTTGAATTGGAGTTTTTTACTCTCTTCTCCCCCTTTTTGTCGAAACAAAAAGAGTGTCGAAAAGAAACTAACACCTTTGATAAGGATTTAAAAGGTACACTTTTTAGGGGTCATTTAAGCCCTTAATTGATCACTTTTGTATCCGTTACTACTTAATTTCGTTCCTTTTCACTTTTTAGGTCTCTTAATGGCAAATTGCTGGAATGACACTTATTCGGACGAAAAGGCGCGAATATACGAAGAAAATGGCCAAAGTCAAGAATCGAGACACTCAAGCTGCTGGAACTGAAGGGGACGGTGATGCAGGTTTTACTGACCAGGTCTTAATATTTATAGTGTCTTGTTATACCTATGGCCTACCCTAGTGCACTAACGGGCAGTGTACCCGGTCGTGTGTAGTGTAGTAAACGGTAAAGCCGAGGTCGTCCCAAGAGCTATGTGTGTTGGATTATTACTAAGTCTAGTTGTCACAGATTAATAATGGTTTTGATAGGGATTTAATTAATTAAACTACTAAAGTAGAATAAAGTAAATAAAAGCAAATAAAGGATAAAGGGAAATCAATAGAGGAGAGTGGTGCTAACCTAGTTAATCCTCCTAGCTAGTTATGTCGACGTCTACTTACTTCCAATTACTTCAGGTGGGGTCAATGTCGAGAGGACAACATTTGGTCAATTCGCCCTAACCTATCAGCAAAGATGCCACCATAGGAGAAGTCAGGTGTCCCCTCATAAGTCCTGTTGTTCCTGGTCCCCTAAGCCAAGTCATTAAGTACCGCTACATGCTAGATTTATAATAGTGAATGCCCGGCCGCTAGGAACTTAGACACGCACCCCCTAATTCTTAAGTTCATCCAAACGATAGGTGATCAGTTGGTCAAATCGTACAAGTAGAAAGGGTAGTCAATTGGTCATATCTTACCCTTCCCGTCTCAGTCCGCTCACCTAGGGTCAGTTGGTCATATCTCCTAGGCAATTGGCCTCTATCGCCATTCAAAACTACCGAACCAAGGGTGGCTACCAATAAACTATGCATGCATACACTTAGAAATAATTGTACGGAAGTAAAGTAAACGCAAACAAAAAAATTAAGGAATCATAACTAGGCCAGCACCAAAAGGTGCTTAGCCGCTCATATTAATCATGCAAACCAATTCAATATTCAAAGGTATGAAATACATGAATTGAAAGTAAAAGAAATATAAAACGCTAATGCTTATCGTAGGGGAGTGATTTCTCCCTTGGAGATAGCTCCGTATGCTCCTCTAGACCTGCCTTGAGCTTTTTCCCACGTTCTCTGAGTATTTTGTATGGAATGGAATGAATAGAAATGCTGGAATTCGTGGGGTATTTATAGGCCAAATCTGGGTTACGGCGTAACCAATATAGGAGATACACCGTAACCTTCTATTTCTTCGAATAATGCACTAGATCTGCTGGTTACGGCGTAACCTTATGAGTGGTTACGCCGTAGTCTTCAATAAACTCGGTTACGTCGTAAGAGATGCAGTAGTTACGGCGTAAGTAACAGCGGCGTAGAACCTCATTTGACCTAATGTAGTTACGTCGTAACTTTTGAGAAGAGTTACGCCGTAACCTTATGATAAGTTGGTTTTCTGAGTCACGCAATAGTTACGGCGTAATGTGAGAGACGAGTTACGCCGTAACTTCTTTAAAATAGCATACTGTGATAAATATTTAAATAATTCTCCAGTTTCGCGTCTCTTTAGCTCCAATGTTCGTAATTTACCTGAAAGTGGAAAACAATAGAAAACAAGCGTAAATCCATATAAATGATATAAATTACAAGCATTATCGGGGGAAATTGACACTTAATATTCAGGACTATTTGATGTTATCAAATATCCCCCCACTTGAACTCTACTTGCCCTCAAGTAGACCTTATTAGAAAGATTCCTAAAAAGATATCTCCCATAACCTGGAAAATATGAGTATACAAATCCCTTATGCTAGAATAAAACAAAGCCGAACACCTCACGAAAGGGGAACAAAACACTCAAATCTCTCAACTATTTTAAGTGTCAATTTCGGGGTGATCACTCAATTGCACAGTCATAGTATGTATTCTATCATAAGCTTGGCGGTTACACAAATCTCCACCACTAGAGTTAAGGGCTAAACTGTTCTCGAAGGCAATATGGGTAGACACGACAAAGGTTAAGGGGTGACTCGTCATTACTAACATGTCACGGCGAAGTGGATAAAATCAATGATACATGACCAAATCCATGGCCAAGACACCAAAGATTGCTCGCTGCATCACCTAGACACGCTTCATGACTAAAGGGTAGGATAAGACATGGGATATATAATTGGTGTAAAATAAAAAACAAGCAGGTAGTCTAAATCTATAACCAAGTCATCACCACTTACCGTCCGCCCAAAGTTCAAGCTTTGAAGTCAAGAAACTGGATCATGAAATGCAAGGTAGATGTGTCATTAGAGGACGTCGTGACGGGCACACTACCTTTTCTCCAACTGTTGGCATAACTACCAACTCTAATATTCAAATATGACCGAGGTGGCCTCCTCGATACTAAATCAATAAAGCTCATACTACAGTGCTTATAACATTGCACTTTACATAATCATAACAACTATTTTTTTTTTATCGAATCACTTTTTTTTTTCAACATAACAATAAATACTAAACATAACATCCCCCCCACTTTAGATGAACAATGGGAATTCGGGGGGTCTTCAATGATCTTCAGAAATGTTGTTGATGAAAGCGTGATTTCCGAACTTTTCCACTCGAACCTTGAACTTAGGCAAATGATGACTTCCCAATCACAAATAAAGACTACAGGGTAGGCTAAGGTGTATAGGTGTATCGAAACAATATATTGGGTAAACAAAATGAAAGGAATGGCTCAGAAGGGTGTCTCTAGGGGTATCTTGCACTAAAGATGAGTGCAACAAAAGGGTTTCACATGGGGGTCGATTAGTCGAGGTGACTAATCGATAGATACACAATGGTAGGCTGTTTGGGTGATAATCCTATAATATTGCCTTCTAAAACTGAAAAGTCTAATTACATCGAGCTAACTCAACATACCTCGTCTATGGTCTCGAAATGATGCAAAGGCCAAGTTCTAAAGTTTACAAGCTACCGGCACACTCATAATTTGGTGGATTTGGGGTAAAATATTGGAAACGGATAAGGCTAATCTCACCATATAATATCAAGGGTTGTATGTGCTCGGCTAAGGTCTAATCTAGTTAGGTTAAGAAAAACATGTCAAAATTTTTAAAATGGCATAATTTTTCAAAGTAAACTAGAAAAATGAGGGCGAAATAATGTTCAAGAGATAATTCAACTCCCGTCCCCCCACTTGAATTGTACAAAGTCCCTTTTGTACTAATTATTCAATAAAGGTGAAGTGAAAGGTAGAATTAGAGCGAATTCCCTAAAATTTGCTCCATAAAGAAGGAAGGCCCACGAAAAAGAGACGTGCCTTCGTATAAGCATCATGAACAAACTTCAATCCCTGAAATCACACTACCGACAAGCATAATTCTAAAAAGAAAAAAAAATGAAAAACAAACCTAACTCACTTTCGTAGGAATCACGGTTGCATTTAGCATATGCAACAAGCCTTTTAAACCACTTGGTGTCCCAAGTGGACGAGTGAAGTCTCGTGAGGGTTTACAGGGAACACACCCACAAAGTTCATTTAAAATACTAATACAAGGTTATTATGTTTTAAAATGAAAGAATTAAAGCAGAGGAAGGTTACGTCGTAACTCTTTTTAGGGAGTTACGCCGTAACTGGCAAAACCTGGTATAAGCTGCAAAGCTAGTGGTTACGGCGTAACCACTGAGATGGTATTACGCCGTAATTGGTAATGCGTCAAGAACTCTGCTGCTAAAAGGTTGGTTACGGCGTAATCACCAAGATGAGTTACGCCATAACTCTGTTCAGATCAGCAACTGCAACAACAATTAGTTCCTTGTTTCCTGCAAAAATAGTTAGAAAACACAAAACCCTACAGAAATGGAAATAAAACAAAAGAACGGGATAATTTGGGTTGTCTCTCGAAAGAGCACTTTTCTTTATTTTCGAGTCTTTAAGTTAGACTCAGAGCCGCGGGGCTTCTATGGGGGCCTTTGGACTTCCCCGACTTCCTCCATGTCATTTTTTTAGAATAAGGCTGGTCCCAAACATGCGGAGAAACAAACCGAGTCATCGTGTATCTTTTTTGCAGGAAATTAGCTTGTGTCCATTCGAAATGAAATTTAGCCTCGTCTTCCAATTTAATTTTATCATACCCAAATTTACTCGTAACCAATTTTCAAAGGAGATTCCCCTGTATCCTACTTTGCTTCTCTTATCTTCATCAAAACATGCCCATTCCTTGCGTTTGAGCCATTTAGGTTCAGGGAATTATCCTCAATCACAGATCTTGCGGTTGGGGTTGCATGTAGGCATTGCCATCGTGTAGTCCTCAGTCTTGATAGCGGGTTCACAAAAATGTATGGTCCAATAAATTTCGATGAACCATTCGCTAAAAACATTATGCCCTTGTAACCATTTTTTTCTAATAAGATTCTCTTCTTCCCAGCACCACCAAACTTCCGCAGCTTCTTTAATCATACGAATGAGGTGCTTTCCTCCTCCATTGCATCGTTTTTGAAAAGGAGAACACGTGGGTAATGTTACTTTGGTCCCCTCAACTAAACAAGTATCAGGAACACAACAGTGAATTCTTCCTTTTACAACGTAACTGGGTACAGAAAACGGGATCTCTTCCTCATCTTTTTCATCGTCACTTGATTCGGTGCCCTGCAAATGGCCAAAGGATGAAGGCGGAAATCTATCAGAATCATCTAATTCAATCCTTGGTGAATCCTCAGTCGTAAAAATTTTTTCTGGTTCAAGTCTTAAGATTTTATCCAATTTAAACTCCACTATATTGCCACAATATCCACCGTAATATCCTAATGTGTCCAGGAACGGTTTACCGAGAATCAAACGTTCCTTTTTGTCTCTCTCCATGTAGATGACTACAAATTCTGGGGCTGAAATGAATTTATCGACCTTGATACAAGTACCACCTGTAATTCCTAAAGGGGTAACCTTGGTGTCTGTCGCAGGATTAATCAAGATATCTGTTTCCCACAGATGGACTAACTTAAGTTTTAGGAATATGAAAAGCGGCATGATGTTTATACAAGATCCAAAATCAACTACCCCCAAAATATTAATACTCCCAGCAGAACATGGAATGATTAACCCGTTTGCGCTAATATCCTTAACTGAAAATAAACTTGTTCCTGACCTGGATACGCTTTCTGAATGATGGTTACGCCGTAACTCAGGGAATTGGTTACGGCGTAACCCTACCTGCACGTCGGATACCGTAACCTTTAATTCATCGGTTGTGGAATTGCATTCCTCAACCACCTCCTGAGGATTATTGGCGAAAACAGCGTTGCATTCCACCGTGTGCTTGGTTTCATTAAGTTCAATTTCATCTATCTTAGCACTGAGTTTTTCAATCATTGCTCCATGGTTTTTTAGGGTTTCATCGTGCCTGGAAAGATTTTTATTTGTGCTTTCCTGGAAACCCCTTAACCATGTATCGTGTTCTTTTTGTTTCTGGGCTGATGTTTCCAGGAACTTGTTAATTGTTTCTTCAAGACTGGGCTTTCTTTCTCCATAAGGCCCACGGTTGTAATTTCCACGATCCCCGTTATTATTTTGATTATATCCATAAAACAGTCGATTTTCTCCATACTTGGCTTCTTTAATATTTTCATCGTCGACATGAGGACAATTCTTTGTGAGATGTCCTCCCCCACAGCTTTCACAACCTACTTGGATGGCATGAACGGTTTCTCTGACCTTTAGCATATCTCGACTAAGATTTTCAATTTTACTGGCGATTGCTGCAATTCCGTCTAAACTTTCGCTTTAGTTTCTTTTACTTCCTCCGTCGTGCCATTTTTGAGAGTGATCTGCCATTTTTTGAATGGCTTCAATTGCAAGAGTATGAGTCATGTTCGGGATAGCTCCTTGATAGTCCAACATTTGCCTTGTAGTTACGTTAATTCCTTTGTAGAAAATATTGACCTTCTGCTGGTTGTTCAGATCATGTGTAGGACACTTGTAAAGGAGATCGTTGTATCTATCCCAGGCTTGATACAATGTTTCGTCGTCTTCTTGTTTGAAATTATGGATCTCCAAAAGCTGGTTAGAAATCTTCGATGGCGGACAATATCTTTGAATAAAGTTCTTCTTAAGTAGCGCCCAAGTATTAATTGACCCGGCGGGCAATCTTTCGATCCATCTTCTGGCAGCTCCAATAAGAGTCAATGGAAATACCCTTAACATAACAGCATCATGAGACACGCTCGGAATGTTGAAAAGGCTAGCAATGTATAGGACATTTTCAATGTGCTCATATGTATCTTCGTCCCTGTTTCCTGAAAAAGGGTTAGCACGAAGATCCCTCATAAATTGGTCTTTGATTTCGAAACGGACATCCGCTCCAATTGCTGGTCTTACGAGACCCGACCCTTGTTCCGCTCTTGTCAGCGCCAAGTATTCCTCAAGAGTGAGGTCATCGATGTTAACAACTTCCATGGTACCTGAAAACTTGAAATATGATCGTGAGAAAAGTTTAAAATGAAATGAAAGACTTAATATCATTCCTAATATAACTCCCCGGCAGCGGCGCCAAAAACTTGATGCAGGTTTTGCTGACCAGGTCTAAATATTTATAGTGTCTCGTTATACCTATGGTCTACCCTAGTGCACTAACGGGCAGTGTACCCGGTCGTGTGTAGTGTAATAAACGGTAAAGTCGAGGTCGTCCCAAGAGCTATGTGTGTTGGATTATTACTAAGTCTAGTTGTCACAGATTAATAATGGTTTCGATAGGGATTTAATTAATTAAACTACTAAAGTAGAATAAAGCAAATAAAGGATAAAGGGAAATCAATAGAGGAGAGTGGTGCTAACCTAGTTAATCCTCCTAGCTAGTTATGTCTACGTCTACTTACTTCCAATTACTACAGGTGAGGTCAAAGTCGAGAGGACATCATTTGGTCAATTCGCCCTAACCTATCAGCAAAGATGCCACCACAGGAGAAGTCAGGTGTCCCCTCATAAGTCCTGTTGTTCCTGGTCCCCTAAGCCAAGTCATTAAGTACCGCTACATGCTAGATTTATAATAGTGAATGCCCGGCCGTTAGGAACTTAGACACGCACCCCCTAATTCTTAAGTTCATCCAAACGATAGGTGATCAGTTGGTCAAATCGCACAAGTAGATAGGGTCGTCAGTTGGTCATATCTTGCCCTTCCCGTCTTAGTCCGCTCACCTAAGGTCAGTTGGTCATATCTTCTAGGCAATTGGCCTCTATCGCAATTCAAAACTACCGAACCAAAGGTGGCTACCAATAAACTATGCATGCATACACTTAGAAATAATTGTACGGAAGTAAAGTAAACGCAAACAAAACAATTAAGGAATCATAACTAGGCCAGCACCAAAAGGTGCTTAGCCGCTCATATTAATCATGCAAACCAATTCAATATTCAAAGGTACGAAATATATGAATTGAAAGTAAAAGAAATATAAAACGCTAATGCTTATCGTAGTGGAGTGATTTCTCCCTTGGAGACAGCTCCGTATGCTCCTCTAGACCTTCCTTGAGCTTTTTCCCACGTTCTCTGAGTATTGTGTATGGAATGGAATGAATAGAAATGCTGAAATTTGTGGGGTATTTATAGGAAATATTTGGGTTACGGCGTAACCAATATAGGAGTTACGCCGTAACCTTCTATTTCTTCGAATAATGCACTAGATCTGCTGGTTACGGCGTAACCTTATGAGTGGTTACGTCGTAAGAGATGCAGTAGTTACGACGTAAGTAATAGCGGCGTGGAACCTCATTTGACCTAATGTAGTTACGTCGTAACCTTTGAGAAGAGTTAAGCCGTAACCTTATGATTAGTTGGTTTTCTGAGTCACGCAATAGTTATGGCGTAATGTGAGAGACGAGTTACGCCGTAACTTCTTCAAAATAGCATACTGTGATAAATCTTTAGATAATTCTCCAGTTCCGCGTCTCTTTAGCTCCAATGCTCGTAATTTACCTGAAAGTGGAAAACAATAGAAAACAAGCGTAAATCTATACAAATGATATAAATTACAAGCATTATCGGGGGAAATTGACACTTAATATTCAGGACTATTTGATGTTATCAGACGGCATCAGCGTTTAACTGCGACACCGTCGCGACATGTTTTGTGACGACTCAGTAGCCAAATTGCTTATTTACAAGTGACGGCATCAGGTTTTAAAAGAGTAGGACGTCGCAGCTCAGACGGCCTAGATTTGATCCAGACGGCGTCAGAGACTGAAGGCGATTACGTCACAGGCATAAGGTGACGCCGTCACAATGATAACGTGGCCAAGACGAAACCCTAATGACGGCGACCCGACGGCGTCACAATTAAAGAGTGACGCCGTCGCAGTTTGTAACACTATATATAGAATCCGAATTTTTCAGTTTTTAGAGAGGTAGTTTTGTGGAGTAAAAATCTAAACCGAACCAAGGCTGTCTTGGGCAGTATCTTAGGGTTCCATACCCTATTTTACAACAAGATAAGTGTTTTACTTCATTGATTCAATCATGTCTTCAATTGTTTGTGTGTATGCTTGCATGTTCCCCATGTCCGGCTAATTTACTTGTGTGTTTGCTTAGATATATGAAACCTAGTTATTGAATATTTATTGGTTGTCTCTTATCTTAATTGTGATTGACCTAGTATTGCGATAGGTCATCCGTTGTGTTATTAATGCTTGATTAATGTTTGTTGAACCTTAGCTTATAGTTACTAGTGGAATTGCAGGCTAAACATCCAAAGATCACCTTAGTGTTAAGTTTATGAATCCTAGAGACTTCGTAGTCATTAACCTTATGTAACTTCAAAGAGTTAGGGATAAACGCATACCCTACGACCTTAGAAATACAACGCGTTAAGAATAAGGACGTGACAATTCAACCATCAATAGGAGATAACTAGGGAGTAATAACATCTAAGAAAATACATTTTTAACTATCATAAGAGTACACATCAATTAGACATAGACTACACTCACATTAGATTAGATAATTAGATAAGTAGAAGTAATCGGTAGAAATACCAACCCCCAAATCCAATACCCCGAGATTCGTAATTTCCATTTTCTATAAAACATAAAAAAGATAAAAAAATAATCTTCCTCAACCCCAACCTTAGCGTAGTAATTTCTCACTAGCATTCTTATTCCCCTAGAGAACGATATCAATACCCGTGGCTTACCCTAATACTACACTACAGCGATTAGGTTCACTGCCTAGGGTGTTATAAAACTTGCTCGACGAAAAGGAAGTTCCTTTGACCCCGAACACGCTGCGTAAGCGTATCAAGTTTTTGGCGCCACTGTCGGGGAATAGAATAGCTAGTTAGGAGTTTACCTCGTTTAGGTTTCCTTACTTGATTCCTATCAAGTAAGCTTTTTTCCATTTTTTAGCTTCCTCGTAGTCTATCCCCCTTCTTCGTGTCTTTGTTCGTAAAACCCATCACTCACCATGATTCGCATTTTCCGTCGTAGAGCCTTCACACTACTCGCCCTCAATCCTCCTCTCAATCCCGAAATTGAGAACACAATCCCACAAAACCCTTCACCCGTTTACCACTTTGGAAATCACCTAGGGCATAATGAAATAAATTGGCCACAACATAGTCCATTCTATGACTCGGATTCCGATGAGGAGTTTGACTATGGTGCGGCCCTTGATATTGGGGAAGTCATCGATGAAGTTAATCTTGAGATGGAAGAAGACTTCTCCCAATGTTTTGACCCTAGGTGTAGAATTGAAGCTAATGGCCCCTTTAACATGCAATTCCCTTGTAAGATAGGATTTGAAAGTTTTGATGCTAACTTGCACTCATTCTTACCTTTAAACTTAATCTCCAGAAACCTATATAATAAAATAAAGGTAGATATAGTAGCCTATAAAGGGGATAATGTTGTTGATGCGGTCACTTACTTGGATGTGTTTGTCAGAAGTTTTGCCTATGTGGTTGAATTCATGGTCCTAGAGGATTTAGGAGAATTCATTGATGGAAGTCTTACCCTAGTTATCTTTGGAACAAACTTTAAGAGAATGAATAGGTTGAATGAACGGATGATCGATGATCTAATCACATTCTCCGATAGAGTTGAAGATTTTGTCTATCAAATGCCCCGTACACATCCTAGGTTTAAGCACAAAGATATAGAGGCATGCAATCGGATGACTCCCATTCCGATACTTAGTGAGAGAGATAAACAACGAGGACTTAGGCACACTTATGAAAAAAATGAGCGATACTATAAAAAATGCCTAGAGTTAGGAGATGATTACAAGAAGAGTGAGAGAACATTGGAATGGCTTAGGTATGGGCACGTAAGTGTGCACGAGACTACGTAGGGGCACGACTTCGAGTCTAGCTACAAGACTCATAAATAAAGAAAAGCGCTTCATAGGAGGCAACCCATGCTTAATTGTTTGCTTGTTTGTGTAGTATATCCTTTATTGATTGTTTATTCTCATGTTTAAATTTGTAAAATTGCTTTATTTTGTCTTTAACCTCGTCTTAATTACATATAAAGGTAATTTACAAAAGGGATAAGTGTAGGGAGGATTACACACGTTTTCAAAAGAAACGTGAACATGAGAATTTCAATTAATTAAAAGATATACATGTGTGTTTGTTCGAGTCAAATGCTTGTATCGAGTCATAATGAATGTTTTTGCAGAAATTTTTCCAGATTTTAAAGATAAAAATGTTCCAGAATGTTTTTTCAGAAAATCACAGACCAGTTTCTGTCAGGATATCCTGACGGCGTCAGGGTCGCAACCTAACGGCGTCAGGAGGATCAGAAATAGCTTACTACTTTTTCTCGTTTTCTGTGCTACTTATAAATTTTTGGAATTTTCCAGGTCTTAATTTTTCAGAAAATCTGTAAACATCCATTCCACAAGCATTATATCCTAGTTAGTAGAGTCTTATATATATTGTTACCGCCGATTTTATGCGATGGTTTCGTTTGTTTTCTTCAAGTGTGCAGGTTTTATTTATCAAGAAGAAGATACAAAAGATTGGAAGAAGCTTTTCACGCATAACATTCTTCTTGAAGAAAGATTTAACCACTACTTCACACGGATCCTACCGAGCTAATCAGGGGAGTATTAGTTTCTTTCGTTTTTAATTACCTTCCATTATCATAACTTTGATACTTTCGGATATCATTGGGGACAATGTTCAGTTTAAGTGTAGGGAGGGAAAATAAAATGGGAACTTTGAAACTATGCTTATCCTTGACTATTTGCCTTGTCCAATTTCATTTGTGTAATAAACCATGAGAAATATCGGTTAAGGTAATTTTGGCACCAAATTTAAAACTTTTCATGACATGTAGGAGTGGGCCATTAGTCTTAATAAAGCGTCTCACGGATAGGAAATTATATGACTAGCACAAAAACCCTTTACCACTTAAATTTCACCCAAAATGTGAGGATCGCCCTTAGATTAGTAGGAATTAAAGCATTCCACTTTAATGCTTAGAGTGTGAACCGGTAGTATAATAGATTCTAGAACTTGATTTGTGATGCATTCCGAGATAGCTAGTAAGACTACACTTGTGTAGTTAGGAATAACTAAATGATAAGAGGCATTAGGATAACCCTTGTTTGATACCCGTAATATAATTACTTCTTCCACATCGGTTGAGTAATTCCCCCACACCCTTACGTTGTACTCATCTTTAGTACACGATACCCCTAGTTAACCCCTCAGAGCCTATCCTTTTCGCGGTTCTCGTGATGTTTCGGTTTTTCAGAATATCAATGAAGAGCATTATTTACAATCCACCCCCAAATGTACACCCAAATTGCCTTAGCCTACCTTGTATGCACTCACTTTTAGTGCATTATTGTTATCATTCTAAACCCTTAGTTCAATTATCTAGTTGCTTGCATAAGTTTCTAAGTCGAGTCATATCCTTTGTACACAGTTTTGGGACGATTGGGACTCATGGGAAAAGTTAAATTTTATGAAATGACGGGAAGGGAACGTTAAATTCAAATTCTCTTTATTTGCGTAATAATGAACACCAAGTGTTTTGATCTTTTCAATTTGGGTCAAATTAGTGTTAGAGTAATAAAAACTCAGGTGTAGGGATGTGCCTATAAATCTCTATTATTTTGATGTTATCGTAGAGGATGGTAGAGTAAAAGTGTATGAAAAAAAAAGAGAAAAAGAAAAAAAATAGAGTGTTAAAAAAAATACGGGCTACCATCCTACATCTATCTTTAAATTTATGTTTGCTTGTTTCAGTTATCTAGAGTTTAGAGTGTCGAGTCTTGGCTTAGCAACGTCATTCTTCTCATGCTTGTAACATAGATATTTTTGACTTGCCACCACTAAATCGCCTATCCCACCAAACCCTTTGTTTCCCTACCGTAAGCCTAACGTTACAACCCTTTAAAAGACTTCTTGGATAGTTTTTCTTAGGTGCTTACGCCAAAGCGATGGAGGTTCGATCTAGTCTCAAGCCTATGGTAATCTATGTACTAGGACCGGTTAATGAGTGTTTATCTTCCATTTCCAACTTGATATATTTCATATACACCCGAGAGATGTGAGTATCCAAATACCCCTTGTGAGGTGCTAGTATGTAATTTCCGTGCTTGTTATGACTTTTGCGGGGCATATATGTGTTGTGAATTGTTCTAAACTAATGCTTCATGACCCCTAACTTATAAATTAATTGGCTAAAAGCACATTTGCTTGAGGAGAAGCAAATACCAAGTGTAGGGATATTTGATAAGGATTTAAAAGGTACACTTTTGAGGGGTCATTTAAGCCCTTAATTGATCATTTTTGTATCCGTTACTACTTAATTTCGTTCATTTTCACTTTTTAGGTCTCTTAAAGGCAAATTGCTGGAATGACACTTATTCGGACAAAAAGGCGCGAATATACGAAGAAAATGGCCAAAGTCAAGAATCGAGACACTCAAGCTGCTGGAACTGAAGGGGACGGCGTCAGCGTTTAACTGCGACGCCGTCGCAACATGTTTTGTGACGACTCAGTAGCCAAATTGCTTATTTAAAAGTGACGGCATCAGGTTTTAAAAGAGTAGGGCGTCGCAGCTCAGACGGCCTAGATTTGATCCAGACGGCGTCAGAGACTGAAGGCGACGGCGTCACAGGCATAAGGTGACGCCGTCACAATGATAACGTGGCCAAGACGAAACCCTAATGACGGCGACCCGACGGCGTCACAATTAAAGAGTGACACCGTCGCAGTTTGTAACACTATATATAGAATCCGAATTTTTCAGTTTTTAGAGAGGTAGTTTTGTGGAGTAAAAACCTAAACCGAACCAAGGCTGCCTTGGGCAGTATCTTAGGGTTCCATACCCTATTTTACAACAAGATAAGTGTTTTACTTCATGGATTCAATCATGTCTTCAATTATTTATGTGTATACTTGCATGTTCCTCATGTCCGGCTAATTTACTTGTGTGTTTGCTTAGATATATGAAACCTAGTTATTGAATATTGATTGGTTGTCTCTTATCTTAATTGTGATTGACCTAGTATTGCGATAGGTCATCCGTTGTGTTATTAATGCTTGATTAATCTTTGTTGAACCTTAGCTTATAGTTACTAGTGGAATTGCAGGCTAAACATCCAAAGATCACCTTAGTGTTAAGTTTATGAATCCTAGAGACTTCGTAGTCATTAACCTTAGGTAACTTCAAAGAGTTAGGGATAAACGCATACCCTACGACCTTAGAAACACATCGCGTTAAGAATAAGGACGTGACAATTCAACCATCAATAGGAGATAACTAGGGAGTAATAACATCTAAACAAATACATTTTTAACTATCATAAGAGTACACATCAATTAGACATAGACTACACTCACCTTAGATTAGATAATTAGATAAGTAGAAGTAATCGGTAAAAATACCAACCCCCAAATCCAATACCCCGAGATTCGTAATTTCCATTTTCTATAAAACATAAAAAAATTAAAAATAATCTTCCTCAACCCCAACCTTAGGGTAGTAATTTCTCACTAGCATTCCTATTCCCCTTGAGAACGATATCAATACTTGTGGCTTACCCTAATACTACACTACATCGATTAGGTTCACTGCCTAGGGTGTTATAAAACTTGCTCGACGAAAAGGAAGTTCCTTTGACCCCGAACGCGCTGCGTAAGCGTATCAACCTTGTTTTAAGAAAAACATGTAAAAATAAGGAAAATAAAATTATAGAGAGCAACTGACGGAAAGTGTTCTCGTCTCAGCTCTCCCTTAACGATTCCATCCCTTTTTTAGGGCGTCAAGTAAGAAGAAATGGTTTCGTCTTTGTGACGACTATGCTCCCCCTTGATGATTGCAACTTTGCAAGGGGACGTCATGAAATGTAATCCTAATGAGAATTATGTTGCAAATGATTTTGCAATGTATTTCTTTGACACAAAACTCCCCCTAGCTTTAGGGTGTCAAGGTCTTCATGTGTATATTGAAAATCTACAAAACAAAGGTTAGAAAACAAGTATCTAATGGATACTTTTCTGCAAATAAGACTCAAGTTATAAAACAAATTCTTCTGTTGCACGGATCCCACGGTTCCCTCCTTGGAGGGAGCCGTCTAGGCAAAATAGATGGATCCGTCTTACTGTAAGCAAAATACAGCAATGGTGATGTAACAAATGATGTGAACATCAAAATGAGATATGTATCAAGAAAACAAAGATACTCTCAGGACAATATGGCATATAACATGTAATCTCATTCAATAAAACATACGAGACATGATTTACAAATCTCTAAAACTAAGAGAATGATTTAAACATGGAATATCATTCCTAGACTATCTAGATTAAGCTTAAAACTAGGACACCACTTGAAACTTTAAGCTCAAGGTTGTTTAGGTTTGTTGATCTCGTCGAAACGTTCGAGGAGGTGATAAAATATGAAACGTTGATCTTCACGTACTTCATGTATCAAGCTTTCAACATGTTGACAATGATAACAATCTTTGTCATGGCTTGGAAGTGGTGGTGGTAGAAAAGAAATGCCTTGATGTGGAGGATCAAGTGAAGAGGGTTAAGGAGCCTCAAAAGAAGGAGGGATTGGCGGACGCACATTCGATGATGGCTCAACTATGGATGATGGCGGAGGTAGAGAGGTGTCAACTTCCATGTGGTCGGGTGGTTGACTTTGATGATTCCTCATAATCCAAAATGGACTATTTGAAGGTGACGGAGAAAATGATGCCGGTGCTAGTGTTGATTCAACACCTTGATTTTGTTACGCTATTCTTTCTATTGAGAATGTTGGCAATGGTGGAGGATGTGATGGCCTAGGAGGCAAGTCCTCTAGATTGTAGAGGTGTGGTGATGAGAGTGGAGTGCTGAATGATAAGGCTTTAGGCACTAATGGTGATGGTTTAGTGGAAATAAGGGGTATAGTGGTGTTTGGCATTGGTAGTTTTGTGGGAATAATCCTTTTGGGGATTGGTTTGATAGGTGGAGGGGAGATCCTACCATTTTTTGATTTAACAGGAGATGATTCGGTTGAGGAAATTTCATGTACAACACGAGCAATTTTCTTGGGTGGTCCTTTGGTGGATGAGTTACCACTAGGAGCTTTCCTCATGATGAGATGATTAAAAGAGGTTTGTAAAAGTTTCTAAGTGCTGAGACTGAGGATATATATGATGACTTTAGGAGTCTTAACAAGGTGGTTTATAAAGAAAAGGATTTGGCAAGTGCATTTAAGACTTAAGCCACTAAGATCCTTTGGAATGTGATGATTAGCATGCACAAGAGTCAACTTCAGAGTTGCACTGATCTAGGGACTTAATTAAGATAAGATGGAGTGTTCAAGTTAGCAAGATGAGCTTGAAATGATTGTTTTAGCTAGAGTTAAGATGAATCTATCACCCGGATCCCACGGTTCCCTCCAATGAGGGATCCGTCTAGGCTAATCCTACATTTAATGTATTTGGTCAATGGGTCAAATACTTACAATTCTATATGTTGATGACATATTGCTTATGGGAAACAATATTCCAATGTTACAAGATGTAAAATACTATCTTGGAAGATGTTTCGCCATGAAAGATTTAGGAGAAGCTGCATATATTCTTGGAATCAAGATCTATCGAGACAGATCTAGAAGATTAATTGGTTTGAGTCAAAGTGCTTACATTGAGAAAATCTTGAAAAGATTTTGTATGGAGAACTCCAAACGTGGTGCGATCCCAATGCAAGAGGAGCCAAAATTGATTAAGTCACAAGGTGCTGAAACACCTGCTCTGAAAGAGCGCATGCAAAGAGTTCCTTACGCTTCTGCTATAGGTTCTATTATGTATGCTGTGAGATGTACTCGTCCTGATGTTGCGTTCGCACAGAATGTGACAAGCCGATTTCAACAGAATCCAGGTGAACTTCACTGGACTGTTGTGAAAAATATTCATAAGTATTTACGCAATACTAAGGATATGTTTCTGATTTATGGAGGGAAAGATGAACAAGAGCTCAGGGTTTCTTGCTACACTGATGCTGGATATCTGACAGATGCTGACGACTTAAAATCTCAGACTGGATATGTATTTGTTCTAAATGGAGGTGTTGTTGATTGGAAAAGCACAAAGCAAAGTATCTTTGCTACTTCATCTACTGAAGCTGAGTATATTGCTGCTTGTGATGCATCAAAAGAGGCTGTATGGATTCGTAAATTCATTTCTGGGTTGAACATTGTTCTCACAATTGAAGAACCCATAAATATGTATTGTGATAATACTGGAGCCATTAATATAGCTAATGAAAGCAGAATCACTAAAGGTGCTAGACATTATCGCGCTAAAGTTCATTATCTTCAAGAGACCATTGAAATCGGCAATGTGAAGATATTAAAAGTTCACACAGATGACAATCTAGCTGATCCATTTACGAAAGCTTTGAAGTTCCCTAAGCATTCTAAATTGACTTGAGATATAGGTTTGGTACCTGCTAGTAGTCTCATGTAAACTATGTGTTAATTAGTATTTGGATAATTTAGAGTTGTAAGACAATTATTATTTTCTGATTAATAAAGATACGAGGTATTTGTTATTATATTCATATAATATGTTATTCCATATTTGCATGTTTAATCCAAGAAATGATTTATCATTCTAAATATATCCATTGTCGGTAAAAATATGGGAATATTGTTATGATAAGGAAAATGTGAGTGTTGGTTATAATTCTAACGAGAATTTGGATTGTTCCCGCCAAACTCATATGTATTCACTAGAGATGCATATTGGATTCCCCAACTTTCAAACATTTACTTTTGGATCCTTGTCATAAGCAAAATATTGAAAATGATTTGTTATCTTCGTTCTTAGACTTGAGATGCAAGTAAGTTCTGTTATGTGTAGATATCATTTTTTGTAAGTATACGCAAAATGCTATCTGAACAAGGTAGTTATAAAGGCTATATTTCGGAATGATGTGAAGCAGCATCCACAACACTTGTAATCAATAAAGGATATGTTACTCCACTTGATATGTGCATAAAGATACCATGGCGCCTCTACAGATTTAATGCCAGACCCAAAGGGTAATGCAGGATGATTCTTGATTACCAACGAGATTCTAAATGGTTAAACTATATGGAATGATTTGAGATCCATTATCCATGGTTTAACGGTATCTATAACAAAGGATGATTACAGCAAAACTGATGAGTGCTTATTCACTCATCGTTTTTACCCACCTAAGACCACAAAAACGACTAAAAACACCCAAATATGATCAGAATATGTCACAAATGTCCTCGTAGTGTGTTTTATGTCTTGTAGGTACAAAAGGATTGAAAACAGAGCGAAAACGGACAAAATCGAGCCAAAATCAGAAAAGTGCTGAAACAGACGAAGCCAGGATGAGATTTTCTACGTTCGTTGGTCAAAATAAGACCCGGGATACGTTTTTGAAGTGAGTTTGGGAAAACCGTTTCAAAACCAAACCCTGAACCACAAATTACATAATTACCCTTCCCCGAAACCCAAAATGATCATTTTGCTCTTTTCATCTAAAAAATCCAAAAAAAATCCTTATTTTACCCAAAACCCAATTTTATGAAAACTCATTTTATTCTTAAAACCAATTTTTAGTTTTCAAAAAAAAATGCAAAACTTAAAAATCAAAAAAAAAACATTTTTCACTTAAAAAACTTTTTCAAATAACTCTTTAAACCTTTTTATAACCCTTAACCCTTTAAACCCCTACCAAACCAAATAGCAAAAACGACCCACTCTTTTTTTCCCTCCTTCTTCTTCCTCCCCTTTATCCAGTAAACCCAGAAACCCAAAACCTTTCCCTCCCTTTTACCCAGCCAATCCCAAATTCCCAACCCACTCATCCCCTTCCCCAATGCAGTCACAGGATACCCTAGCCACTGTGGCAATCCCAAGCTCACAAAAGCCCCAATGAATGGCCCAGATTGTTGCTCAAGAGTACCTACCAATTGGATGGCTGGGATTGAAGGAAGAAAGCACAAAGGATGTTTTTTGGCTTGTTTCATCACACAAAACAAACACACAAGACAGAGAAAGAGGAAGAAAGATTTTAGTTTTTTTTAGTATAAATAGATAGGACATTGTAAAGAGAAAGTAGTCTAGAATCATTTATGTTCTAGCTCATTGTTTTACTTTCATTGTCAAATTATTTTCATTGTAATCTTAAATTTCAAGTAATGCTATTCTCAGTTTTTTAATTCATTTTGTTTATGCAGTTTTACTTTTGTTCATGTTTCACAAAATTATCATTCAAGTCCTCAAGTTAGTTAAAATTGTTTTAAGTTGTTATTGTTGATGCAAACCAAGTTTTAGTGTTGCCTTTTACTCACAGTTTCAAAAAAAATAAAAAAAATCTGTCTTTGTTGAACTGCACAGGACAGTAGCATATGTTGCTGTTCTTGGCACTTTTTCTCAGTTTAAATGGTGTTCAAATTGTTCAAATTTTATTTTTATTAAGTCCTTGTATGCCCAACTCACTTAGGTTTCAGTTGTGTGGATTAAAATTACCTTTAGCTTAGTTTAAATCATTGTTAAAAGCTGTCCTTTTGCACTATCTTTCTGTTCTGTACCAGCAAAAATTAGCCAAGTCCAGCTGATAACAGCTTAATTTTAAGCTGTTAAAAGTTCTTTCCACTCCCCAATTTAGTTTTTTTGTGAATCACTTTTATGCTAACTTTATCTTTGTAGCTTGTGTCTGGTTTGGAAGTTCATAGCTTAGCTTTAAAATAAGCTCCAAACAGCCACTTTAGGCTGTTTTACACCTGCAGTCAACAACACAGCAGGTCAGATTGTTTTAAAAGCTTATTAGGATTCAAGTTTAGCTTCTTTTTTTTTTCTTTTTTTTTTTATGTTTTCTGTAGTGATTTAGATTAGGTTAGTGTCAGTTATAGCTTAGTAGTGCTTATTTGTTGCTTAATTATCTTAGTTGCCATATTTACCTTTAGTCTTAAGAATCCCCTTTTGAACTTATTTGCCTACTGTTTTCCCCATAATTAGGAGTCTTCAACTTATTTTAGATAATTGTTCCCATGATTTAGCTTAATTTTAATCCTAGTTGTGCCTTTCATTGCTTCATTGGTGCTTATTTGCATTGAAACTGTCACAAGGGAATGTTTGTTTGGGTGGTCTTGTGAACAAGTGTGCATATAAGCAGTTTTAACTGCTTATTCTCAAGTTATTTTCTAAAAAGTTTTTTCACAAAAAGTCTAACTTTGGTCTCAAAATTAAGCTGTGAAAGCAGAAAGTTAAAAAAAAATAGTTTAAAAAAAAGGGCACCTAACACACACACCAACACCAACTGCCGTTGGGACTTTTAATTGTTAGAATTCTGTAGTATTAATTTCTTAAAGACATTTTGAACAGTTTTGCCTAAAAGCACTTGGTGCTTATTTTCTGCTTATTTTCCAAAACAAGTGGCTGTTTTCTTATTTTTCATAGAACTAGCATAATTCAAAGTAGTTTCTGTAAATTTTTCATATTTTTTTTGAAATAGTTTAGTATTTTTAATTAATTAATTAGATTAAATTAGTTTTTAATTCGTAGTAATTAATTTAAAAGTCAAAAAAATTCCCGGATTTTTTCTAAAATTATTTTTAGTCAATTAGAACGTAGGAAAATTGTTTTTACACTCGCAGCCCTTAAATTGCAAAATTTTTCACTTTCGAGGCTCGGGATTAAATCGGGTTTTCGCGTTTTTGTGTTTTAGTACCCTAGACCGTAATTTAGCTTCATTTTAATGTTTCTTATGTTAATTAGTTGTTAAATAAGTGTTTGCCTTGCTTTACGTGCTTAATTTTCATTCCCGTGCTTTAAATTGTAGAACACGTAATCAAATCCAAGTTCATTAAAACCAATTCAAGTTATAAATCACGAAACTCAACAAAACCGTCAATTCACACCTCGTTGGGACACGACCCGGGAAATCACTTTCCCGGTATCACTTTTATCACACTCGTGAGGTTTGGCACGTTAACCCTTTTCCTAAAAGGTTGATTTGTCGAATTTCACGATTAATTTGATATATTGATATTGTGTTTATTTTCACCACTCACAAACAACGAATCAAATTTTGGCGCCGCTGCCGGGGAGGTGTGTTGCAACAATATCGTGAAGTTTTTGCGATTAGTGACTTGAAGAACCTTCCTCGTGAAGTTACTGTTTTTATAAAAATACGAAAATACAAAAATATTTTTTCTTTTCTTTGTATATATATGTAAAAGATTAAAAATGCAAAAAGATTTTGCTTGTTGTTTTAAATAAAATAGAACACACAATCAATATAACACTTCTCAACTTTAGTGTTATCATTATAAGTTCCCGAACAAAAGATTCAAAACTTGCCTTTGTGTCGCTCGTGAATTCGGTTTACTTCTATCGGTTTAACAAACTGTGTGAGGGGTATAAGGACGGCCTGACATTAAATTGCGGCTGAAAAGAGACGGGTTTTTAATAAGCTTCGCGCTGACCTACGATCTCTCCGCTCCTTTGTGCGTTTTACTTGTAGAAGTGATCAATTCACTTGGGATGATTGGTTTAAGTTCCTTGTGTTTTACCTCGGTCTTGTTTTAATTGAAAGTGTAGTTTTTGAAAGTGCATGTGCACTCGTCTTCGTCATAAAACCCCAAAAATACTCGTCTTTATCCTCATGACCATTTGATTCTCTTCTTAACCCTCTTTATGTTTAATTCTAATGACGACGATCATCTTCGGTGTTTCCATTGTAAAATCCGTATGGAAAAGGATCAACATCATTGTCACAAGTGTGTGTGTGAGTGGTGTGGAAGGCCTGGTTCAAGCGAATTTTGCAATTTGGGTGAATTATCCATCAAAAAGTCTTTTCAAAGTTATTTCGACCACCCGCCACAACCCGAAATACGTTCTAATGTTGACAAACCCGTTCAAACATCGGAGTTACCTCAATCACCCACCGAGGGTTACAATGTAACACCCCCAATTTCGTGAAACGCAGCGGAATTCAAACTGGGTGTTACTTCATGGCACAACAGTCATAACAATAGAAAACGAACTCTAATGGAGTCGTTTAAAAGATTTATCATTCGATTTATATAAATATCAGAGTTTACAAAAATGAGGTCCCAAATGGTTCCAATTTTACAAAATACATTAAATGGGTTTTCGAATGATAATAAAATTTATAGCCTTCTTGAGTATTCGTGCTCCTCCGTGCCAGCCTCGTATAATATGGACCTGAAATACATGCTTAAAACTGTCAACACAAAGGTTGAGTGAAATTCATAGAGTTTAGGAAATCAGTTGAACACATAATGTTTGTGTGGGTTACGCTGTTATACACCCATAATGTTGAAAACAAAACAGTTATTATTTCACTAAGCATCATGCAATCAAGGCGTTAACGTGTTCCAAATTTAATTGGAGAAACTGTTGATACGTGCCCTTAACAGGTAAAATTGCCATTTTTACCTAATGTACTCAAATATAGTGCGTTTGTTTACCGGACCTGGTCAAACAAACGGGATTCGTCAATCCCAATAGATCTATCCACAATATTCGCGCTCACTTCACTCGTGATTAATGATTCATGATTAGGGACTTAAGTTTGGCAAATGTGGTAACTTAGTGCAAGTAAAATAATTAGATAAGTATACAGTTTGAAAGCAATGTGTTCGGTTTAAAATAAAGCATGTATCTCCCCCAAGGGTTTCTAAAACAATTAAGTAATAAAAGTGGGGCTATGAACTCACCTCAGAGTAAATGATATCAAATGTATAATGAGAATGATGGATATGTCGTGAGAACTTCTACGAGCAACCTAGAATAGGATGTTTCGACTTAGGTTTGAAATAATGATGCGAAAGAAAGAACAAACCTATATACGTCTCTATGTTGATCATGATGTAGTACATGGTTTTTGTGTATGTCGTTTATAGAAATGGTCTAGCTGTGAAAACGTGTTTAGTTTATATATATCGTACTACCGTTCGGGCCATCATAATTCAGAGGTCATGCAGTAAACGTTCGAGGAGCTAGGACACTTTAAATCGTAAATCCAGCAACTCGTCGATACGTTTTACTCAAATGAAACCCCTCACATGAAGCTCCCTAGTATTGTAGCACTTAGTAGATACAACATATGTTTTGAGTGAAGATTGTTATATCATAAAGTTTATCATGTTTTTAGTAAAAATCTAGTTTTTACAAGCTCTCATAGCTTACTAGTGACTACAACTTATTTAACATGTTCAAGAATGAAGCTTTGGTAAAAATCGTCGGAAAAGGTAAAATGGTCATTTTTTCGTTACTTGTGAAAACATTATTTCAAATATTAAATGAAGTTTTGTTAAGTTAATATTTAACTAGGTATGAAATTAACTTGGTTTTGCTTTTAGTTGTGACAAAAGTATAGTTGTGAAACTATATATATAAGGCAGTTTCAGTTTTTGAAAGAATATGGCCTATTTAAGCGTTTTCAAGGTCCGAGCATCTTTAACATTGAAGGAAAACGTCGTTCCGGACAACTTTCGTGTTTTAACTTTTTTATGATTCGGACCAGAAGTACTATTTTCAAAGCGGACAGACCCTTAACAGCAAGCTATTTCGCAGTTTCGGCGTTTTGGTTTTTCTAAGTTCTTTTGACCATAACTTTTGACTCGTTTGTCCGTTTCGGGTGATTCAAATTGCTATGTTTACCTTTTTATCTTGTCTACCATAGTATGTAAGTTAAAAAGTCCATATGTGACTGGTTTTAATGGTCTTAAATGTGTATAATATGACTAGTTTACTAGTTTATTACTTTTACGACAATATGTGAATTAAAACATGTGATTGAGTATATGTACATCATGAATCAACATAGTAACTATATATATATAGCATGAAATTGTTAAGATTGTGAATAATAAAGATGAGATGATGGTGCTGATTAGTTGCTTACAACTTTTGGCTTTCAATCAAGAAAGGAGTAACTAGTAAGGATCGGACTTTGATTGATCACTTAAGACTTTGGATTGAGCTAGCTTTCTACACCTTGGCACCCTTGCAATCTTGAAGAGTTGGTGATGAAGTACTAAGTGACTTGAGTGGATTTAAACTCAAGAAGATCACTTAAACTTGCTAGAGATTTGATGTAGTAACTTACTACTTGAAACTTCTTTGCATAAACTTGGAGTTTATAGATCAAATTATGGAAGATATGATGGTTTTGTGATATGAACGTCCCAAATCAGAGTTTTAGGGTTCTTAGGATGTATTTCACTTGCTATTTATAGGAGGGTAAGTTTGGTTAACCATATATTAGGTTAAATGTTAACCATGGTTAAGTTAGGACACATGTAATGATCTAAATGAAGTATGGTTAGGATTATGCCACCAAAATTATGACTCCCCCCCCTAGAGGATGTCATAATTGGTGACAAGGCTTAGATGATAAGTCTTGATCTTATCTTGGTTACGGAGTGAGTTTTGGTTCCGTTAAATGCCAACCGTAAGTTGTTAAGCCATAAAACGTAAAACCGGGTATCGTAAAAATACGAACCTTGTAGGAATGATGAAACTCATCATTATACTCCATTTAAAAATATAAAAAGGGTGATAAGTCTTATTGGGTGCAAAAACGCTGCTTAAAACTGGAAACACGGGTCAAAAATGCGTAATTCGCAGTTTATCAGAAGAGAACGAAATTTCAGGGAAATGATCGTGAATTTATTTAGAGTAGACTAAATATAGTCTAAAAGTGAAATGAGTTGTCAAAATGTGGTTTTCGTCATATGTGGGATAACGTAACAGTTATACGTGAAGTCTAAAAGTTACGCGATTTAAGCAAAACTAGAGAACGTACAAGGTTAATTTCTTTATGGTCAACGGAGGAGGGAAATATGTTTGAATTTTCCAAAAATATAAAAGTTTCTAAAAATCTTAGAAAATACAGTGTAGAAATGGTTAAGTCTGGGTCTACGTAGATTTGTTTAAAACGTAAGTTTAGTCTCGTACGGCTCAGCGTTTATTTGGTAACATTTAAAAGAAATCTTAAAAATTCTCTAATTAATTATGAGTGATCTAAAAATTAATCTGATGTGGGAAAAATTGTCAGAGTTGGTTTTCGATATGCGCGGGATGTTGAAATGGTGCTCCGACCAAAACAAAACTTTAAAACGATGTTTTCTTAATAACTTTTGCGAAATGATCTAACGATTGTCGAACTCTCAGGATATTACTAAAATAATTTATCTTACGAGAATGTGAAATAAAAATTTTACGGGATGAATAGTGAAAGTAAATAGTAAAAGTGAATAGTGATTTCTCGAGATGAATAGTAAAAATTTGAGAATGAATATAAATCCTGAAAATGCGAATTGTTACATACGAGGACGATTTCTTTGAATTTAGAGCCCGTAATCTAATTGAATAAATTCAAGCCAAGGAAAAAAGGTCGAGAATTAGAATTGATTACGATGAACCCGTTCAAACGCCGGAGACCATAACGGAAGTGGTGGAAATTGCTAGCTCTAAGAGCACACCACTTGTCCCACCTCCGGAATCTTCAGAACGTTTTACCGACGATTTCTTTAGGGCCAGAAATGACATGATTCAAAACTTCTTAATTGAACTTCGTCAATATTCAACTTCGGGAAATACCGCTTTACCTACCATATGTGATGTTGTTGAACCCTCGATTCCTATTCCCGAGCCCGAAATATCTTCGTTTGATCAAAATTATTGTTACGGTTGTGGAGACTTGTTACCACAAGGTTTTCGTTGTTACAAATGTATGTGCGAGTGGTGTGGAAACTATCTTGTCAATGGATGTTGTTCGATTTGTGTCGAGAATTCATTCGCTTATGATTCTAACCGAAACTCTTTCAATTATCCTCAAAACGTTTTCAACTACCCTCCACAAAATTTATACGAACCAGAACCGTATTTTCATCATTTCAATGATCAAACATCGTTTCAAAATTTCTCCCCCAATACCCTCATTGTGCTAAGTGTGGGGGTCCTCATGATGATTATCAATGTCAATCGTGGAATCAAAATCACTTTGGACCTAATCCTTGTTATAACACTTCCAGTTTTGACAACGTCCAACCCCCACAACTTCCCGTCATCGATCAATATCCTCGTATAAAAAGTATTCTTGAAGAACTTTCTGAGGAACAAGCAGCTCGCAACGAAAGATTACTTGCCGATGAACGAGCAGCTCAAAAGCTTTTCTTATTCAACGAGGCTTGCCGTCTTGATGATGAGGATGAGGAAGATTGGGAGACGATTAAGGACAAGGTGCATCTCTCAAGCCCACAAAGTACCTCACATGTCCACTTTCCACCCTTATCTTACGTATCTGCCGTAGAACCTTCGGATAACCATTTAATGGGGGAAGAACATGTTAGCACTATTTTGGAAACGGAATCGTCTTGTGCTGAGAACCTTGTCCCAACCACAAGTGAGTCCGAGGTTATCGCTGGTAATATGTTTGATGAGCCTCTTGATGATGATTCTTCTCCTCCTCTTGACATTCCAAATGATCATGTCGAGATGTTCTCCGATTATGACAACGATTTTACTTCGTTTGAAGATTCTTTATCTTATGGAGACATCGATTATGTCGAGGAGTTACCTTCTGAGCTAGTCAGCTTAAAGGAAGTGAGAGATTCTGATGATATGGAAATTGAGGACGAGATACTTCGTGAAAAATTGTTCAATGTAAATCTCCTCGTTTCTAAGATCGAATAATTCTGTGCTAAGCCAGCTTCAGCTCCTATCCCCATTGAGGACAGTGACTCTATCTTGGAAAAGCCTAAACCATTTTTTGAACTTGAGGCTTTTTCCAATGATTCGCTTCCGGAATATGAAGTATTCCGCTTTGATGACGATCATGCTGAAAAGGAGAGTAGTGGCATTCCCACTTTTCATCTTTCTCTTCATGAGTATGAGTCGTCCACATTTGAATTGCTTCCTCTTTCCGAAAGGAGTAGAATTTTTCATGAGGAGTTCGCCGGTGAACTCGCTCACATCAATCCTCTTCCTCCGGGAATTGAGGATGAGCTTTTTGAGCAAAATGCTCCACATCCTCTTTTATCCATGAGTAACTCATCTACCCTTGAGGATTTTACCGTGGTTGATACTTGTGTTTCATTCCTCTCCGAGGACAAAGTTTTCAAACCCGGTATCTTACCTTTCAAGGGAGTTCACTCTCGGATATTTCTTAAGTCCAACACGGATGTTGTGACTTCTCTTGTGGTGGATAAGATTTCTGAACATTCCGTTAATGTTCCTCAATCTAATCTTTTGCCCACCCATCCCACCCGTTGTCAAGAAATTGACACTTTGCTTTCTCACACCGTTACTTCTCCATGTCTTAACTCCTACGGGAGTGAAGATACCATCTTTGACCCCAACATTTCTCATTCTTCTGAGCCGGTTATATCTCATCGGAGTGGAACTTTCATCACATTCAATGTTTATCCAAACTATTTGAATGAAAGTCCGATAGAGATTTTCTCTTCCACTTTCTTCCCCATGGACCAATGAATTCGGGGTCGAGTCAAGCTAGCGACTCGGTTAACAAAAACAGTAGCATTTCATGGGTGACCTTCCATGTTTCTGACTTCTTTCTACTTTCTAACGACTAAGTGTCCTCCAAAGTGTTTGCTTCTTGTGTGTTTGCTCGTGTTTTCAGGAATCCCTTTGATCTTGATGATTGATGCGCCTGTTTTCAATCCAGCTGCCCAATATCCGATCATTTTGCTAACGTTTATCTGGGGATATGTTTTCAAAAATCCTTTTTGTATAAAATAACAGATTTCGTCCACACACTTGGTTAGTGGTATTACCTTTTTCCGTTCAATAGTATCGGCTTCGGTCGGGACTTTGAATATTGAGGGCAATATTCAGCTCTAAGTGTGGGGGGGAATTCTGTCAAATTTTGTCACATTTGTACCCTCTAGTCCCTAGTACCCCCGTTTTGGCCAAAATTTAAAAACATTTGCATGAAAAAGAATTGCTTTGCACAAAAATAAAGTGTTAATGCTTTGGTGTTAATGGTAGTTTATTCTTGATTAGGTTAGAACAAAGGGAATCCCGACTCTGCTAGAGTGTTGATCTAGCAGCTCTCTTAACAATTAGGCCAACTTTTTACGAGTTGTGCAAATGAAAATGCTAAGCGTGGAGTAGT
This sequence comes from Chrysanthemum seticuspe, assembly GCA_019973895.1. Classification (NCBI taxonomy): domain Eukaryota; kingdom Viridiplantae; phylum Streptophyta; class Magnoliopsida; order Asterales; family Asteraceae; genus Chrysanthemum; species Chrysanthemum seticuspe. Next base: position 161,363,386 of record BPTQ01000007.1, on the reverse strand, counting down.
TGGTTCTCTTTAGAGCTTATATAAGTAATCTATGGCTTTTTCTCCTAGAAGATCACTAATTGAACTAAAATACGTGCTCGTTGTCAAACTGTTGACCATTCAAATCGTCTTGTTACAACAAAAAGTTTTTAAGCAAAATTGATTTAGAGCTCAAGTTCAATGATTGAGTCCTGAACAGTCAAGTTTAATCACACAAGCTAACCACTTGTGAATGGTCAACCGTGATAAACTTCAAACAGTCTGAAACCAATGCAATGAAGATCTAGAGAGTATAGTGTATCCCCGGGTCGTTAAGTCCCAACGAGGTGTGAACACTGTAGTACAACGAATCTGTGATCTGGTGATATTGAATGGGAAAAGGTTTGTGAATATGGAATAATTATACCTAAAGAAAAAGTTTGTAAATTACAGGGGCTTAAATGCAAATTAAAGAAAATTAAAAAAACTAGATTATATTAAATAAACGCTATCACTATTTTTAAATTCGTTTAACGTTTATAATCTAAAACGTACGTTTAAATAAAATTACGTAAACGTACAAAATAAAACGTGAAAATAAAGAAGGAAAATACCTACGGATATGAAAAATACATTTTTACAATCCTAATTATAAAAGAAAATTTTTAGAAAAATAAAATTATTTTTATGACTATTTATTTAATTATTATTAATTAAAAACTATTTATTAAAATGCACTTAAATACAAGAAAATATAAAATTAACCTAGAAAAATGAAATTATAACTTATAAAAATCTAAAATATTATAAAACTAATTTTAAAACTGAAAATATATTTATTTCACTTTTTATCTATTTATTATGAATTTAATACTATTTAAAACTAATTAAAATGCTAGAAAATACTATTTAAACTAAGAAAATTATGGAAAAATATTTTTTTGGCTTTTTATAAATATCTTAATCTAGGAAAATTGAAAACATATTTTTTTAAACTTTTTCTGATTTATTTGTATTAAAAGCTATTTAAAAAGGATTAAAAACTAGTTTAAAATAAGAAAAAATAGCAAATAGTGATAAAAAATTATGAAAAATTCAGGAAAATTCTAAAATAATATTCTGATTCTATAAAAAATATAAAAACATATGCTTATGTGCAAGATTATGAAACTGTAGTGATAAGCAGTTATAAATAAGCTATTAGATTAAGCTATAAGCTACAGGAATAAACCAAATGATTAACAGAGCTAAAGTACACTATAATAAGCCTAATGCAATTAATTAATACTACTCTAGACCACTAATGATGCCTTGCTAAGATTTGAGCTTATGAGATTAATACTATCCAACAGTATTCATGAGGGCACCTTTAAGCACATGCATAAGCAATCCTAATAAGCTAAGGGGAAAAACAGATATTGGGACCTAAAGTTCACCTAGCAGACTACACATGGGCCAAATCTCAGCTCCTCACAAGCTTAAATGAATCCTATGCAAAGGTTACAAAAAGCTTGAAATGACTCAGCTAATACTGAGTTTGACACAGGGCACAAACCAGCTTAATGAACAGCTGATTAAGGGCTTTTAGAGACTTGAGAAAATTCAACAAAGATGAGATTTCTAAACTAGACCAACTGAACTTGTAAAATCCAAAATACCAAAAGCTCTTGACCAAGGATTAACAACTGAGACATCAACAAAGTTTTGCAAAAACTGATTTTTACAACTTTTGACTATTTAAGACAGAAATGAAACTTTGACTAATATGAGATTTGAGCTTATGATACTTACTAATAGTGATGTTTAATGATGAAATGAACTTAATACAAGCTATCTCTACTATTTCTAAACCTATATGCAAGATATGGGATCCTGATTCAAACAGAAATGGGCATGAGAGCTGTTACAAAATGATTTTGACTTTAACTGAAACAAGGACTGCATTTTATTGTTTGACTGAGTTAACAGGTTGTATTGTGAGATATATCAAACAAGAACAACTCCACAAACACCCTTTAACACAGTTGCCACAACAAATCCAAACAAGCCTTATTAAAACTGATTTGAAGCTTTTAGAAGCTTAACACTGATTTAAGCCATAAAATCAATTGAATAACTTATATTAACTATATTGAGACAGATTTAAACTAAAATTAACAAGACTTAACAACTTATACTAAGAAATGCAATCTTTTAAGAAATGGCTTACAAATGGTGTCCAAGCATAAAACTGAGAACTGAAAACTACTCCTATGGGCTTACCACTAAGCCTCTAAACCAAGCAATCCATGAGCAACCCTTCTCATATGCATCTTTCATCTTCTCCACTGAATTTTTATTTTCTAACTAATTTTTTAGTAATTTTTGACATTTTTAGTAAAACTGAATGATAACAAGTTTAATGACTTAAAAAGCTTATAGAAGCTGATTAGTGACTAAAATGAGCTTATAGAACCAATAACCAACATCTTTTGACATTACAAGAGTAACTTGAGATTTTCAAAGGTAAAATTGCATAAACTGAAATTGTACTAAAAACACTGGAATTGATTATTGAAATAGCTTAGAAATACATTAAAAACACTGAAATTACAACTTATAATTAGGTTTTACAACTAGAATTTAAGTTATACTACCTACGACTTGTAAAAAACTAAAACTACTCTACTACTCTTCCACACTGCTCATTTCTTTCTTTATATTGATCCATTTGACTCTTTGTCGACATCTGAGCAATTCCCACCTCTCTTGAGCCATTGGATCCATCAAACTCATATAAACCGTCCATGTGGAAATTTGGCGGGAAAAAGTCTTTGAGCAGGTTTTTATCAATTAATGCATTTTGGGAGGTTGTGGAGGTGGAAGGGGGTTGGTATACAGCTGGGGAGATAAGGTGAGTTGGTGGAAAGTGGAGAAAACCATCACTGGTTTCTGGTTTTGGGATTGCAGTTGTGGGAGAGGGAGGTGTACAGTACTGGCGGTTTTATTACTTTTAAACTTTGGGCCGGGTTTGGGTATTGGGCTTGGGTTGGCTGGGATTAATATCACAAAAGGGTCCGTTTGGTTTTATATAAGCACAAGGACCAATTTTGCAATTTGGTAAATCTAGAGGGACTGAACCTGTCAACATTTCAAAGTTATTTCAAGGACCAAACCTGCCAAATATGAATAGTACAAGGACTAATTTTGATTATTTTCCATTTTTAAAAATCCAAGGACTATTTATGACATTTTTGTAAAGTTGAGGGACCAAAGTTGTAAATTGTGATTTTTAAACTTTAAAGGGTTTGTTTTGACAACTTTTGAATCCCATGGACCTTAAATGATATTTTTGCTTAATTTTGATTTACCAGGGACTGTTTTTGACAACTTTTGAAACTTGGGGGACTAAAACTGCCAAATATGCAAACTTAATACGTTTTTCATCTGATTTTGGTATTTTTGCATTTAAAACACATAAAACACTTATTTGTGATATTTTCATCATTTTGATGCATTTCTGAGTGTTTTCAGATGTTTTTGGCATTCTAAACAGTACAAAAATGATGAGTATTTAGACACTCATCATTCAACCTTTTATTTAAATTTTTGGAAAAGCATACTTTCTTAAAATCGGAATAATATTGCAAAATGAAAGTATCGTAAAAGTGCTTGAATGATGCAAAAATAAATTGCAAGTCAAAGTCAAAATTTAAAAAAATAAATAAATAAATAAATAAAAGTGAAAAAGTGAGAAAAATGAAAAACAAAAAAATTGAAAAATGAAAAATATGAGTCCTCAAATAAAAAGTATTAAGTTGCTTATGAATAAATGTGTGAAACTTGCTTTTTCTTAAATTTAAATCGGAAGTTGAACTAGGATTCGTCAAAGTTGTTTAAAAGTTTGACGGTGATTTAGAAATTCTTGAAGTCAAAGACCCCGAAAGCTCCGATACTATTCTCAAGGGTGAAAACCTAGCCTCCTTAAAAGGACAAGCTGAGAAGAAAGTCGCTAAATGGAGTGATCTCACCTTTGAATCTCGAACTTCTAAATTATCGTCGGTTGATGTCCATTTAGGTTTAGTCTTAACTTAACGGTAGCCTCGTAAATATTTGGAATTGAATTCCCGCTAATTCCGGTACTATTCTCCGTGAGGTGTCAAAAGCCCGGTCACCTAAAGCCAACTGGTTTGGGATGTGCCGAGAAGAAAGCCGCTACATGGAAAAGGCTCTTTCGATCCTTAGACTTTCATAGTTTCCGGTGGGTTAAGATTTTAGTTAAGTGGATATCAACCATAACAAGGTCGATTTCAACGGTCAAACTTTTTAAAATGAGCATACGAACATAATTCTATAAATTGCGGGAGTAAAAAGTTAAGTATCGACTTACATAGATTATTGGTATAAGTAGTGTTAGCATTTTACAAAAACATTTGCACAATAAGTTAGACTTAGTTTGAGAGTATAAAAAAGAGGATGATGATTCAAATTCCCTAGAGTCGCCCATTTTGTGTAAATCCCGTTCCATGATACCACTTTTTGTTAATCAGGAATGTTGTTTACTTTCAGTCTAGTTTTCTCGCATCGAATAAAAAGTCAAAATGGGGTATGTTCGTTAATTTCAGTCATTACTTTACATGATTGATTGCTAGGGACTAGCAATTGCCTAGTGCGGGGGGATTTGATGAGTGCTTATTCACTCATCGTTTTTACCCACCTAAGACCACAAAAACGACTAAAAACACCCAAATATGATCAAAATATGTCACAAATGTTCTCGTAGTGTGTTTTATGTCTTGTAGGTACAAAAGGATTGAAAACAGAGCGAAAACTGACAAAATTGAGCCAAAATCAGAAAAGTGCTGAAACAGACGAAGCCAGGATGAGATTTTCTACGTTCGTTGGTCAAAATAAGACCCGGGACACGTTTTTGAAGTGAGTTTGGGAAAACCGTCTCAAAACCAAACCCTACAAATTACCTAATTACCCTTCCCCGAAACCCAAAATGACCATTTTGCCCTTTTCACCTAAAAAATCCAAAAGAAATCCTTATTTTACCCAAAACCCAATTTTATGAAAACTCATTTTATTCTTAAAACCAATTTTTAGTTTTCAAAAATAAAAAATACAAAACTTAAAAATAAAAAAAAATACATTTTTCACTTAAAAACCTTTTTCAAATAACTCTTTAAACCTTTTTATAACCCTTAACCCTTTAAACCCCTACCAAACCAAAATAGCAAAAACGACCCACTCTTTTTTCCCTCCTTCTTCCTCCCCTTAATCCAGTAAACCCAGAAACCCAAAACCTTTCCCTCCCTTTTACCCAGCCAATCCCAAATTCTCAACCCACTCATCCCCTTCCCCAATGCAGTCACAGGATACCCTAGCCACTGTGGCAATCCCAAGCTCACAAAAGCCCCAATGAATGGCCAAGATTGCTGCTCAAGAGTACCTACCAATTGGATGGCTGGGATTGAAGGAAGAAAGCACAAAGGATGTTTTTTGGCTTGTTTCATCACACAAAACAAACACACAAGACAGGGAAAGAGGAAGAAAGATTTTAGTTTTTTTTAGTATAAATAGATAGGACATTGTAAAGAGAAAGTAGTCTAGAATCAATTCTGTTCTAGCTCATTGTTTTACTTTCACTGTCAAATTATTTTCATTGTAATCTTAAATTTCAAGTAATGCTAATCTTAGTTTTTTAATTCATTTTGTTTATGTAGTTTTACTTTTGTTCATGTTTCTCAAAATTATCATTCAAGTCCTCAAGTTAGTTAAAATCGTTTTAAGTTGTTATTGTTGATGCAAACCAAGTTTTAGTGTTGCCTTTTACTCACAGTTTCAAAAAAAATAAAAAAAAATAAAAAAAAAAACTGTCTTTGTTGAACTACACAGGACAGTAGCAGATGCTGATGTTCTTGGCACTTTTTCTCAGTTTAAATGGTGTTCAAATTGTGCAAATTTTATTTTTATTAAGTCCTTGTATGCTCAACTCACTTAGGTTTCAGTTGTGTGGATTAAAATTACCTCTAGCTTAGTTTAAATCATTGTTAAAAGTTGTCCTTTTGCACTATCTTTCTGTTCTGTACCAGCAAAAATTGGCCAAGTCCAGCTGATAACAGCTTAATTTTAAGCTGTTAAAAGTTCTTTCCACTCCCCAATTTAGTTTTTTGTGACTCTCTTTTATGCTAACTTTATCTTTGTAGCTTGTGTCTGGTTTGGAAGTTCATAGCTTAGCTTAAAAATAAGCTCCAAACAGCCACTTTAGGCTGTTTCGCACCTGCAGTCAACAGCACAGCAGGTCAGATTGTTTTAAGAGCTTATTAGGATTCAAGTTTAGCTTATTTATTATTTTTTTTATGTTTCCTGTAGTGATTTAGATCAGGTTAGTGTCACTTATAGCTTAGTAATGCTTATTTGTTGCTTAATTATCTTAGTTGCCATATTTACCTTTAGTCTTAAGAATCCCCTTTTGAACTTATTTGCCTATTGTTTTCCCCATAATTAGGAGTCTTCAGCTTATTTTAGATGATTGTTCCCGTGATTTAGCTTCATTTTAATCCTAGTTGTGCCTTTCATTGCTTCATTGGTGCTTATTTGCATTGAAACTGTCACAAGGGAATGTTTGTTTGGGTGGTCTTGTGAACAAGTGTGCATATAAGCAGTTTTAACTGCTTATTCTCAAGTTATTTTCTAAAAAGTTTTTCACAAAAAGTCTAACTTTGGTCTCAAAATTAAGCTGTGAAAGAAGAAAGTTAAAAAAAATAGTTTAAAAAAAAGGGTACCAAGGGAAATCCTAGTTGTGCCTTTCATTGCTTCATTGGTGCTTATTTGCATTGAAACTGTCACAAGGGAATGTTTGTTTGGGTGGTCTTGTGAACAAGTGTGCATATAAGCAGTTTTAACTGCTTATTCTCAAGTTATTTTCTAAAAAGTTTTTCACAAAAAGTCTAACTTTGGTCTCAAAATTAAGCTGTGAAAGAAGAAAGTTAAAAAAAATAGTTTAAAAAAAAGGGTACCAAGGGATTCGAACCCTAGACCCTTATTATTTTTTTTATGTTTCCTGTAGTGATTTAGATCAGGTTAGTGTCACTTATAGCTTAGTAATGCTTATTTGTTGCTTAATTATCTTAGTTGCCATATTTACCTTTAGTCTTAAGAATCCCCTTTTGAACTTATTTGCCTATTGTTTTCCCCATAATTAGGAGTCTTCAGCTTATTTTAGATAATTGTTCCCACGATTTAGCTTCATTTTAATCCTAGTTGTGCCTTTCATTGCTTCATTGGTGCTTATTTGCATTGAAACTGTCACAAGGGAATGTTTGTTTGGGTGGTCTTGTGAACAAGTGTGCATATAAGCAGTTTTAACTGCTTATTCTCAAGTTATTTTCTAAAAAGTTTTTCACAAAAAGTCTAACTTTGGTCTCAAAATTAAGCTGTGAAAGAAGAAAGTTAAAAAAAAATAGTTAAAAAAAAATAGTTTAAAAAAAAGGGTACCAAGGGATTCGAACCCTGGACCCTTAGTTCAAGGGACTAACACACACACCAACACCAACTGCCCTTGGGACATTTAATTGTTAGAATTCTGCAGTATTAATTTCTTAAAGACATTTTGAACAGTTTTGCCTAAACGCACTTGGTGCTTATTTTCTGCTTATTTTCCAAAACAAGTGGTTGTTTTCTTATTTTTCCTAGAACTAGCATAATTCAAAGTAGTTTCTGTAAATTTTTTATATTTTTTTGAAATAGTTTAGTATTTTTAATTAATTAATTAGATTAAATTAGTTTTTAATTCGTAGTAATTAACTTAACAGTCGAAAAAATTCTCGACTTTTATCTAAAATTATTTTTAGTTAACTAGAACGTAGGAAAATTGTTTTTACACCCGTAGCCCTTAAATTGCAAAAATTTTCACTTTCGAGGCTCGGGATTAGCTCGGGTTTTCACGTTTTTATGTTTTAGCACCCTAGACCGTAATTTAGCTTCATTTTAATGTTTGTTATGTTAATTAGTTGTTAAATAAGTGTTTTACTTGCTTTACGTGCTTAATTTTCATTCCCGTGCTTTAAATTGTATAATACGTAATCAAATCCAAGTTCATTAAAACCAATTCAAGTTATAAATCACAAAACTCAACGAAACCGTCAATTCATACTCTTTGGGACACGACCCGGGAAATCACTTTCCCGGTATCACTTTTATCACACTCGTGAGGTTTGGCACGTTAACCCTTTTCCTAAAAGGTTGATTTGTCGAATTTCACGATTAATTTGATATATTGATATTGTGTTTATTTTCACCACTCACAAACAACGAATCAAAGAAATTGAATGACCATGCTACTGAGAAACTTTTACGAAACTATTCTCTTAGACACTTTTTGTTAAAAAGCGAGTGAGAGCGTTTGCTAGGCGTTTCCGTCGTTAGTTTTGTGTGCTATTCGACACACTAACTCCCAAGTGGGAGCTGTTGGTTTGTGGAAGTTGAAAACACGACAAAACGGTTAAAGGTGTGTGAGCCGATGGGGGCACACGCGATAAACACGAGTATACGTGTTGAACGTTTATAATACTTGAATATATACATACCCGTTTACATTGAACTTGACCCGTTTTCTTAAATGACCCATGTACATGTATTTGGACTTGGGTCGGTTTATTTAAGCTGCCTTGGGCCTTGTGGCTTGGAAAACGAATGGGTAAAGGGAGTATGGGTTTGCTTGGGCTGAACTTGTCGAACAAGTAATTTGACTCCTACTTGGAGTCGGTTTGTTTTAGTATATAAACAAACACATTCAAGCTAAAACCTCACGCATAATCATAATATCCCTATACCTAAATCGATTCACAGGTTCTTTGTTTTCCTGATTCTAAATCGACTTTTTGCCAAGTCGTTTAGGTTTTGTTCTTTTCCATTCACTTGTACTCGAATCAAGTGTGTAGAATTTGCAAGTTTGGTTTTTGTTTCTGCTTCTCCTAGTCGACAAACAGCAGCAACAAACTTTTTGGTTCTGGTCGTGGTACTATATCTCGGACAGAAAGAGTTTGGATATCGGATCATTACATCCGATATCGGGTATTAAGCAAAAACAGTTTCTCAACTGTTTTGAAGTTCTCGGACAGAAGTAGATTCGATTCTTGGTGGTTTCTATACGTGACTTATTCAAGTGGTCACTTTGTTGATTGGGTTTTATTTATACGTTCTCGACTAGCCATTAATCGAACGTATACGTTATCGGGTTTGTGTGTGATACTCATTGAGGTATCTATCTTTGATACTCGGGTTTTGTTTTGGTTTCTTGTTCGTTACTAAAGTCCAATTGTCAAGCAAGGTTAGGTTTTCCTTTATCCCTTTTATTAATTAATTATTGTATTAATTAATTGTTTATTAATTACGTGTTCAACCTAATTGCAAATACTAAATTCATATCCGCTGCTTACTCGTAGAGGTTAATGGTTAACTTAGTTCTAAAATCCTAACAAAAACCGGCTTTCCTTCTAGGTTTAGAATGGCTTGAACTAATTTTGTATGCTTTGAAGAGTTTACTTATAAATAGTTTCACATACACCCTTATTTTTTCATGTACTCTAATTAACTTTAAATGCTATATACAACGTTAATCTATTCGGCATTCATAAGTAGGACCTATTTCTTGATATTCATTTCATATTACAGTCTACAACTGGTGTTTGATTGTTACATTTGTCGACCAATCATCCAGTCCGATCTGCTGAAGAGCCTTCTAATACCGAACAAATTTAGCATTGCAACTATTACTTCTCAAGCATAGTGGAAAATCAAAGGAAACTGCTACTCAGCATGTAAACACTAAGGAGAAGTCGAATACATCAAATAAGGGAAAGGAGACTCTTGGTTCGGCACCTAATAATAGGATTAACACATCCAACAAGTATGATGTCTTATCCGATGAATTGGCTACTGATTTTTAAGAGAGTAATGTGGATGGCAAAGCTTTGAGTTCAAGCAAGATTCATAGAATCATAGGGAAGTGGATACGGGTACTAGCAAAGGTGGTGACCTGTTGGTGGAAGTGGATACGGATAGTGACGATGAAGTTTATGAGGACTACAACAACATTACAAGTTATATGAATTCTATAAGCTCTAAGGTTAATGTTAGTCCTATGGGAGGACTTCAAGGTTCAAGGTCGCAAAAAGTAGTTAGTTTTTAGAGTAAACTACACCGTTCGTCCTTGTGGTTTGCGTTGACTGAAGAGTTTCGTCATTTGACAAAAAAAAATACACCATCCATCCTTAAATGCGAAACGTTATCTATCGTTGGTCATTCGATTTAACGGAACACACTAACAATCATTAACTCTATACATGTAAGGGTATTTTCGTCCTTTTACCGGTTCTCTCAACTTCATCTTCCCCACTAATCTTTCTCTCCAAATTAACTTAATTTCTACAAAAGCACCCCAAAAAATAATTAAAAAAAAGAGTAAATTACACCGTTCTTCCTTGTGGTTTGCGTTGACCGCAGCTTATCGTCCTTTGTAAAAAAAAATACACCGTTTGTCCTTAAGTGGCAACGTTATGCGCCGTTTGTCCCTCCCTCTGACGAAGCTCAATAACGCTCGTTAAATGGCCACACGTGATTCCCACGTGAGGGTTTTTTTTGGTAATTTTACCCTTAGACATCATCTTCATCTCTTTACCTTATCTTTTTATCATCATCTCAAAACACTTTTTCACCCACCTTCATCTTCTTCAATATCTCCATCTTAAAGAAGACTTCAAAATTAAATCAACACCAAAATGAACATCAATTTACTCGATCAACACCCATCTCATTCTTATTTTTCATTAATGCCACTATCAATCTCTCTCTCTCTCTCTCTCTCTCTCTCTCTCTCTCTCTCTCTCTCTCTCTCTCTCTCTCTCTCTCTCTCTCTCTCTCTCTCTCTCTCTCTCTCTCTCGTGTACTACCCACCCTTCTTCTTGCTCATCAAGATCTAACTTATCAGAGTTAAATCATCACAAAATGTAAGATACATATTTGTTTATTAACTTCTCATGATTTCATATCTTAAATCTTATACGTTCTTGTCAATTAATCCTCGAGTTGTAGGCGTTAAAGGTTTTGATTTTCATAGGAATGAATCTTGCAATCTTTTTGGTTAAAATGAGAAATAGATTTGGGGGTTTTGCTAGGGAAGTGTTCATTTTCACTCGTTCGTACCAATTTTTGTGTCCAATCCATCAAATATGCTAATTTGAGATTTAGGGTTCTTATCAAAATTTTGAGGATTTTTGTTCTTGTGTTTGTTATTAGCAATTATGCTAGGGATTTGCTTCAAATCGTTCTACTCAACTAGGTGGTTATTGGGTTTTATTGGATTTTGAATCTTTTCAATCTTGTGAAAAGTTTCAAAAACATGATGGTGTTAATTCGTGTTCTCAACTATTAAAAAATGGTCTACACAATTTGAAGTACTATATAGGGTTATATGGATTGATGTGGAAGGTTTACCATTGCAAGCATGGTCGCAGTCTACTTTTGGTCGATATTTTGAAATTAGTTGTGATTTATATTTGTAGCAGATTGTAATATCATTCAAGTGAATATATTAAATTTGGATCTGCAAGTGAATACATTTGTTAGGTGCCTGTTAAAACGAAACACCCTTTTGCTCTTTTCTATTGTGGGTTTCGTAATTTGGTGACGAAAAATGATGATGATGGTAGTGGTGGTAAAAGGGATGACGAGATGACAATGATGGTGGTGGTGGGAGGAGTGGTGGAGAGGAGGTGATAGGGTGGTAGTGGGACTTTGAAGATGAGTGGTAGAGACGAGGTGATTGGAGCAGTGGAAAAGACTTATATACCCTCACATGGGTGTCACATGTATAAACGTAACGAGCGTTAGTGGACCCTGTTAAAAGGAGGGACAAACGGCGCATAACGTTTGCCACTTAAGGACGAACGGTGCATTTTTTTGGTCAAAGGACGATAGGCTGCGGTCAACACAAACCACAAGGACAAACGGTGTAATTTACTCTAAAAAATGATTAAATTTCAAGATCCCATATAAAAAGCAATTCGAAAAATTCCACATATTAATCTTATTCCCACTTAAATACCCAAAAGCACAAAACTTTATAATCAAAGAACAAAACCCATGAAGGAAAATTGTATGACGAACATCAATTTATAATAAAAATTTCACAAATTAATTTTATTCCAGGTTCAGATTTATAAACATCAATTTCAAAAACAGCTTGAAACCTAAAAGGCTTTCCACAAGCTTTCCTTCTTAAATAATACATCACAAGCTATTCATCTGTCGGATGAAACCTGAACCCTGGTGCGAGTGACGCTGGTGGTGGTGGTGTTGCGGTGGTTGTTGGTGGTGATGTTACACCCATCACCCTAATTTCTATCTTTCTTTCAAGATATGTATTAGCTAGAGCCAAACATTAATTCACCATTGAAGTCAAACATACCAAAAGAAACATAACCTTGATCAAAGCCATTAAGGACCCATCATCATCATCTGAGTCACAGTCAGATGCAGTGAAGTCATCATCATCCGCCGCCATTCAAATATATCAAATCAAACAACATGACACAATCATAACATAAATGATGATGTCACTTATTATTCTTCTCATAACAATGATACTTAATTAAAAACTCCAATTTCACATACATTAATAATAAAGATTTTACTAAATTACGAGGAATGTAATGTAAAGGTTGTTGGATCTATTCAAGGACTTATGTTTGATTATCTAATAGCTATTTAGAATGTGGGTACCACATGATAGATCTTGATCCAAAAATAAATTACGGTTGCATTGTTAAACAAGGGTATACGGTCTTTTAAGGATAGTGGTGGGTTAAAGCATCCGATGGGAGACGGTGGTGGTATGTGTCGACGGTGATAGTACGGGTCGAAGGTGGTGGTGCGTGTAGATGGCAGTGTTCCCCTTCGGGAGTAACTCACAAATTTATTGAAACACAAATGAAGTTTTCATCTTTTTTTCATACATATTGGAAGTGGGTTGGGGAATATATGGCGTATCTTTTTTGATATTTTATTGGGTCGGCTGTTAAGATGGAAGAATATAAGAAATTGAATTCACAAAAATGTGGAGATTGTGTAGAATGTAATTATGATTGCGATATATGATTTTAGGATTAGTGTTTGATATTGGATTGTTTGTGGTTTTGAAAAGGTGGTGACCGGTGAGTGGAAGAAGATGGTGATGATTGAGGATGAGTATGTATAAAGGATGACGATGATGTTAAAAAATAGGTGCTAGAAAGACCAAAATAACCTCACATGGATATCACATGAAAAGACTTAACGGGTGTTAGATATGGTTGTTAGAGTGAAGGATCAACGGTGGATAGCATCTCGCATTTAACAAAAAAAAAAAAAAAGCTATGCCTTGACATTTGATTGAATAGCTCTTAATTTACAAGAAAGCAGGCTAGATCACAAGCTTAGTGTTAGTATTATTATTCTTGGGCGTTTATACCCGGTGAAATCTGTAAATAACAGGAGTTCAGTACAAGTTCAATGGAAACGCCCAATGACATTCAAACAAGCCGAGACATGCCCCAAGCTCAATACACACCACTTAACCAAGTGACTATAACGTGAGTTACATTGTTTACAAATACAAATGACACATACATATGATATTCCGTTTTTTCCACCATTCCTTCATGTTCAGCACTTGGGATGATGGTTTATACTTCAATGTCATAAGCTTTGAACGAACCACCTCATAAATCGTGTTACATATGATCCACTGTTCTTGTAGCCTTTTAAACAAGCGATCATTCCTTTCTTCCCAAATATAGTTAGAGGTCACACATATCAGTAATCTAACAACAATGCCCCGTACCTTGTTTTTCTTTGAACGAGGTTTTATATATTCCACTACATCTACCCATTTCCCCCTAACATTCTGCATTTGGGCAAAACCACGAACCCATACCTGGTTCGAAAACAAGCATGCAAAAACTAGATGAGTATGCGAATCTGGCTGTAATGCACGCAACAGACAATATTCAATGACCAAAGATACTTCCCACTGTCTAAGCTTATCTTGTGTCTAAAAAACTTAACATTGAAAATCAGATGAGGCTCAGATCTTCTAAACAAAAAACAATCAAAGTAAAGAGGATTAGACTAGCACGGCTGCAAATTTTGGCAACATCAATTGTAGAAATCAACACAGCATAGCACATGTGATCAGTTCCCACACAAGACAGCCAGAAAATTGCCTTACCAAGATACGGTCACATTTCAACTTTTGCCGATTTCCGTTGAAAATTAGTAATTAGGCATCACAACCTTGACATTAAGAGGTAGCAATTTCAAACCATACACCCAAACGGGTTAGTTTCTGATACTTTACCTCGTTTTAAGTCAAATTTCGCTAAAAGTGAAAGGTCAAAAGCCATAAAGCGTGGTTCAAATCTATTTTTATGCATATAACTTAATCACGAAACAAAACAAAAAAACAAACACATTTACGGTTATCTCAGTATTTATATAGAAATCGAGCAAACAGGTACTCTTCGAAGAATGACCAAATCTTCCCTAAATGATTTAAATCAATTGAGAAATAACATATAAAGAGATAAACAAAGAACAAACTCCGATCCATCAAAAATCAAACAAGAATGAGGCTCAGATCTGTAAAAACAATCAATGCAGAAAAGGATAAAACCGCCATGGCTGCAATAATGATAAACAAAATTGCCCCGCCAAGATACGGAAAATCTCATAATTTGCTTGATTAACTCAGACAATTACTAGACATTTATCATCATAGCCTCTTATAGAAACCATCTCCTTTTAGGTTTAGGGTTTAGTAAAAGAAAACTGCAAATTGCAAAGACCATCCCTGTGGAAATGGCATATATATTGTTGTAGTTGTTATTGGTGGTTAAGAAGTTTGGAATATATGATGGAAATGCAATCAACAAGCTCAGCTGATTATCTGATAAAAAAGGATTGTTTAGATTAGAGGGGCAAAATAGAAAATCATAGGTGATGGAGGGGGTAAACAACCCTTGAAAAACATCCATACCCTCCGATCGCCTCATTTCTTACACTGTCTGAGTTTTTTGTTTTTTTAGCCCCAAAGCCTTAATCACAAGAAGACGGTCTTCTTTTATGGTCTGTTCGTTGGAGGTAATTCTTTATTGGGGCACGAGACAAACCCCCTTTTTTTTACAAGTTACACCTCCCCTAAAATTTTCGGTTTTTTATTATTATTTTTTATTTTTATAATTTTGTTTATATCATCGATGTTATATAATAAAATTAGCTTCTGCACAAGTCCTTTGAAGCACGAGTATTAAAAAAACTCATTAATATTGTGACTAAAATTACATACTTAGAGTCAAATGTACAACACATGCAATGCACTATGAGTTTCTACTAACCATTAAATGAAAACGCAAATTTTGTGGCTTATTTTTGTAAAGGTATTTAATACCATTGAAAACGCTCCATTCAAACAATAGAAACTGATCATATATGCTCCCATTCAAATTGACAGGTTAAAAATCAGAACAAAATCTTCTGATTGAATCGCTCATAGCAGTTTCAAAACCTTTCTAAAAATCAAAAGAAACGCGTGGAAGATGACTTCTCATCGAAGGAGCATTTTGAGTTATTTTTGTAAAGAGATTATTATCATTTATGGCTTTTCAATCAGTTTTGAGTTGGTTGTTAGCTGTCGATTAGGGTTTCATCTATTTTGGGTATAAATCTCAACATATCAACCCATCCCAACCTATATAATAGAGTGTTTCTAATTGATGATATGGCAAGAATAAATGCCGCATGTACATGATTAATGCCACTTGGAAAGTCCACGAGAGAGAAAAACTGCCCCCGTTACATCTCTTTTCCTCATATCGCTCATTATTCTGGGAGGAAAATTACGCCAAACACACAAACCCTAACTCAAAAACACTAAATCAAAATCAAATTCATACACTAAAACCTTTCAATAATTCACGACCAAGATTTGTACCTGCTTCAATCATCATCATCATTATCATCATCTAATCCCTATCTCAGATTCCCAAATTAGTCTAAGGTTCCCAAGAATTTTTGGTGAGTCTGTTGACAAACCCTAATAAACAAAAACCACGACTTCTTCTTCTTCTAAATCATTCTAATTTGAATTAAGGTTTGTCCCTCACGTTTTTTTATTAGAAATCCCACCGTCAGCAGATTCAACGTGTGGAAAACTAGAAGGGGGGTTAAATAGTTTTACTGATTAAAACTTCGTTTTAAAATATTTAGATCGACTTATGCCAATCTATTGAATGTGTGTGTTGGATGTTGATAGATAAGCATATAAATAAACAATGCAAAGATAAAGAGTTAGAAGTAAAAAACCACGACATGAGTATTTATAGTGGTTTGGCTACAAGGACACCTTCCTTTCCCTACTCCACTCCCCAAGTCACCTACTCGAGAGTTCGTAATCACTACACAACACAAGCTCCTTGTGGCGGAGAAGCCTTCACAACGTCGCCTACTCTTTATCTGGTACAAGGCTAGACATCGGGTTCTTCCATGAGGTAGAACCAAACCTATCACAACGTCGCCTACACTTTATCCGGTACAAGGCTAGATACCGAGTTCCATTACAAAGGAGGAACTGCTAACCAACACTACACAACACCTATCCCAAAGGAGACACACTCCTTATTACAACATCATCAAGGATATCAATATCCTTGGACACAACCTATCTATGTTTGTACATCGATGCACCATATCGATTGTACACCCTTGGCATCTTTCACTAATGCCTTTGACATGATCTTTTGACATCTTTCACGAATGCCTTCATTATGGACCTTTGGCACCCTTCACTAATGCCTTAGACACGAACCTTCGGTACCTTTCACTAATGCCTTCGACTTGACCCTTTTGGCATCTTTCACTAATGCCTTCAACACAACACTTTTAGAGAGGAGGAACGAACTATCAACAAGAGAACTTCAGTAGTCTTGATGATGACGAAGCTTGGCAACTCATGGACTTGAGCTTGCTCGACTTCAAGAGGTGGTGATCTTGCCTTTAAGAGGAACCTAGAAGATCATACAAACGCAAAAATACATAGAAAGATCCTTTGGATCTGAGGTTAGAGAGTTTACAATACTAAGAGAAAGTATATATAAAAGTGGCAACTTACAATGAAGAAATGGCTCACTATTTATAGACAAAAATCACTACCGTTCCCCGGATCATGGATCCCTTGCTTGAGGGATCCATCCAGTGTATTCCTAGGGATCCGTAGGACGCTCCCCCTAAATGTGTTATGGGTCATGGATCATGGGTCATGGGTTATGGACTTTGGACCATGGGTATCCAAATAGATACAATGTATTTAGAAAATGCAATGCATCTAGTCAATGGGTAATGGGTTAGCTCCATGGGTTATGGATATTACCCAACATGACTTCATGCATGATGTCATGCAATGGGTCATGGGTTATAGATCATGCTCCATGGGTATAGGTCATGGACTTTGGGTTTTACCCATTCAATGCATCTAGTTAATGCGTCAAGTACTTAGATTCTTACCCATTACATTACCCATTACAATATATACTATGTATGTATATATATATATATATATACCCATTATGTAAACACTAGTTGTTACATATGCATTTCTTATAAATTGTAAACACTATTACTTGTTCAGTGTTTTATATAAAAATGTAAGTGTGTTAGTAAACTATTGGCTCAAACTAATTACGTATTTTATTTGTTTCGTTAAAATGATTTTACGTTTGTTATCGACAAAACATTAGAAGATCGTAAAATATAAATAAACGTTTTTACGCCTTATTTGTATTAACAATCTTTCCCTTTTTGTTGATGACAAAATATAAGATTATTGGAAAAACTAAAATTCGTAAAAGTTTGAATTGGAGTTTTTACTCTCTTCTCCCCCTTTTTGTCGAAAAAAAGAGCGTCGAAAAGAAACTAACATATTGTTTGAAGAAAAACATGTGAAAAGTAAAAATATTAAAAATATAGAGTAAGAGATGAGAGGGATTCTCATCTTAGCTCCCCCTTGACGGTGCTTCCCTTTGTTAAGGGCGTAAAGTAATTAGGAAGGCTAAACGAGTGTTTTGCAATATTGTTTGCAAGTGGTTTCGTCTTTTAGACGAACATGCTCCCCCTTGACGAGTGCTCCTTTGTGAGAAGAGCGTCAAGTAGTAATATACTCCTATATGAACGTATTGCAAGCGTTTTTGCAATTTTTTGCTTTGACAAGAAACTCCCCCTTGTTGAGGGTGTCAAAGTCTTCAAGTGTATATTGAAAATCTACAAAACAAAGGTTAAAAAACAAGTACACGATGCATAATTTCCTGAAAATAAGACTCAAATTAATAAGAGAACTTGTTCCTGTTGCACGGATCACACGGTTCCTCCCTGGGAGGGATCCGTTGATGCAGGTTTTACTGATCAGGTTTTAATATTTATAAAGTCTCGTTATACCTATGGTCTACCCTAGTGTACTAACGGGCAGTGTACCCGGTCGTGTGTAGTGTAGTAGTCGGTAAAGCCGAGGTCGTCCCAAGAGCTATGTGTGATGGATTATTACTAAGTCTAGGTGTCACAGATTAATAATGGTTTCGATAAGGAATTAATTAATTAAACTACTAAAGCAGATAAAAGCAAATAAAAGGAAGATAAAAGGTAATGGGTAAATCAATAGAATAGAGTGGTGCTAACCTAGTTAATCCTCCTAGATAGTTATGTCTACTTACTTCCAATTACTTCAGGTGGGGTCAAAGTCGAGAGGACAGCATTTGGTCAATTCGCCGTAACCTATCAGCAAAGATGCCACCACAGGAGAAGTCAGGTGTCCCCTCATAAGTCCTGTTGTTCCTGGTCCCCTAAGCCAAGTCATTAAGTACCGCTACATGCTAGATTTATAAAAGTGAGTGCCCGGGCGTTAAGTTCATCCAAAAGGCAGGTGATCAGTTGGTCAAATCGCACAAGTAGAAAGGGTCGTCAGTTGGTCATATCTTACCCTTCTCGTCTCAGTCCGCTCACCTAGGGTCAGTTGGTCATATCTCCTAGGAAATTTGCCTCTACCGCAATTCAAAACTACCGAACCAAAGGTGGCTACCAATAAACTATGCATGCATACACTTAGAAATAATTATACGGAAGTAATGTAAACGCAAACAAAACAATTAAGGAATCATAACTAGGCCAGCACCAAGAGGTGCTTAGCCGCTCATATTAATCATACAAACCAATTCAATATTCAAAGGTACGAAATACATGAATTGAAAGTAAATAAAATATAAAATGATAATGCTTATCGTAGGGGAGTGATTTCTCCCTTGGAGACAGCTCCGTATGCTCCACTAGACCTGCCTTGAGCTTTTTCCCATGTTCTCTGGTTGTTGTGTGTGGAATGGGATGATTAGAAATGCTGGAATTCGTGGGGTATTTATAGGCCAGATCTGGGTTACGGCGTAACCATAATAAGAGTTACGCCGTAACCTTCAATTTCTTCGTATTTTTCACTAGATCTGCTAGTTACGACGTAACCTAATAAGTGGTTACGCCGTAGTCTTCAATAAACTTGGTTACGCCGTAGTTGAAGAAATAGTTACGGCGTAAGTATCAGCGGCGTGGAACCTCATTTGACCTAATATAGTTACGTCGTAGCTTTTGGGAAGAGTTACGCCATAACCTTCTGATAAGTTGGTTTTCTGAGTCACGCAATAGTTACGGCGTAATGTGAGAGATGAGTTACGCCGTAACTTCTTCAAAATCAGCATACTATGATAATTCTTTAGATAATTCTCCAATTCCGCGTCTCTTTAGCTCCAATGCTCGTAATTTACCTGAAAGTGGAAAACAAGCGTAAATCCATATAAATGATATAAATTACAAGCATTATCGGGGGAAATTGACACTTAATAATCAGGACTATTTGATGTTATCAAATATCCCCCCACTTGAACTCTACTTGCCCTCAAGTAGACCTTATTAGAAAGATTCCTAAAAAGATATCTCCCATAACCTGGAAAATATAAGTTTATAAATCCCTTATGCTAGAATAAAACAAAGCCGAACACCTCACGAAAGGGGAACAAAACACTCAAATCTCTCAACTATTTTAAGTGTCAATTTCGGGGTGATCACTCAATCGCACAGTCATAGCATGTATTCTATCATAAGCTTGGCGGTTACACAAATCTCCACCACTAGAGTTAAGGGCTAAATAATTCTCGAAGGCAATATGGGTAGACACGACAAGGGTTAAGGGGTGACTCGTCATTACTAACATGTCACGGTGAAGTGGACAAAATCAATTATACATGACCAAATCCATGGCCAAGACACCAAAGATTGCTCGCTGCATCACCTAGACACGCTTCATGACTAAATGGGTAGGATAAGACATGGGATATATAAATGGTGTAAAATAAAAAACAAGCAGGTAGTCTAAATCTATAACCAAGTCATTACCACTTACCGTCCGCCCAAAGTTCAAGCTTTGAAGTCAAGAAACCGGATCATGAAATACAAGGTAG
The DNA here is from genome assembly GCA_019973895.1 of Chrysanthemum seticuspe. NCBI lineage: Eukaryota > Viridiplantae > Streptophyta > Magnoliopsida > Asterales > Asteraceae > Chrysanthemum > Chrysanthemum seticuspe. The sequence goes on along the minus strand of BPTQ01000007.1, from coordinate 161,342,858 downwards.
ATGTGTCATTAGAGGACGTCGTAATGGGCACACTACCTTTTCTCCAACTGTTGGCATAATTACCAACTCCAATCTTCAAATGTGACCGAGGTGACCTCCTCGATACTAAATCTATAAAGCTCATAACATAGTGCTTATATCTTCGCACTTTACAATAACATAACAACTATATATATATATATATATATATATATATATATATATATATATATATATATATATATATATATATATATATATATATATATATTTCAACATAACAATAATAACTAAACATAATATCCCCCCACTTGGGATGAACAATGGGAATTCGGGGGGTCTTCAATGATCTTCAGGAATGTTGTCGATGAAAGCGTGATTTCTGAACCTTTCCACTCGATCATTGAACTTAGGCAAATGATGACTTCCCAATCACAAATAAAGACTACATGGTAGGCTAAGGTGTATAGGTGTATCAAAACAATATATTGGGTTATCAAAATGAAAGGAATGGCTCAGATGGGTGTATCTAGAGGTATCTTGCACTAAAGGTGAGTGCAACAAAAGGGTTTCACATGGGGGTCGAGAAGTCGAGGTGACTAATCGATAGACACACAATGGTAGGCTATTTGGGTGATAATCCTATAATATTGCCTTCTAAAACTGAAAAGTCCAAATACATCAAGCTAACTCAACATACCCAGTCTATGCTCTCGAAATGATGCAAAGGCCAAGTTCTAAAGTTTACAAGCTACCGGCACACTCATAATTTGGTAGATTTGGGGTAAAATATTGGAAACGGATAAGGCTAATCTCACCATAATATATCAAGGGTTGTATGTGCTTAGCTAAGGTCTACCCTAGTTAGGTTAAGAAAAACATGTCAAAATTTTAAAAATGGCATAATTTTTCAAAATAAACTAGAAAAACGAGGGCAAAATAATGTTCAAGAAATAATTCTACTCCCATCCCCCCACTTGAATTATACAAAGTCCCTTTTGTACGAAGCATTAAATAAAGGTGAAGAGAAAAGTAGAATTAGAGCGAGAACTTCCCTGAAATTTGCTCCAAAAAGAAAGAAGGCCCACGAAAAAGAGACGTACCTTCGTATAAGCATCATGAACAAACTTCAATCCCTGAAATCACACTACCGATAAGCATAATTCTAAAAAGAAAAAATGAAAAATGAAAAACAAACCTAACTTACTTTCGTAGGAATCACGGTTTCATTTAGCATATGCAACAAGCCTTTTAAACCACTTGGTGTCCCAGGTGGACGAGTGAAATCTCGTGAGGGTTTACAGGGAACACACCCACAAAGTTCATTTAAAAACTAATACAAGGTTATTGTGTTTTAAAATGAAAGAATTAAAGCAGAGGAATGTTATGTCATAACTCTTTTGAGGGAGTTACGCCGTAACTAGCAAAACCTGACATAAGCTGCAAAGCGAGTGGTTACGGCGTAACCAAAGAGATGGTATTACGCCGTAATTTTAATGCGTCAAGAATTCTGCTGCTAAAAAGTTGGTTACAACGTAATCACAAAGATGAGTTACGCCATAACTCTGGTCAGATCAGCAAAATACAGAAGTAATTACTTCCTCGTTTCCTGCAAAAATGGTTAGAAAACACAAAACCCTACAGAAATGGAAATAAAACAAAAGAAAGGGATAATTCGGGTTGTCTCCCGAAAGAGCACTTTTCTTTATTTACGAGTCTTTAAGTTAGACTCAGAGCTGCGGGGCTTCTATGGGGGCCTTTGGACTTGGCCAAATTCCTCCATGTCTGTCATCAAGTTACGCCTGACCCATGCGACATTTTTGGCAGTGCGGAGATATTCTTTGGTTTCAACCTTCCGAATTTTGCAAAATGTTTCTTCAGGTCCCAAATGGTATCGCGTAAACTCATATTTTTCAGCTATAATTGGTGGTGGTCTCTTAAACGGGATGCCAAGAAGTTTGCATCTTCTTTTCTCGTGTACTTCATCATCTGGGTCAATGAAACCGTATTCGCCTTGCAACTCGAGGTAATCAAAATCATCGTCGTCGGAATCTGTATCTTTAAGTTGGTCATCGTTAGGAGAATTTCTACGATTATTTGCTTGCATTCTTCTTTTTCTATCTTAGACGAGTCCTTGGTTTCATCTTCTGATTTTTCATTAGGAATTTCGCCGTTAGGTTGATCTTTACTCATACATCCATTCCAGATTTTCTCTTTAGTTAATGTGTCAATTTTTCCGTATTTGATTCTGACCCAATCGTCAAATCCGAGATCATCTGGCCAAGGCAATTCTGTTCTTTTAGAATCATTAGTCGAAGTCCATAGGAACTCGTCTTCCCCAGCTCTCTCAATGCTGCTTCCCCCGTCACATTCATACTCAAAAGGGTTGCAGGAAGCCCATGCATTTCCGTCAGCGGTTTTAATTTGTTCACACCAATGATTTTGAGTTCCTTCGTCTTTGTCATTATCAGAAGGAATATCATCGAGGGGCTTAATGGTTTTTCCTCGAAGAATATGTTTTTCATATTTGAGTTCCAAATTTCTAAACAAAACCGAATTAATTATTGTGTCCCCGAATCTTACTGAATACCAATCTCTGAATGATAGATCTTCAAAATCAACGTCATGCCTCCCAGATTCATGTGGGCATATCCAAACTTCGTTCTTCACATTACCTCCTCCGTTGCAATATTCTCGAAAAGGGTTGCACGTTGGCCAAGCGTGAGTAATCTCATCTTCCGTGATCTGTAAGGGTTTGCAGTAATGCTTGATAGGTGGTCCTTCCACTTCGTTAATCGAGAATTTGGCTAACCTTTCTTCGTCGTTAAGTGTAGTCCACATGTATCTGTCATCATTTACCCTCTCTTTATCAACTCCTCCATCGTAGGTTTTTCGAGGATCACACGAGGCCCATAAGCTGTAGCATTCCCCATCATTAATTGCAATAGCCTTACACCAATAATTTCTCCTTTTAGGGTTGTCGACCTTGGTACCCGTGTCTTTGCTTAAATTCTGGTTACGTCGTAACTCTAAGATGTGATTACGGCGTAACTCACTTTCGCTATCAGTATTAGACTCATCAGAGGACTTGTCGTTATCAGAGAATACAACCTTACATATAGTAGATTTGTTCTTTTGTTCCTCATTTCTTCTTTGTACCTCGTCACCAAGCTTTCCAATTAAAGTTTCCAAGTTTTTTAGTGATATGTCATGGGAAGAGAGGCTCTTGTTTGTATTATCTTGGAATTTTTTCAGCCATTCCTCTTGCTCTTTTTGCCTCTTGGTAGTATCCACAAGGTACTTGTTAATAATTTCCTCCATGTTAGCTCTTCTTTCATTACGCTCATAATACGGTGGGGGTCCTCCACGATACCCATTACGATTATCCCCGTAGAAAGGCCTATTCTCTCCATACTTAGCTTCCTCGATCGTATCTTCCTTGTCAATTTTAGGACAATTCTTAGTCAGATGTCCCCCACCACAGTTTTCGCAGCCGACTTGGATGGCATGAACAGTTTCTCTGATTTTTAGCATATCTCGATCGAGATTCTCAAGCTTGTTGGTTATTGCTGCAATTCCATCGAAACTTTTGCCTTGGTTTCTTTTACTTCCTCCGTCGTGCCATTTTTGAGAGTGATCAACCATTTTTTGAATGGCTTCAATAGCAAGAGTAGGAGTCATGTTCGGGATGGGTCCTTGATAGTCCAACATCTGTTTTGTGGTTACGTTGATTCCTTTGTAGAAGATGTTGACCTTTTGATGGTTGTTCAGATCATTTGTAGGACACTTGTAAAGGATATCGTTGTATCTATCCCAGGCTTGATACAACGTTTCGTCGTCTTCTTGCTTGAAAATATGGATCTCCAAAAGCTGGTTAGAAATCTTCGATGGCGGACAATATCTCTGAATAAAGTGCTTCTTAAGTAGAGCCCAAGTATTAATTGCCCCAGCGGGCAATCTTTCGATCCATCTTCTGTCAGCTCCAGTAAGAGTCATTGGGAATACCCTTAGCATAACAGCATCATGAGACACGCCCGGAATGTTGAAAAGGCTTGCGATGTATAGGACATTTTCAACGTGCTCATATGCATCTTCGTCCCTATTTACTAAAAAAGGGTTAGCACGAAGCTCCCTCATAAATTGGTCTTTTATTTCGAAACGGACATCCGCTCCAATTTCCGGTCTTACGAGACCTGGCCCTTGTTCCGCTCTTATCAACGCCAAATATTCCTCAAGAGTGAGGTCATCGATGTTAACAACTTCCATGGTACTTGAAAACTCGAATAATGATCGTGAGAATAGTAGAAAAGTTTAAAACGAAATGAAAGACTTAATATTAATCTTAATATAACTCCCCGGTAGCGGCGTCAAAAACTTGATGCAGGTTTTACTGACCAGGTTTTAATATTTATAAAGTCTCGTTATACCTATGATCTACCCTAGTGCACTAACGGGCAGTGTACCCGGTCGTGTGTAGTGTAGTAATCGGTAAAGCCGAGGTCCGCCAAGAGCTATGTGTGATGGATTATTACTAAGTCTAGGTGTCACAGATTAATAATGGTTTCGATAAGGAATTAATTAATTAAACTACTAAAGCAGATAAAAGCAAATAAAAGGAAGATAAAAGGTAAAGGGTAAATCAATAGAGGAGAGTGGTTCTAACCTAGTTAATCCTTCTAGCTAGTTATGTCTCCGTCTACTTACTTCCAATTACTTCAGGTGGGGTCAAAGTCGAGCGGACAACATTTGGTCAATTCGACCTAACCTATCAGCAAAGATGCCACCACAGGAGAAGTCAGGTGTCCCCTCATAAGTCCTGTTGTTCCTGGTCCCCTAAGCCAAGTCATTAAGTACCGCTACATGCTAGATTTATAATAGTGAGTGCCCGGGCGTTAGCAACTTAAACACTCACCCCCTAATTCTTAAGTTCATCCAAACGGCAGGTGATCAGTTGGTCAAATCGCACAAGTAAAAAGGTTCGTCAGTTGGTCATATCTTACCCTTCCCGTCTCAGTCCGCTCACCTAGGGTCAGTTGGTCATATCTCCTAGGCAATTGGCCTCTACCGCCATTCAAAACTACCGAACCAAGGGTGGCTACCAATAAACTATGCATGCATACACTAAGAAATAATTATACGGAAGTAATGTAAATACAAACAAAACAATTAAGGAATCATAACTAGGCCAGCACCAAGAGGTGCTTAGCCGCTCATATTAATCATACAAACCAATTCAATATCCAAAGGTACGAAATACATGAATTGAAAGTAAAGAAAATATAAAATGCTAATGCTTATCGTAAGGGAGTGATTTCTCCCTTGGAGACAGCTTCGTATGCTCCTCTAGACCTGCCTTGAGCTTTTTCCCACGTTCTCTAGTTGTTGTGTGTGGAATGGGATGATTAGAAATGCTGGAATTCGTGGGGTATTTATAGGCCAGATCTAGGTTACGGCGTAACCATAACAAGAGTTACGCTGTAACCTTCAATTTCTTTGTATTTTGCACTAGATCTGCTAGTTACGACGTAACCTAATAAGTGGTTACGCCGTAGTCTTCAATAAACTTGGTTACGCCGTAGTTGATGAAATAGTTACGGCGTAAGTATTAGCGGCGTGGAACCTCATTTGACCTAATATAGTTACGTCATAGCCTTTGGGAAGAGTTATGCCGTAACTTTCTGATAAGTTGGTTTTCTGAGTCACGCAATAGTTACGGCGTAATGTGAGAGATGAGTTACGCCGTAACTTCTTCAAAATCAGCATACTATGATAATTCTTTAGATAATTCTCCAATTCCGCGTCTCTTTATCTCCAATGCTCGTAATTTACCTGAAAGTGGAAAACAATGGAAAACAAGCGTAAATCCATATAATTGATATAAATTACAAGCATTATCGGGGGAAATTGACACTTAATAATCAGGACTATTTGATGTTATCATCCGTCTAGGCTAAAGTGAAGGATCCGTCTGCCTGCATACTTAAGACATCAATGGTGATGTAAAATGTGGTGTTAACATCAAAATAAGTTATGTATTAAGGCACTAAACATATTCTCAAGACCATATGGGATATAACATGTAATTTCATTCAATAAAAAGATGAGAAATGGTATACATATCTCTAAAACTAAGAGAATGACTAAAACGTGTAATACATTTTCTAATAATTCTAAGAAGTAATGGAAACTTAAAAAGCATCAAAGTGCTTGAAATCTAAGGGCGATTAGACTTGTTGATTTGGTCCAATCATTCAAGGAGATGATTAAACATGAAATGCAACTCATTTCGTACTTCTTGAACAAGTCCTTGGGTGAGTTGACAATTAGAGCAATTATGGTCATAACTAGGAACCGAAGGAGGTGGAATGTTTTGAGGAGGCTCCACAAAGGATGGTGGAATTTGTGATGGTGAGTTGAGAGACGTAGGGTTTGGTTCAACTAAAAGTGAGGGTGATGATGCACGAGTTAGTGGTGGATATGGGAAGTCCTCTATATGGTTGGATCTTTGGTGATTTCTTGTTTCCAAAGATGGACTATTTGATTTTGAAGGTGGTTCCCTATTTAGCGAGAAGGTTGGTGAATGGGAAGTCCTTGGTGGTGAGTCTTCTAAGGAGTAGAGATTTGGATGGGAAAGAGGTTCGGTAAAGGAATGTAGTCTAGGTTCTAGAAATGAAGGCTTGAGTGTTTTACTAGAGCTAGGTGTGTTTGGTTTAGTGCTTGATGAAGCCTTTTCCAACTCAAAAGGTCGAATGCTATTCCTAACGGTTTTTCTAGCTTTGTTTGATTGAGTTTGTTGAGGAGGGATTCTAGCATTTGGACTTCTTATGGGAGATGACTCGGTAGAGGAAATCTCATGAACCATATGAGCATTCTTTTTGGATGAACCTTTGGTTGAAGAGTTCTTGCTAGATGCTTTAGTCATGGTGAAAGAGAGGATGTACTAGATGTCTTAGCTACTGATTTTTGGAATGTGGTTTGAATGGTGGTTTAAACTTATAAGAATACTTGGTTTATAAAGGACGAAGTTGGGTTAATGAATTAAATTCTTGACCACTAAGAATTTTGGCATGCACTAAGGTCAACTATAGTGTTGTTCCATTCTAGGGAGTCATTTAATGGCAAGCAAAAGTGTTTAGACTACCAAAGGGAGTTTGAGTTAGAGGAAAAAGCTGATTATAAACTGTTCTGGAGACCTGGATCCCGCAGTTCCCTATCTTTAGGGATCTGTCTAGTAATAAACTAGGGATCTGTCTATCAGACAGCAAAATGGTGGAGTGACTATGTTCTTTTAGGGTCTAGTACCTACAAGTCTTTAGTGTTTGGGTTCCCTAAGATGTCTTAAATGGTATGGGACTTAAATGTCCAACCATAAGGAGTGAGGATACCTAATGATGGTTTTTAGTAAGATAATGGACCTTTTTAAGAGTGAAACTAAGTATTTAAGGATGATACTAATGATTTGAGTATGAAAAATGAAGACAATTGATCCTAGAGATCAGATGGTGGCTTAAGAAAAATTTGGAAAATTCCTAAAAAATAAAAAGAAATGAAAAACTAGTTTTAAGTCTATTTTGAGGTAAAGATGACTAAAATCAATTTGTCAAAATTAAGAGAAATAGCAAACTAAATGCTTTGAGATGTGAGGAACAATGTGTGAGTAATGGAGCGGAAATACGGTGAGTTTTGGTGAAGTGATAAATAAAAAAAAACCTTGAATGTGATCCTATGTTAGCTATGAGTGAGTATGAACCCTACTGGTCTTGAGGACGACTAAATAGATCCTAAAGTATCATTTTTAGCTAGTATGATAAGGTCTAGAGGATTGGATTGAGGTGATAGCGTATAAATCCTAAGTCTGTTTACCTAGATCCCACGGTTCCCTCATCTGAGGGATTCGACTAGTTATAGCTCAGGGATCCGGCTACTGGTGACCAGTAACTTCTCAGCAAATGTGCAGATTTTGCACTCTTTAGAAAATACTCATCCTAATCATTTCTACATTCAATAATCAAATATGGTAGCAACAAATATTAAGCATAGTAAGTAGGGCGACTAGAAGGTAAGCAAAATGAGCGGGACCGACTTCTTGATTGTGATCAAGCTGTCGTAAAATTCTCATTTTTGGGTTCCTAGGTTAGAATGTTTAGTTCATGTCATGCCATCTACTTAGAGCTACGTCCTAAACTACAGAAATATTGTTTAAGTTGTTTTACAGATCATTGTTCACAAATTAAGGTCCACGACCTTACCTTCCTTCCCATTCAACTCCTACTGCATCGCCTCTACTCTTCACTCTTCAAGCCTTCACCCCTACTTCTTCTTCTTCATGAGGAAGTTAGCAAAACATTTGAACATCCCCTTTGTTTGTTGAAATTCTTGTGAAGGGCTCGGGATGTTTGGCAGTTGGTCAATGTATGCTAGGGGGTCAAGTTGAACGTTGCCAATGGGGTTGCTTCCTTCTCCCTCTCTTTCATCTGATGAGTCCGTTGGTGGGTGAGGTCTCTTGCCTTCAACCATAATCCTTGTGGTCTTCTCATCAGACAGGGGCACCATGAACTTTTTGCAAAAGGTGTGGTCATTGGAGTAAGGAGATGGATCTAGAGCAAATACGAAATTGGCTAGGCGAGTCAAGAGCATGGTGGGTGAGGTCTCTTGCCTTCAACCGTAATCCTTGTGGTCTTCTCATCAGACAGGGGCACCATGAACTTTTTGCAAAAAGTGTGGTCATTGGAGTAGGGAGATGGATTTAGAGCAAAGACGAAATTAGCTAAGCGAGTCAAGAGCAAGGCATAGGGGAGCACCATCTTGTCCGTCCTTTTCACACTTGCCATTCGTTTCACCATGTAGTAGGCGAGGTTGAAATGAGTCCCAGTTACAAGGAAATAGATCATGAAGCTTAGGCAAGCGTTGGGATGATCCTTATTTCCCACCAAACAAAGGACGTTCTCCTTTAGCACTAGTTCCCATTTCTTGTATAATGGAAACATTTCCGAAAGCTCCATTTGAAAAGGATCTCTATAGATGACTGTTACCTATAGAATTTCACAAACACATCAAACCATAAGCATATGGGCCGTATGCTAAGTTTAGAGAGAGAAAGTTCTAGAGAGAGAAAGGGAAGAGAGTTGGGAACTATGTGAAACAAAAGAAAAATGGTATTGAAGCTCCAACCCTCTACCTTGGGAGGTAGAGGGTATTTATAGTGTCTAACAAGATACGCCACCTACGGGCTGTGGATCAGGCATACAGTGGGTAAAGACCCGTCCGTCCTCCACGGTGTTACTAAACTAAATACTAACTAACATTAAATAACTACGACTACGAGCTTTCTAACGATTACATATACTTGAGGTGACCGACACTTTAATGACTGGATTTTCTAAATCTTAACAATCTCCCCTAAGGGAGGTCACCTCATAATACATAGAATACAAACAGATATTACATTAAGATTGTTCTTGGATTCTTGTATAAGTTCTTTGCTCAGTAGCCCGTAGTCTTTGATTCTTCATGTTTTGCATGTTCGGTTAATCCAAGTGGAGGTCTTTAACTGATCCACATGATGATGAGTTTTGAGCCAGCTTTGAGATCATCAACTTCCATAAATCTCTGACTCTTCCTTTGCAGTGTTGACATTATGTGATGTTGTGACATTGGACCGACATGCTCACATTCTGGATCATGATTTCTTCTCATCAGAGTAGCGGAAGCTTTAGTTGATTCATGATATTTGTAGCAGTGTAGCAGAAGCATGGAGTGTAAATATCAGAGTCGTTGATGCACTTATCATGATTTCTTTAGAAATGAATGTGTTGTGTGAGCATGCGGCTATGGATTGACCTCTCAATTCTGATCAGCTGCAAATGTCGGGTGTACCTGCACATAACAATTAGCAATAAAGCGCACGAAAAGTGTCTTTGATCACTTTCGTTGAATTGAGGTACACGGCCCACGGTTCCCCGTTGATCAGTACAAGTACTGCCTGTGATCAGGTATAATTCCGAAGAATCTCCTTGACAGGGTTTCGCAGCTGCTCTAGCCGTTCTCAAAGTTATGAATCAATCCTGGTTCTGGTTATGGATTGACGGATACCTTTGAAAAACCAGTCGGTGTGCGCAAAAATCATTTTTGCGCACACCGACTGGTTTTTCAAAGGTATCCGTCAATCCATAACCAGAACCAGGATTGATTCATAACTTTGAATCGCCCCATTTTTTCTGTTCAGTTTTCACATGATTGATCCATTAGATAGATCTCACATGCCACCTACCAAGAGCTTGTTTGATGTTGGATCTAGAAGGATTTCCTTCTTCATTGTGAATATGTTATCACATCACTCAGATGTTCTGGCAATACCACAAGGATAATGCATAGGACTCTTAAAATATGTTCTCTCTTTCCACATTGTATGAAACAGAGAGTCTTCATTGACAGTGTCCTAATGAGATTTATAGATGATCTCGTGGCTCTAGACTCAATAGTGCACATTTGGTTCCTATGCCGGAGACTAGGGAGAGGGTCTCCTTCTTCAATATCAACCATCTCTAAGAGAAAGTCGATAGATAATGTAGGTTCCCCGTGAGAATGAAACAAGTCCTTTTAAGAGGAACTTGAGTAGCTTGGGAAGATGTAGTGCAGTGCGTCACTGGGTCCATGACGTCTTGTATTCAATACCGGTGTTACCTAGGTGACAGCCAGTAGCATATGAATTGAACCCGGTTTCTGCCCTAAGGTTGAAATAATGGAGGGCTATTTATTTTCACCCTTTTCACATTCATTTCTTTTTCATTCTTCAACCCCTTCAGTGCTTACCGAGACTTCACTACTAGAACCTTGTTGGGTTTATTCCAGTTCTAGCTCTATGTCAGTCCGCACTCTTCCCATTTCTCACCTTTCTCCTTTTTACATCAAACCTAAGGACTCTACACTAGGGGTGAGCATACGACCCGAACGGACCGGACCGACCGAGACCGGACCGGACCGGACCGACCACATTCGGTCCAGTCCGCGGTCTCGGCTTTTGGGCTAATTCGGTCCTCGGGTCGGTCCGGTTCGGACATAAACCGACGAATTTAGACTAATTTGGTCTTGTTGGACCGGACCGACCGAAGGACCGACCGGACCGACCCAGACTGAGACCGGACCGACCACATTCGGTCCGGTCTCGGTCCATGATTTTTGCCGAAATCGGGTCTCGGTCCGGTCCGGTCTGGTTTTTAGACCGTGCACACCCCTACTCTACACTATCTAGTGGATTGTCCCTGGGTAGATCCCTCTGGCTCTGGCGGGATCGTGGGAACGCATACCTAACCTAACCATCCTTATATCACCATACATAAAGTAAATTTGGCCGGTCTTTTTGGTATTGTTCATCTGCTATTGGAATCAATTGAAAACAATTTGAAAATCAATCTAGGTACTTGTGATATATTATCAAAGCATTTTGTACCTGAATTATTTTTGATTTTTTAGAAAAAGGCTCCCCCTCAACATGTGCATCGTATGTTTGAAATCATTTTGGCACATGGAGGCAAGAGGAAGAATTCACTTCTTTGATCAATATTTTCTAAAAATATCGACATCACCTTCCCGATCAAAATTAGTGTTTTAAATACAATTAAAGATATTTTTAGGAAAGGATGTGGTTTTCAAAAATTTGCTCCCCCTCAATATGTGCATCGAGATTCGAAAGTATTTTGCACATATAAGGGAAAACCTGCACTTAGAGACAAATCAATTACGATTCAATCCTTATTGGTTTGATGTAGATGCTCCCCCTTAACATGTGCATGGAAAATTTGAAATCGTTTGGCACATGTAGGGAGGAGAGCTTGTTAATCACGTATAAAACCATTTATTGAATTATTAGTTTAAATCCAATTTAAATCACAAATTCTCCCCCGATCATAATTTTCAAATCCTTTGAGATTTGTGATCTCTATTGATTTAAATTAAATTTTGAAGACTTTTGAGGAGAATAGTGACTTTCTTTTGAAAAAAAAAATTTAACTGATAAGGATCAGATTTTGAGACCTTAAACTCCATTGATCAAACATGCATAAATATCTTTTGAAAACATAACATTAGCCAAGGTCTTGAATCAATTATATAAAACATTGTCCTTTTTGATTGTCCAAAAGTAGACCTTGCTATTTTACATGCCAATTGTTTGAAAAATAACCTTTTTGATTGAATTGAAATCATTCTCCCCCTCAATCAATGACATGAGTTGTTGATTGAGTGTTAGAGATTTTGTCAAAGAATAAGCCCGGATGATTTTCAGAAATATAGTCCAAGTTATTTTCAAAGCAATTTGTTTTCATAAGATGATAAATATTTTTCAGAAGAATATTTAGAAGGAAAAATATTTGTGAAAGAAACATTTGTCTTTTTTGTTGACAAACATTTGGTTTTTAGAATCATAGCATAAGATTTTAAAAACAGAAAAAGCATGGCTCTGTTCATTCTTTTTAAACACAGGTTACTGTCTGAAATAACAGTAAGCCACCAATTTTCTCCATCTCAAAAATAATTTTTTTTAAAACAATTTATATACCTTCGAACTTCATATAAAGACCCGTGTCACTCTTTGAATGACAACACAAAGACCGTAGATGAAATCGAATAAAAAGATCAAGACAAAAGTGACAATATTTTTGAAAATATTTAGAGAGATTTTTTTTTTTTTTTTTTTTTTTTTTTTGACGAAAATATATACAAAGAATAGATGACTAGATGCCTTTACTCCTCTTCTCCCTCTTGAAGACGTTTGAGTGTTTCAGGTTGAAGACTCTTAAGTCCAAGACGGGGAAGAATAAACTCGAAACGTTCTCGAGGGAGTGCTTTAGTGAAGATGTCTGCTAGCTGATATTCAGTTCTCACAAAGTAGAGTTCTACCACACCTTTTTCCACTTGTTCCCGAATGAAATGATGTCGAATGTCGATGTGCTTTGCTCTTAAATGTTGAACGTTGTTGCAGGAGAGAGAAATGGCACTTTTGTTATCACAGTACAGAGGAATTTTGTTGAAGTCAAAGCCATAGTTAGATAGTTGGGATCTCATCCATAGGATTTGAGCACAACAAGATGACATGGCGATGTATTCAGCCTCTGTAGAGGATATTGACGTACTCATTTGTTTCTTAGAAGACCAGCTTACAAGTTTTTCTCCCAAGAATTGAGCACCACCTGATGTGCTTCGACGTGTATCTTGACACCCTGCAAGGTCTGCATCTGCATATGCTGTTAGTGACATGTTGGTGTCCTTCGGATACCAAAGTCCCATGTTAATGGTACCTTGGAGATACCGAAAGACCCGTTTAACCGCTTCAAGGTTCTTTTTGGTAGGCTTAGCCTGGTATCTAGCACACATGCATACAGCGAACAGAATATCTGGTCTACTGGCTGTGAGGTACATCAGGGATACAATCATACTACGATATTTCATTTGATCTACCATGATCCCTGAGTGGTCCTCATCCAGTTTGGTACGCTCCACCATGGGAGTGTCAACGGTGTCACAAGTATCAAATCTAAATTTCTTTAAAATTTCATTAGCATATTTAGATTGATTGATAAAAATGCCTCCGGGACTTTGTGAAATTTGTAATCCCAAGAAAAATGACATTTGTCCCATCATAGACATTTGAAATTTGGAGCCCATTTCATTTGACAAACGGTCACATTCAGTAGGGTCGGTCGAGGCAAAAATAATATCATCTACATAGATTTGAACATGGATTAAATGTTTGCCTGACTTTCTGATGAACAATGTGGGATCCACTGCTCCTTTGCTGAATCCAGTAGATAAGAGGAACTTTGACAGAGTATCATACCACGCCCTTGGAGCTTGTTTCAGACCATAGAGAGCCTTCTTTAAGCGATAGACATGAGTAGGACGTTCAGGATCCACAAAACCTTCTGGTTGATTGACCTACACGATTTCTTTCAGATCTCCATTAAGAAAGGCAGTCTTTACATCCATTTGATAAACCACCATGTTCTTACTAGCAGCATTAGCTAAGAAGATTCTGATTGCCTCAATACGTGCAATTGGAGCAAATGATTCCTCAAAGTCAATACCCTCCTCTTGACGATATCCTTTTGCAACGAGTCTTGCCTTGTTCTTTAATACATCCTCATGTTCATCAAGTTTCACTTTGAAGATCCATTTGAGAGCAATGATCATAGCACACTCAAGAGCTGGTACTAATTCCCAAACATCAAGTCGGTCAAACTCATGAATTTCTTCCTGCATTGCATTGAACCAACTGTCCTCTGACATTGCGGTTTTGACATCTTTTGGTTCGACTTTTGACAGTATGGAATTGAAGAAGCACCATAAGGCATCTGTTGCAAGCTGTTTACGGATGGATACCGGACAAGAGGGATTCCCTATGATATTATCCAATGGATGATCGTGAGTCCATTTTCTGAAATGCTCGTGTGGTTGTGGTTGGGGAACTGGGGTAGCAGAGTTGTTTTCCCCTGATGAAGATGGTTCAGATGATGGATTAGGGGCAAAAATATTTTCAAAAGGAGCATCTTCTGGAGTGGCAAAAGGGTTTTCTTCATCTGTGACTGCATCAACATTTCCAGTATGTACGCTTGTATATTGAAGAGTTGATGATGATGAAGAATGATCTGCAGAAGGCGCTTCGTGAGATACCGACAAAGAGATGGATGGATTGACTGTGTTGGACGGATTCGGAGCAGCCTCTGTTGAAGTAGAAGAGTGGATGTTGTCCTGAGATTCAAAGTATTCATCAAACATTGGATTAAACAATTTCTTCACATCTTCTTCCGAAGGTGGTACATATGGTACTGCAGATGAGGGATTCTGTACAAGAGAGGAACTAATGAGACTACTTAATGAAAGTTGTGAGACGGGTCCGGAACTGGATTGTCCAGGAGCCATTTGACCGGTCAGCTCATCAAACGTAACGTGAATTGTTTCCATGATATTTCGGGTTCTTTTGTTGTAGATTCGGTATCCTTTTCTGTTTGGTGCATATCCTACAAACACTCCAATGTCCGCTTTAGCTTTCAGTTTACCTAAATCTTGACCCTCATTAGTTGGGTAACACAAAGCACCAAACACGCGAAGGAAGGATAGATCAGGTTTTCGATTGTGGATAAGTTCATATGGAGTTTTTCCATGAGTTGTGTGAATTAGGGATCGATTTTGGGTGTAGCATGCAGTGGCAATGGCTTCGGCCCAGAGAAATGTTGGAACCCTTGAATAAATCAACATTGTTCTTGCGGCTTACACAAGAGTTTGATTTCTTCTTTCAACTACACCGTTTTGTTGAGGAGTTCGTGGAACACTTCTTTGATGACTGAGTCCAACACTTTCATAAAACTCACTAAGTTCTTTATTAACAAACTCAATTCCATTTTTAGTTCGGATGATTCTAATAGTCTTGTTAAGTCGACCCTGCAGCTGTTTGATAAGTTTAATGATGACATCTGGAGTTTCATCCTTTGTCCTCAAGAACTTAACCCAAGTGAATCGAGAGTAGTCATCAACCACGACTAACATATATTTCTTGCCGTTAATTGTTTGCACTCTCATAGGTCCGCACAAATCCATATGAATAGTATGTAGAACTTCCATAACTGAGTTTGTGGGTTTGGGTTTGTGGGCATATTTCCTGCTTTTTCCCAATTGGCATGCTGAACAAAGATGATCTTTTTCATACTTTAATCTAGGTAAGCCTCTTACTAGGTCCTTTCTGGAAAGATCATTAATGGTGGCGAAGTTCAAGTGATTGAGACGACGATGCCATAACCATGAATTTGTTTTCGAAGCCTTTGACAACAAGCAGATTGGAGAAGACATCATCATATCTTCGATAGAGATGGTGTATAGGTTTGTTCCATGTGTTCCTCTTAAAAGTTCCACATCATCAAGTTCTCTAACGAAACAAGTATGTTTTCTAAAAGCCACCTCTAGATCAGAATCACAGAATTAACCAACAGAGAACAAATTATGACCAAGACCTTCAACATAGTATACCCTGGAGATCACACTACTTCAAACAACATAATCTCCATAACCCAAAATAGCTCCAAAATGATCATTTCCGAATCTAACAGTCCCGATGAATTTACTCACGAAGTTCACGAGCCGTGACCGGTCTCCAGTCATATGCTTGGAACAGCCTGAGTTTAAGTACCACAGAACGATCTGAACGACCTGCAGTTGAACACAGACAAGAATGGATAACTGGATAATTGGGATCCCCATGCAAGAATGGGTTACATTTGGTTAGTGACAATGATTGGAACACCCACATCAGAAGCAGAATCAATGGAATCATTAGGGATAGATGCAGTGCTAGTGTACTCATTAGACCTACTCAAAGTATGTTCACTTCTTAAAGGAATAGTTCTACCGGTAGGCATCCATTTCCTAATGGGCATTGACTTAGATAATTTAGGGCACAACTCATTAAGATTAAATTTGCGGCCAGTAGGTATCCACTGATAACCTACATTACTAAATTTTCTTCCCGTGGGTTTCCAATGTTTTCTAATCTTCTTCCGCCTTTGCTTTCTAGCCTTCTTAAATTGATTTTTGGCATTAACAAGTTTAACTGGGTGCTTAACAACATTAGTAACATAAACCAAATCATTCACACCACATACATGATTAGTAACAGAAACCAAGCAATCATCATTACATGTTTTGCCAAAAGTAGCAGAATTCGCATTAATTACAGCATGCTTAGAGCTAACACTAGAATCAACACGATTCGTTTAATTCAACATAGTTTCATTCTTCCTAAGTTGATCTTCTACTCGCTTCCACTGAACATTCCTAGCTTGCAAGGTCCTATCATTCTTTGTGTTGCCTTGAGGCTTTGACTTGCTCGCTTTGGTGTCATTTTTTACTCCTGTAGAGGGAATGGGAACATTAGTTGGTTTTGCTACTTTTTGCATTTCAGGTTTAGAAGTGCTGGGATCTGAACTACTTGAAGGCACATTAAAGTTCACTTTCTTAACACTGGGCATAGAGCAAGGCATCACAGCTTTATCTTTCTCACATAAGGATTTAGGACATGTTGCTCTTAAACATTCTAACAGCTCCTGAGATCGTTTGGCCTGAATGCACGCAAACCTAATTTCACTATCAAGTGTCTTATTTATGTGATCCTCTTCTACAATCTCACGGAGACATTCTAGACTATCCTTAAGGTGAAAGAAATAGTTATAAAACACAAGTTCGTTATTTCTAAGATGAAGAGGAATGTATTTAACAGTCACAGTATATTTAGAGTCTGCAGATGACTTTGATGCAACATTCTCATTAAAGATAAGTGGCATTTTCCCTTTAATCTGACTCTTCAGATTCTCAATTTCCTTTTGTAACGAAGTTATTTTTTCATTGTTTTTGTCACGAGTGACTTTCATTGAATCGTATAACTCTTTGAAGTGTCGTTTGATCTTTTCATTTTCTTCTAGAAAACTCTCATTTTCTTGTTGTAATACGTTAATGATGTTTTGAAGATGAAAGTTCTGAGAAAATTGAGAATCTAAAGGAGGAGGCATTTGGGAGCCAGTCACATTGTTCTTGTCACCCTTTAATTGTGAAATTTGGGCTTTCAACTTTCTGATCGTGTTACAGTGAGCTTGAATTTGTTCGTCACGTTTGTTTATTTCAAAAATTGCATCAAACTCTGGAACATTTGAGGATGTCTTGATGTTTGAGGTTTTGACATTTTCTTTGAGATGTTGATATTTTATTTGCAAATCAAAATGTTCAACTTCTAGCTTAGAGAAATGTTTTACCAAATTATCGTGATCATCCTGGTCAATTTTCTTATTTAGTTTTGAGTTTTTGTTTTCAAGCTCAATGACACGGTCATGGTAAACTTTCAAAGCAACAGATAATTCATGAAATTGAGAAGCAGTAATAGAATGCTTAGTAACAGTATAAAACACATCTTGAGTCACACAACTCAATACTAAGTTCTCATTTAAGATATGCAGATTCTTCCTTTCAATTTCATTATATTTGAGTTCCCGTTCATAATCATTGACCTCAACAATCATTGCATCAAATTCCTTTTCCATTTCTTTAATATCTGAGTCTATCCCCTTTTGAAGACTCTTAAATTGACCTTTTAATTGTTTAAAGAAAGGTATGACCTCAGTTAAATAGCATTTTTTAGTTTGCTCAAAACCCCTCTCCCTTCAGTTATCCCTGTAGGTGTGATTCTTTTCTTACATGTCTTCTCAAAATCAATGAATAGTTGATAAACAACATACAGGCTGATTAAGGTCTTTCTCTTAGTGGGAATAGATCTAGGAACTAAATGCATTGGTGTATTCGGAGGATACACAATCGCTGGAGGCATTTTCCTAAGGGGAGTGTTTGTTTTAACAAGTGCATTAGCTTTTTGCATATCTATGTCCTTTTTCCAAAAAAACTTGTTCTGGGGTTAATAGAGTTTGAGGCTTAAACATGTTCAGGGAAATCCAATTTTCTTTAGTGTGATCATGGGGTTTGAACGTTATGTTTTGCCTTTTACACTCAGGATCTTTTAGCTTCTTATCCATTTTCACCCTAGAGGCATCTTCAAATTTTCTATCCTCTTCCGTGCTTCCAATACATGATGGTGTTTGCCTAGGCTTGAGGATCTCATTACAATCATATACAATCGTATGAAAAGCTTTAGCCTTTTTACAATACTCGGGATTTGGTTCCTCTACTAGGGGAATACTATGCTTATCGCTTAAGACTCTGTGCTTAGTGATCATGTGAGCAGTCTGAATGGTATTCCCTTGTACGTACAACTTGTTTTCAAGCTTGTTTTTAAAGTTTTTAGGTTGGAAAAATCATTTAAAAGTTTTGATTCCTTAGCATTAAATTCCTGTTTGAGCACTTTAACATTTTCTTGAAGTTCTTGCTTTTGCTTAACAGTTTTGTTTAGTTTGTCTTTTAAGGAATCTAACTCTTGTTTTAATATTTCTTCCCTAAAATTACTTTTTCTAATAATTGTACGCATTTGGTCATCCATTTCCTGCTCACGGGTAGTTAACTCAAACTTAGCACGTTGTTCATAAATGGCAACTTGTTCTTTATAGGCATTCAGTTCAGAGATAATAGAATCATTAGGGGCACATGCAGTGTATTCATCAAAAACATAGTCATCATTGACTGCAGAAGATGCATCACTTGGTACGACTTTCACTTTGTATCACATATTGATCATATGGGACAATATTACTATTACCCACATTATAAATATCTGATTCATTAGTTACATGTGATTGTACTTTGTTATGCATCTCTTGCTCATCAACTTCATCGTATAGTTTTAATACCTCTGAGATAATTGAATCTTTGGATGGACCAGCATGCTGTGGTGATGAGACCTTTGGAGAGACCATTGGTGAAATACTAGCCATGAAGATTGTCTGGGCAGTAGGTTCATCATCGACATCAGAGTCAAATGCATCACAGTCAGCAACTTGAAAGGCATTTTGATGATTGTGACCTATTTCTTGAATTGGCTGCTCATCCACATCAGCATCATAGGTTTTGGCATTTCCCTCAGCAAGAAACAGCAACTCTTCTTCATCCAAAACCGCTCCACTGTCCTGAGCTTGCACCAGCAGCATCTTGTCCCTGAAGTACTCTTCATTTTGAGGGCGTTTTGGAGATGTGCAGTTCCTTGCAATATGTCCTTCACCACCACAGTTGTAGCACTTGATTGGCTTTCCTTGTCCTTGATTTGCATTCCTTCCACGATTCTGATTAGTCACATACCCTCCACCTACTCCACCCTTTCCTTGTTCATACTGTCTTCCTTGCACTGGTTGCACCATGATCTTACCATCTCTGACAATAGCATGATTGTGTAGATTGAATGCAGTTATGATGTCATTGTTAGTGTGTGGAGTGAGGTTCAAATTTTGCTTGACCGTAAGAGCCAGTTGATTGATAAAGTATTCCATGGTTGCTTCAGCATCAGGTTGCTTAAACCTTGGATCATGAATGAGTTTGTGATTACCCTTACCAGTAGGAATGACTTGAGATGCTTTGGTGGTTATTCCTACATTGGTGTAAAAGGCTGTTGAATCATTTGACGAACTTGCATTACCAGAATTTGAATTGAATTTTTCCAAGATCATTCGTTCAAACATAGCATGTCTCTCATTCTGAAGCAAGTACGCATACAATTGCTCATAGTTGGTGTTCCTCAGACCTTTTTGTTAACTTGACAGAATTGACAAATTTGTGCCATTCGGGATTCATGTTGTTCACAAACTTTGAATTTAGCTGAATATTTGGCATAGTCATTTTGATATTCCTCATGTCATTCACAAGCTTGTGGAACCTCACATAATATTCAGTAACACTTTCCCCTGGTTTCATCTTAAAGTGCTCAAAGTCATCATACAGTTGAGATTCTCTGTCTTCTTTAGTTAATTCAGAACCAGAGAGAAGCATCTTGACATTGTCCCAAACTGCTTTGGCTTCAGTGTTGTGATTGATTATTTTGTAGATGTCCTTTGGTAGACCCTGAAGTACAATGTTTGAGGCCCTGATATCAGCATCGTATCTCTTTTTCTCCTTATCACTGAGTTCATCATACGTCTTTGGTCTGTCCAATCCTAAGATCAATGTACCATCCGCAGCAGTTTCAAGTGTGTCTCTTGTAGTCTCAATCTGATAAGGTCCTTCATCAATTCATTTAAGAATGTTAATCCCATTTTCCTTTCCCAAACAGTACAGCCTAATTCGTTGAGCCCATGAGTCATAATCAGTTCTGTCAAGCATGGGAGGACGAGTGTCGGATCCAGCAGCTTGAACGTCATCAGCAACAGAAGAGACGATAGTAGGTACGTTGTTAGACATGATTACAGATTCTACGGGATTTTACTATTCTTTGATTAAACTGGGAAATTGATTCTTTCACGGGATTTTACTAAACCAAAAGAACAACCGTAAAAATGTAGCACGAAGAAATGATAAGTCTCAATAGACAAGTGGTGAATCTAGAAAAGTCGCACCCTTACCAACTCGCTTTGATATCAACTCGCTTAATAGACAACTCGCTTAAAATACAAGTCACTTAAAACCCAAGTCGCACAAAGAGACAACTCGCTTAATAGACAAGTCGCTTAAAACCCAAGTCGTATAAAGAGACAACTCGCTTAATAGACAAGTCGCTTTAAAACCCAAGTCGCTTAAAGAGTCAACTCGCTTAAGAGCCAAGTCGCATAAACCAACTCGCTTAAGCGTCAACTCGCAGAAACAGACAACTCGCTTACAAAGCAACTAGCTTAGGCGACAACTCGCTTAAGTATCAACTCGCTTCAGAGACAACTCGCTTCCAATAACAAAGCAACTCGCTTCCAAGAAACGTATTACCGTGGCTCAACTCGCTTTGTACAATTTTCAAAAACAACCACTTTAACAATAAAAAACAGCCCAACCACGATGATTCAAGCCTTCCAATTCAAAACCTAAACACATATGATGATCCTAAACACAAAAGTACAATCAAAATTCAAACTTTAACACTAGAAATTAACCAAATGATTCAAACTCTTCTAAACACTTATAACCCCAAAAACCTTATGAAATCCACCAAAACAAAGAGCATGAAGGATGAGTGATCAAACCATGGCTCTGATACCAATTGTTACCTATAGAATTTCACAAACATATCAAACCATAAGAATATGGGGCGTATGCTAAGTTTAGAGAGAGAAAGGGAAGAGAGTTGGGAACTATGTGAAACAAAAGAAAAATGGTATTAAAGCTACAATCCTCTACCTTGGGAGGTAGAGGGTATTTATATTGTCTTACAAGATACGCCACCTACGGGCTGTGGATCAGGCATACAGTGGGTAAAGATCCGTCCGTCTCCACGGTGTTACTAAACTAAATACTAACTAACATTAAATAACTACGACTACAAGCTTTCTAACGATTACATATACTTGAGGTGACAGACACTTTAATGACTGGATTTTCTAAATCCTAACAATGACCTTGGACTTCCCAGTGACTCTTGACGGGGAGGCTATTTCCATGAAGACAGTATCTCTTACCGTAGCCGCTTCTGGGATGGGTGTGAAGTATACCTCTTGATGATCCACCATGTCATGAAGCTCGGCCAATGACCATTCATTTGAGTACATGCATACTCCTTGACAAGGGATACGAAGTATCCTAGCAAACTCTTCAAGAGTGAAGGTGAATTCATGCCCATTGATGATAAACTCTATCGAAATGGTTCCATATTCATTTTGAATGATCCTCATAGTAAAACTCTAGTACAAACACCGAACAAATTTGTTCATTGATGTTCAAGAAGCAATGGAAGTTGATTCCCGTAAAGACTTGGGGAATGTCGGTGTTGTTGATGAATGAGGGGTCAACTACTCGTCCTTCGTAGAATAGTCTCTTTTCCAACAACTTGAGAGCTTTTCGGTCATCCGGGTTCAAACCATCCTTTCTATTATACATCAAAACCATAATGTGGTGTTAATTGTATAAATAGTATCCTAATGGAGTTCATCACAATTTTTCTCAATACATCTTCAATGAATTCAAAAAATGAGTTTAATTTGTATTAACAATGTTGATTCTTTGATTTAGTTTATCTTAGAAAACAATGTGATACCAAATTGAGATAAACCCATTTGAACTCAACTTCTTAAGATGAGAGTTGTACTCCTAGGAATTAAAGAATGGAAATAACAATGTAGTGAAGATTATAATTACACAAGTGATTGTTTCTTTTGAAAAGATGATGAATGAACTAATGTGAACAGTAATTTAGGTTTTATGTTCGTGAGTTTGATAGAGTAAAGTGAATAATAGAACTCCACAATGATCATCTTTTACTTAAACTGTCTTCTGATGTGCCGGTTCCCACGGATCACCTGAATGAGGGATCCGGCTAGTTCAAACTTAGGGATCTGGCATATCAGCAGTTAGCAGTTTGAGTGAGCTTTGATAATTTTGATTTGGGAGTTCTAATTCTTGGCTAGAGTTGATGTTTATGCTCTATAACTTATGGTTTGGGGTTTTGACGTGTTTTACTAGTCCTAATTGACGAGGTTCCTTTTTTATGAATAAATCATAATTTTTCAGAAGTTTAAGGATTATGATAAAATACTATTTTTTCATGATATGAGGATTTTCACATGGATATTTATTGACATAGATGAAATGTCAACAACCTTATGTGAGGAATGATGACCAAGGCTCTCGAATAGCCAAGATATCATTATCACTAGTTTGTAGTTTTGTCTATAGAGATCAACGAAGAATACTATTCTTGATGATGAGTTCAATATAGATAACAACTTTAGTGATTTTTAAGTAAACGTAATGAGTCTACTAATCTTAACATGTTTATACAAAATGATATTTATTAATTAATCTTGAAAATATACAATAATAATTTATTTTCAAGTAATTTATTAAAGAGCATACCTTTGCTATATATATATTTTTTTAAGAAAAGAAATATTGAAGAAAAATTCTTTATGATCTTCTTAGGATGCCCAAATTCTAGTATGGAGAATTCTCAACAAGGAAAATACTAGAAAGATCTATCATTATAAAATATTATAAAATATGATGATTTAAAACGTGACCTTTTGTTTTTAAGAAATTTCCTTCTTTGTAGTTTTCAATCATACACGGATCGTATCAAGTTTTAAAAGTACAATATACTCTTAATAAACTTGGTAACAAAGCTCTGGTACCAATTGTGGAAAACTAGAAGGGGGGTTGAATAGTTTTACTAATTAAAACTTCGTTTTAAAATATTTAGATCGACTTATATCAATCTATTGAATGTGTGTGTTGGATGTTGATAAATAAGTATATAAATAAACAATGCAAATATAAATAGTTAGAAGTACAAAACCACGACATGAGTATTTATAGTGGTTCGGCTACAAGGACACCTTCCTTGCCCTACTCCACTCCCCGAGTCACCTACTCGAGATTTCGTAATCACTACACAACACAAGCTCCTTGTGGCGGAGAAGCCTTCACAACGTTGCCTACTCTTTATCCGGTACAAGGCTAAACATCGGGTTCTTCCATGAGGTAGAACCAAACCTATCACAACGTCGCCTGCACTTTATCCAGTACAAGGCTAGATACCGAGTTCCATTACAAAGGAGGAACTACTACCCAACACTACACACCATCTATCCCAAAGGAGACACACTCCTTATTACAACATCATCAAGGATATCAATATCCTTGGACACAACCCATCTATGTTTGTACATCGATGCACCATATCGATTGGACACCCTTGGCATCTTTCACTAATGCCCTGGACATGATCTTTGGACACCTTTCACTAATGCCTTCGTTATAGACCTTTGGCTCCCTTCACTAATGCCTTAGACACGGACCTTTGGCACCTTTTACTAATGTCTTCGACTTGACCCTTTTGGCATCCTTCACTAATGCCTTCAACACAACACTTCTAGAGAGGAGGAAAGAACTATCAACAAGAGAACTTCAGTAGTCTTGATGATGACGAAGCTTGGCAACTCATGGACTTGAGCTTGCTCGACTTCAAGAGGTGGTAATCTTGCCTTTAGGAGGAACCTAGAAGATCACACAAACAAAAAACTACATAGAAATATCCTTTGGATATGAGGTTAGAGAGTTTACAATACTAAGAGAAAGTATATATAAAAGTGGCAACTTACAATGAAGAAATGGCTCACTATTTATAGACAAAAATCAATACTGTCCACCGGATCCCATAGATCCCTTGCTTGAGGGATCCGTTCAGTGTATTCCTAGGGATCTGTAGGAAGCTCCTCCTAAATGGGTTATGGGTCATGGATCATAGGTCATGGGTTAAGGACTTTAGATCATGGGTATCCAAATAGATACAATGTATCTAGAAGATGCAATGCATCTAGTCAATGGGTCATGGGTTAGCTCCATGGGTTATGGATATTACCCAACATGACTTCATGCATGATGTCATGCAATGGGTCATGGGTTATGGATCATGCTCCATGGGTATGGGTCATGGACTTTGGGTTTTACCCATTCAATGCATCTAGTTAATGGGTCAAGTACTTATATTCTCACCTATTACATTACCCATTACAATATATACTAAGTATGTGTATATATACCCATTATGTAAACACTAGTTGTTATACATATGCATTTCTTATAAATTATAAACACTATTACTTGTTCAGTGTTTTATATGACAATGTAAGTGTGTTAGTAAACTATTGGCTCAAACTAATTACATATTTTATTTGTTTCGTTAAAATGATTTTATATACCCATTATGTAAACACTAGTTGTTATACATATGCATTTCTTATAAATTGTAAACACTATTACTCGTTCAGTGTTTTATATGAAAATGTAAGTGTGTTAGTAAACTATTGGCTCAAACTAATAACGTATTTTATTTGTTAAGGTTAAAATGATTTTACGTTTGTTATCGACAAAACATTAGAAGATCGTAAAATATAAATAAACATTTTTACGGGTTATTTGTATTAACACCAAGGGTGCTTAGCCGATCATATTAAATGATACAATAAATTTAATGTTTAACATAATTGAAGACATCAATTAAAGTAAAAGATAGTAGTGATCGCTAAAGCTTATTGATATGGTGTGATTTCTCCGTTGGAGATGGCTCCGTATGCTCCGTGTGCTCTGCCCTTGGAACCCTCTTCACGTTCTCTGCCTTTGAATTGTGAGTGAATGATGTGAAATGCAGATTTTAGTGCTTGTATTTATAGGCTCACAGTTATGGCGTAACTTAAGTTAAGAGTTATGCCGTAACTTAATTATCATCAAAAAAGAAGCCTCGTAAAAGTGACTACGGCGTAACATAAGGAATAGTTACGTCGTAGTTGCAGCTCCTACGTAGTGTTGATGAGAGTTACACCGTAACTAATACGTTCTTTTAACAGAAGGTTGTTACATCGTAATGATTTTGAGAATGTTACAGAGTAGTTGATGGAAGCGCGAAATACTTCATGACCTAGATGATTACGGCGTAACTTTAGTTGAGAGTTACACTCTAACTGCAGTTGAGTTGGTCTTCTTTGATAAAATCCCAACTACGGCATAATTGAGAACATGAGTTACGCCGTAGCATCTTAATAAATAGCATACTAAGATAAAACTGTTAGGAAAATCTCCAAATCCGCGTCTTTAAGCTCCAATGCTCATATTTCACCCGAAAGTGAAAAATAAAGGAATACAAGCATAACTCCATATAAATGACATAAAATATGAGCATAACCGGGGGAAATTTACACCAAAAAGTTAGGACTATTTGATGTTATTAAATATCGATAAAGACACAAAAACAATGGGATTTGGAGCATTAAAGAAGAATCTATATGCAAGTAGTAAAGAGCATACGACGTATCCACTTCTGGAGATACGCCATATCAACATCTGGAAGAATTCACTAAGTATTGGTGAGAATACATACGACATATATAACTCTGGCCATACGCCATATATGAAGCTCTGTAGTCAAAGACCAAGTCAACCGTTGAAGGCATACGACATATGAAACTCTTGCCATACGCCGTATTGAAGATCTTATCCCCAATTTAACCTGTCAAGAATTATGAAGAATACGACATATCACACTTTAGCAATACGCCGTATTTTAAGATACGCACATATATGCTGGGAATATTCTTTCTTATTCCTTACTCAAGAAATCCTAGATACGCCATATCACAGCCCGATACACCGTACCGGTGCCTAGACATGACACTATAAATAGAACCCTCACATACGTGTTTTACATACCATTCCACAACACCACACCCGGGTTCCAGCCAAGTTCACCCGAGAAATCAGTCCCTAAGGCCAGTAGATCAAGAGGAGAAGGTTCATTATCACCATACTAATAGTGTTCAATTGGTTTGCACGTTAGTTACATTATGTCTTTCATTTGTGAATCATTTTTAATCTCTTTTGTATTTGCTACCTACATTATGGGCTAACACCCTTGGGAGTTAGCCATGTTATGACTACTTTGATTATGTTATTTAGTTAATTTAAGATTTGATGAATTGTTTTGAATAATTTATGTGTTTACCATTCAAATAGTATACTCGTTTACTTGTTTAGCATTTAATGTTTATTCTCTAGATCATCATAGTGTAGCTCTTTAGCTATGTAGGCGGTTCGCATCAGTATGGTCTGTTTACATGAGATGGGGTAAAAATTTGGATTGTGTGTGGGCGACTTTAGGACTCGAGGAGTAGGAACCCGAGGTTAGACAGATAATGCGAAAACACTTAATTTAATATAGTGCTCTTCAATAAAGTGACCGCATGAGAAGATTAGATTTCATCAAGACCAATAGGTTACCGCAGGTAAATCACATAGATAATTGACACCACTTATTGCATATTAAATGATTAGACCGATAAATTGCTTCAGTGATATAGGTTGTATGATAGGACTAGGTACGAGAAATCTTGCCTAGTCAAGTTAGATAGAAATGCTTGTCTGTGCGTTTTTGATGTCACGAATGGTTTACATTAAATCATTGCACTAAATGAACTAATAACTAATAATCTAGTAGAAGTAACATGGCTAAAAATTTCTTTCTCTTTATTGATCACAATCTTAGTAGTTTAATTGTTTAAATTATTTTAATTTGCTTTTCTTGTTTAGTATAATGATTAATCAAAATCAAAACCCCCTTTAAAACATGTAAAATTCACTAGGTTATTCTAAAAAACACTACTCCAGCGAACGACTCGCACTTACCACACTAGCTACATTGATCGTTAGTGTTTGTTAATAGGTTAGTTCGGCAAAATATAAATTTAAAACTTGATAAAATAAATAGAATTATAACGATCATACCAAGTATTGTCATACTCAGTCTGGCCTGAGAGGTTTACCAGGCCCTGCCTGGCATGATATTTAAGTCAGGATTCCATCAAGTGTTGATAGCCCTTGGTAATGGGCTTGATTTGAGGATATAATTAGTGGGCATGGGCCAATAATATTAATACGCTATCAGTGTGCACCACTTGAAATGGATACAAAACAAGTGTAATGATCAAAGGATGAAGTATATAAGAATGTATTAGAATGCAAAAAATATAATCACAATTGGTGAGTAAAATTGTGAGAAAGTAGCTGGTTTAAATAGGTAAGAGTATGGCCCATCAGCACCATACGGATCTCTACGAGTTAAGTGATCCGTACGGCAGCTTAAGGGATCCGTCCCTTGCTATTTACAAATGATTTTGTCTTTTCTTGAGGCTTGCAAATATAATTAACATATTTACAAAATCTCTTAAGATAAGTAATCTTTGGTAAGATTATGTTTGATATTATTTCTAAACACTAATCTTTCTTAACACAAAAAGAGTTTGATTTGATAGATTTATTTTTTATCCTTTAAGATTACTTCCTAATTAAAAAGATTAAGTCTAACTAATTAGTTGGCTAGTTTGGTTTAATTCGAGTAGTTAATTACTTACATATAGAAAAGAGTTTTCTTGGACTTATTACCAAGAATGGCAGATGTGGTAAACTAGAAGGGGGGGGGGGGGGGTTGAATAGTTTTACAGACTAAAACTTCGTTTTAAACTATTTTGATTGACTTATGTCAATCTATTAAATGTGTGTGTTGGATGTTGATGGATATATAAATAAGTAAAGCAAAGATAAAGAGTAAGGAACACAAAAAACAACGCGAGTATTTATAGTGGTTCGGCTACAAGGACACCTTCCTTGCCCTACTCCACTCCTTGAGTCACCTACTCGAGAGTTTGTAATCACTACACAACACAAGCTCCTTGTGGTGGAGAAGCCTTCACAACTTCGCCTACTCTTTTTACGGTACAAGGCTAGACACCGGGTTCTTCCACGAGGTAGAACCAAACCTATCACAATGTCACCTACACTTTATCCGGTACAAGGCTAGATACCGAGTTCCATTACAAAGGAGGAACTACTACCCAACACTACACAACACCTATCCCAAAGGAGATCCACTCCTTATTACAAAATCAACAAGGATATCAATATCCTTTGACCCAAACTAATCTATCTTGTACATTGATGTACCATGATGAATGTACACCCTATACACCTTTCACTAATGCCTTTGACATGATACCTAGGCACCCTTCACTAATGCCTTCAACACGGACTTTCGGCACCCTTTACTAATGCTTTTGACATGGATCTTCAGCACCTTTCACTAATGCCTTCGACTTGACCCTTTGGACATATTTCACCTATGTATTCAATCACAATACTTCTAATGAGAGAAGAAAGAACTATCAACAAGATAACATCAGTAGTCTTGATGATGATGATGAAGCTTGGCAACCCATGGACTTGAGCTTGCTCGACTTCAAGAGGTGGTGATCTTGCCTTTAAGAGGAACCTAGAGAAACACACAAACACAAAACTACATAGAAAGATCCTTTGGATATGAGGTTAGAGAGTTTACAACACTAAGAGAGAACGTGTGTGAAAGGGGTGAGTTACAATGAAGAAATGGCTCACTATTCAAAGACAAAAATCACTACTGTCCACCGAATCCCAGAGATCCCTTGCTTGAGGGATCCGTTCAATGTATTCCTGGGGATCTGTAGGACGCTCCTCCTAAATGGGTTATGGGTCATGGATCATGGGTTATGGACTTTCATGGGTATCCAAATAGATACAATGTATCTAGAAGATGCAATGCATCTAGTCAATGGGTCAGGGGTTAGCTCCATGGACTTCATGCATGATGTCATGCAATGGGTCATGGGTTATGGATCATGCTCCATGGGTATGGGTCATGGACTTTGGGTTTTACCCAACTACATTCAATATATCTAGTTAATAGGTCAAGCACTTAGATTTTTATCCATTACAATATATACTATTATATATATATATATAGAGTTAGGATCAAATAAGAAGATTACTTAAAATAAGAAGGAATAAGAAGAACTATAACCGCAAATCCAAGATGCATCGACCTAAATTAGATGCATCCCTATAATCTTAGATGCATTATAACGCACAATAATGTGTTTTCTAGCTTTTAATTAGATGCATATACGTATATTAGATGCATTTCATGATTTCTCTTGTTTTTTGTTCCTCTACACGTGCCAAAATTATGAAAATCAAACTCAAGATGTTGCATCTATATGAATAGAAATGCATCCAATGCAAGTCGTTTTATCTCAAATGCGTGATTTTGGTCACTTCTCACCACTTCTTATTTTAATTTACTTCTTACTGGATCCCTACTCTATAAATATATATATATATATATATATATATATATATATATATATATATATATATATTATATATAACAGGAGGCGTATGACATCATCATTGGAAGCTGATAGGGTTCGAACTAGGGCTATTTGAAAGAGTAAAATATCTCTTAACCACTGAACCAACACTCTTATTTGGAATATATTTTGCAACTCCAACTATATAAAGGTATGCAATTAATTATTACTCCTAATCTAATACAATTCATTGTTATTCGCATTCCAAATTTTGACAAAACCATCACAACATCATATCACATATAAGAAGGATATCTTAAAACCCCTAAATCGGAAAAAATAACCCTTGGAAGACTGTTAATGCCTTAGAAAATTGGCATATATACATCAAAGATGCAGTCACATCAGATTATCTTCACATAGATTGTTAGATAAAAAGAAAATCAAGTGTCCATAAAGTCAAGCCCCAGCCACTCTCTTGGAGGGTTGCAATTGCAGCTTCGTTCCATGAATAGACAAAAGTACTAGACCAGCTTGGATTATAAATAAAAGGCCTCACATGATTGGTGTTTTAAGCTTCTTCAGGTTTGTTTATGCCGCCTTCTTTTCTTCTTATTCATTGTGATTGTTGTTAGTTTCTTTGGTCAGTTTAAAAAAAACATACAGTTTATCTCATTGTGATGTTATTTGTTGCATTAAGGAGGTGAATTCGGAACAGGTGCTACTCGAATGTAGTTTTTGCTTCCCTTCACAGCAGGTTTGTATTTAACTTTTGTAGTACTGAAGGTTTCAAACAGCGTTTCAATTTATTGGTTCAATGTTGTGTTTGCTTCAGTTTTTGCCTAAAATTAAGAGCACATACATGTATCCTTGCGGTAATCTAAATATGAAAAAGTCAAACCCAATGTGGGATGACATGTTAAGAGAATATAAATTGTGCTTAGACAAGAGGTGAATAAATTCTGGAATGTATACAAGGTTGTTTTGGTTGAGGTTCCTCATAAAATGTGGGTTTATTTTGTGATTAAATTTAGGTTTCCAGTGCACAATCTTTTAAGTATTTAGATACTAAACATAATTTTTTGGTTTGATAAGTAAATATGGTCGTCTGCTTCTGTAAACGGAGAAAAAAAAATGCATCTTATTGTTATGATAAAGATAAAAGATAGACGTAATGATATAACTAGCAATGAGTTAGATATTGCAATACACCAAGAAAAATAAAGAATAAACACCGAACCCAAAACAACGAGCCCCGTAAAAAGAACTCACACTCAAAACTACACGTAGGAATTTCCATAAACCTCACCCAGACGTAATGATATTGATGTATGATAGGATACCCATTTTCAGAGTCACGGGATTTTGAAAGCGCCGCATCTAGCTTAAAGGTATGGTATAGCAGCCTTTCCGAGCGAAATCAAATGGTTGATATCTGAAAGTGGATTATGCCTCTTTAGGTTTTAAGTATCTTTGATTTTGTCTATATATATTAGCGGCAATGTATGTCTAATCTGCACTTTGTTTATTTGTATAATGCCTAATGTGGTTAGCAAACTTATTGGTATCTAACTATTTGTTTTCAGGAATTTACCTTTCAACCTTGGAAAGACATTGAAAAAGCTTGAGATGGCTGCTAGGGAGGGCTGAAGAATGCTACAAACTTCTCTTTGCTGGGCTACAGCCCGTTCTTTCACAGATTACTGCATCATATGGAATGGTGTTGAATCTTCTTGCTGTACATAATCTTTATTTTTATTTATTTTTTAATTATTTTGGTTACAACAGTCACTGATGTTGACTTCATAAAATGTTTATTGCAGGTTAAATTTGACTTCTCATAGTTGCAAGGCATAAACGGTGGCGTGGTACTTTATCAGTTAGGTGATACTAAGCGGTTTAATAAGGATTTCTTATTTATCTTGCTTGCCAATGTTTAGTTTGATGGTGATCTCGTTGTAAGTTTTGCATGTTAGACGGGTAATGTTTTAATGTCATCTTCAGTGACAAAATTATAACCAATAAAGGATATAGTAGATTCATACTCTTCACCTGTTAAAAGGGCTAATAGTCAAAAAAGGGTAATCACCAGTGCTTCAGATTATGGTTAGTCTAATAACGTTCTCTTGCAATCAATAGCTATGTGATATAGTATATATTGTTAACTCATTTATTTTCTGTTGTTAAGGATTGCCGAGTGCCATAGGCGTAGCTACCTGAAGTTAATGGCCATATGTTTTGAGATCCAATGCATGGGATTCCAACAGGTTTGTTTAAATAACAAATATTATCATCTTTGTGGTTTATCAGTTGTGCAGACTTTTATGCTTTTTTTTGTAATGTTCACAGTCTATACACCGGGTTCGAATGTACTGGACTTTAGTGCATGCGTAGTTTGAGTGTAGAGTCAGATATTAAGTATTGGTTGTGATGAAAACTTACTCTAACAGTACATGAACGTCACCCTATCCCTTTAGCTGGAACAAAATTATCTTGACAAACGGAATAACTTTCACATCGTTTATCAAGCCTTTTATTATACAAACACGATTTAGAGTAGCATATACTCTGTATAGAGTTCCTAAAAGCACCAAAATATGGTGCGCCTTAATTGTGCTTCAAATTTTGG
This sequence comes from Chrysanthemum seticuspe, assembly GCA_019973895.1. Classification (NCBI taxonomy): domain Eukaryota; kingdom Viridiplantae; phylum Streptophyta; class Magnoliopsida; order Asterales; family Asteraceae; genus Chrysanthemum; species Chrysanthemum seticuspe. The sequence goes on along the minus strand of BPTQ01000007.1, from coordinate 161,309,975 downwards.
ATTCTGTTTATAAGTTTTATATCTCTGTTATATTTATCCAACTCATTATTGCACTTTTCTGTATAGACAAAATGCATAAAAACGGTATATAATCTATTTTTGGTTATTTTCTAAAGATGGCATCAGGTATACAAATGTCTGAGAAATGTGTGAAGGCGTGAAATTAATTTTTGCTGTGCAACATTGCTCACTTTATATTGGTGTACTTTCTTTAATCTAGATCATTGAAAAGCCGATGAACTTCAGTACAATTGATATAAAATGGAAGACAAAAGATGGCACAGGATATACAAATGTCCGAGAAATGTGTGCAGACGCGAGATTAAATTTTAAAAATGCTATGACGTATAATGATGAGAGAAATGATGTTCATGTGATGGCCAAGACTTTACTTGAGAAATTTGAGAAGTGGCTGCATCTTTTGCCAAAATTTGATAAAGAGGTAACCTTTATGATTGCGGGATTTTTGTATTCTTTTTGCGTTTGATATCTATTAAACCAAGCAAAAAGATTAAAATTTGTAAGTGTACGAGGTCTGTTTGGTAACTTTTCAGTAATATGTATTTTGTAGGATGAAAGACAGAAAAGGGAGGAAGCAGAGGCACATTTAGATGTGCAGCTTGCTCAGGAGGTTACTCATGCTAAAATGGCTAGAGATTTGAATGCCTAAGTAGGTTAAAATCTTACAGATATTTGCTAAATGGATTTTTCGTAAATTTATATATTTAATTCTTAGTCATTTATGATAATGATTTTGTTTCTTCTTCAGCTTGATGTAGATGACAAGCATCTCAAAACTCTGAGAGACAATGTTCTACAAAATTGTAGGTTTGTTCTAGCATCACTCTTTTTACGACAGCTGTCTCATGCTATCTTTATACAACTTTTAAGAAATCTACCAACCTGCTAAATATTCATTTTACAAGAGTTTCATTCCCTTCACCATTTAAAGCCATATGATATTCTTTCTAACCCATCAAAGAGGAAAATATAAAAGCCGAAATAAAGCGAGTAAAATAGTTGTTGAAGATGGAAAGAACGATGCGTGGGTGGGTTTAGTAATGGGTTAAGAGAGGCTCTGCCTGAACGCTGGTCATTCTTTAATACAAATCAACCCATTCTTCAGTGTGGGTTGACTAAAAGAGTTCTTATATGTTTCCAATTCCATATTGTGGAACCTCTACCAAATAGTGTAAATTCAAAGTGAAAATAAGTTTACATTATTAGTAAAGTGGGTTTAATTTATATTTTTCCACGACTGCTTGCCATTGCCATCTCAGGCTTTGCATTCGCATTCAAAGTCTTACAGACCTCACCAAACATATATCTAATGTTGTGGGTGTGCACAATGAATCATAGTCTTCCAATAAAAAATAAAAAATAAACACCAAACCCAAAACAACGAGCCACGTAAAAAGAACTCGCACTCGAAACTACACCTGGGAATTTCCATAAACCTCACCCACGTAATGATATTGATGTATGATAGGATACTCATTTTCAGATTTTCATGATTCTTTAAAGTCTTTATATCGAGTGGTAAAATATCCTATAATACTACGATCTTTACTTTCTACCTTTGTCAGATTAGTGATGATTATGTTGGTAAGAACCATCAGCTATTAGTTTGTGCCTTATACACTCAGTCCCCCACAACATATTCACATATGTTGGTTTTCTTTCACATATTTTGCATATAAGTTGCCATTTGTTTGCGAAATCAAATGGTTGATATCTGAAAGTGGATTATGCCTCTTTAGGTTTTAAGTATCTTTGATTTTGTCTATATATATTAGCGGCAACGTATGTCTAATTTGCACTTTGTTTATTTGTATAATGCCTAATGTGGTTAGCAAACTTATTGGTATCTAACTATTTGTTTTCAGGAATTTACCTTTTCAACCTTGGAAAGACATTGAAAAAGCTTGAGATGGCTGCTAGGGTGATTTACGCAATTGAGAATCCCCAAGACATCATTGTTCAATCCGCCAGACCTTATGGACAGAGAGCTGTGTTGAAGTTTGCTCAGTACACTGGTGCTCATGTTATTGCTGGTCGTCACACTCCCGGTACCTTCACCAATCAACTTCAGACTTCTTTCAGTGAACCTCACCTTCTTATCTTGACTGACCCACGAACAGAACACCAGGTTGTTGTCCTTTGTAGTTTTTTACAATGTTGTTGCATTGACTTTACGTTGTTTTGGTAATTGCTCAATGATGATGTATAAACTGCGTAATTTATACAGCCAATCAAGGAAGCTGCACTTGGAAACATCCCCATCATTGCTTTCTGTGATACCAATTCTCCCATGAGATACGTTGATATTGGTATCCCTGCCAACAATAAGGGGAAGCACAACATTGGATGTTTTTTCTGGCTTCTTGCTAGAATGGTCCTTCAAATGCGAGGTGTCATTCCACAAGGACACCATTGGGAAGTTCTGGTATAAATCATTTATACTTTTGTTTGATAATCTTTTATCCGAATTGTGTTTTGCTAAACTTTAAATGTGTTTGCAGGTTGATCTCTTTTTCTACAGGGAGCCAGAAGAGACAAAGGAACAAGAAGAAGACGATGTTGCTGTCGCAGACTATAAAGATTACGCTGCTGGTGCTATGGGTATGGGTGACCAATGGTCTGCCCAAATTCCTGATGGCCAGTGGGGTGGTGAGGCTGCTGCACCAATTTCTGGTGCACCTGTTGCTGGTGGTTGGACTGGTGTTAATGGTAAGGAAGTCGACATCACTTTATCTATTTATTCTTGACCTGTGTGAATTAGAAAAACCTTTTGTATTAATTTACAGATTTTGATTGTTGATTTCAGATTAAAAACCAACCCCGACTCAGGTTTGTTCAATCTCAGTTTCTCCATTCTTCATCAATACGAATAATAATGTTATAAACTTTACTGTAATTAAATATGTTTTTTCATGACATTTGTATTCCAAAATGTTGTTAATGTGTAGTTTTAATATAAGAGGTTATTGATTTTGATTCATGGTACTTTTTAGAAAGGAAATGTTGAATATTGTTGTGTTGTGTTGGAATTGGTATCCGTTCAAAGATGCAACTAATTTGGCTATCTTATGATAGAGGATTCTAAACCTTTTGTCGTAGTTTATGTTCATGCATATTGATCAAATACAAGATTAGCTGACATGTAGAAGATGGAAAATCTCAATCAAGGTTTTCCATACCTAACTCGACTACATATGTAGCTTTTATATTGAAATTAAGATAACTGTCTTTCTTCGCTCCAAGAATTCCAACTGATCTAATTTTATTTGTCAACAGGTTCAAAGTGGTGAAAGAAGTTTGATTTATTAATTATTTTTGGATCCAAACGACACTTGAGTCAGTTATGTTTTCACCTCAATATACCTATGCATGCTATCTTTTGTTTAAATTTAGACAATCACAGTGAACTAGATAATATTCTTTTTTTAAAAACAAAGGGCCAGTTGAATAGAGTTTATATGGATACAATGTGTGTATATCAGAGTACATATCCATTGAATATACCCACAATCAAGCCAAAGAATGATCAAGGATTGCATGACTCATCAAATATACCGAGAGTAGAAAGAATTGGGCTGAGAAATGGTCAAATGGAGCATCTGGGGTATACTAGGATTGATTAAAGGAAGGATGGTTGGATGGAAGTCATGATGTTCAAACCAACAAACAAGCTACAAGATAAGAAAAATGGTTGCCGTCTCCAGATACGGCTAACGTCAGTGGCTAGCATGTCCCATATGATTATAGAGGGCATCGAGTTTAGGCCATATATATAGGTTTGCAAGGCGGATCAATCCAGAAATCTATAAAAAGGTTTGTTTTGTTATATATATTTGTTGTATAACTGTTGTAATTTGATAAAACCTTTTGTCGTAGTTTATGTTCATGCATCGTGATCAAATACAAGATTAGCTGACATGTAGAAGATGCAAAATCCGAATCAAGGTTTTCCATGCCTAACTCGACTACATATGTAGCTTTTATATTGAAATTAAGATTACTGTCTTTCTTCGCTCCAAGAATTCCAAATGATCTAATTTTATTACTGAGGTATGCCTGGCCAATTGATGATAAATCTATCACATGATGTAATGTTCTTAAGGTGAAAAAAGGGTGAAAAACATGACAAATGGTTTAGTTTTATGTTCTTAAGACTATCCCTTAGCCACAGCTAGATCCCAAGGTGAGGTTCTAACATGATGACAAACTGGATAAGTACAATGTACAAATAGTAAATCTGTCTCATTGTCTAAGTTGCCAAAATTTGACAAGTAAACAGATAGAAGAGTAACAATAGAAGCATGTAGCTTTTCAGTTTAGTATAAAATTAAAGGTGTAGATTCTATAAAATTTTTAGCTGCAGACTTGCATGTGACGGGATTATAGAAAATGGAGTAGTAAAATTTGTTTCTTTTTCGTTATATTAGTTATTTAGTTATTTTAAGGCTTATCCTATGCATCATGGATACATTGTCTTTAGCGAACTAAAAGAGTCGGGTTAATGTGACCTAGGGCTGGAAAGGTGACTAACAGGAAGTGAGATTAATTTTTAGCCATAATTTTGGTCAAAACTATAAGAAAGGTATGTGGGACGGATTACAAAGCTGGAATCTGATCTCTAGCGTTTAATAAAAGAAAGGGATCGAGATGAGCATTTTTTAACTAATAGAAATACCATATTACAATGGGTAATTGAGGCAACCGATGAAATTGCTATTCCAATTGATGTAAGAGATCCAGTTTAAACACTGGGCAACAGACATTTGGGGACATTACATAAGATATTCGTCATATTTTACTTACAAATGAAAGATAAATCTTGCCGAACCATTACTATCACCTTATTCCAGTTTAAATAGTTCTTTTAGTTGATTTTCGCCTTATCTATTTATGAGTGGGTTGATTCTGTGTTTATCTCAAAAAAGTCAAATAATAAAATCTAGCTAAAAAGGGAGTGGGGCAAAGTCTTTGCAGCTCAAACCAACATGACACGACTCATTTTAACCCAAACTCATTTTGACCCATTACACGACCCACATATATTTGCCACCTCTATTAGTTTTTGTACCATTACTAAGTTAACTAACTTTTCATTGCAGGAAGAATGACGTCAGTTGATGACAGAACTGACTAATCATCGCCATTAGCTGAAGGATCTTATTAAGAAACCTCAACTGATTGATGGAAGTGATGGTAGGCTGTTTACTGGTGAAATCACATCACCAAATTGTGCAAATAACGTGGTTAAAAATGACTAACGACACTTGAGTCAGTTATGTTTTCACCTCAATATACTTATGCATGCTATCTTTTGTTTAAATTTAGACAATCACAGTGAACCAGATAATATTCTTTTGTTTAAAACAAAGGGCCAGTTGAATAGAGTTTATGTGGATACAATGTGTGTATATCGGAGTACATATCCGTTGAATATACCCACAATCAAGCCAAAGAATGATCAAGGATTGCATGACTCATCAAATATACCGAGAGTAGAAGGAATTGGGCTGGGAAATGGTCAAATGGAGCATCTGAGGTATACTAGGATTGAAAAAAGGAAGGATGCTTGGATGGAAGTCATGTTGTTCAAACCAACAAACAAGCTACAAGATCAGAAAAATGGTTGCCGTCTCCAGGTATGGTTAACGTCAGTGGCTAGCATGTCCCATATGATCATAGAGGTCATCGAGTTTAGGCCATATGTATAGGTTTGCTAGGCAGATCAATCCAGAAATCTATAAAAAGGTATGTATTTTGGGTTTAAAGATCATAATTTTAAATCAAATTTTTTTACACAGACATATGCACGTACATACATTCTCGCTCAAGTATGTTTGCCTTTGGCACCTTCTTCAAATGTCATACTTTTCCATATCTTTTGGGTAAAAGGGTTAATTCCACTTTTCCATATCTATTCAGCATTGAGAACTATAACATTTCTATTGACGCATACTCTTTCAGGTATAGGTTTAAAACGTCTGTTTATGTTGCAGTTTGATAACATAACATTGTAGCATGACAGATCATAGATGGCTTCACTTTATTCACTTATCCGGTAAGGAACTAAACCTACAAATTTTTACTAATCTATTAACATCTTGTGAAGCATTTTTTAAGTTGTCATGATATTAAATAGCAACAACCAAGTTCCATCAATGTTCAACTGTAGGGGTATTGGCCAAACTCTGAAAAATATCAAGTTCCATACTTCCATGTAGTCATACACTGTGAACCTCCTCATCAGATCGAAGACAGAACTAACCTTAAACAAACCTTAATTTTCTATTCAGCATGGAATCCAAAGGTTACTATGTGATATGAGTGACTTAGTGGTGAAAAGTAAGATAGTTTCCTACTATTTATTAGTGCTTGCCAACGTATTACTTTGTAAGCATAAATCCTTCCAAGTCATTTCTTTAAAAAAAATCAGATTATTATTGACGAACAAGAGGTTTCTTGGGTCAAATAAGCCCATCGTAGAATAGTAACCTGTTTTGACCTGGAGCCTTTATAACAATTATCAAACCCAACTGACCTGCCTATTTTGTGACTTCTGTATACCGTATAACATTTGAATAATCTGAAACAAAACCATATCATGACTTTGATGGGTAAAATTGTAAAACATGAATTTGAGTACTGAAGATTCTACTTGGGTATGCTTCTGAAATCTGCAGTTTTAACAGGTCATGATCATTCTTACCAATCCCACTTTAAATTTTTGCCTTGCAGTTACATTCATTGTCATTCTTTGTGTTGGATGAGGCTGACCGAATGATAGATAATGACCATTTTCATGAATTACAGTCAATTATTGACATGCTCCAGATGGTTAGGGAAGGACATGCAGAGTATATTGAGAACTGTGTTACAGCTTTCAAAGGAAGAAATGTCAAACTTTTGTATTCTCTGCTACCATTGCTCTATCTTGTGATTTTAGGTTAAAGCTCAAATGTGGATCTATGTAAGAAAACTCAGATGATGAATTAAATTCAATTGAAGCACTCTCTGAACAGGTGGGGATGCGATCTAATGCGTAAAATAGTGTTAATAGATGTAAAACATTGTTAATCCAAAGTTTAATCATGTAATTTAAAGTGACTTTAGTTTAGTCTTCAGTCAAAGATATAACATGTTTCCACGCATTTTCTGTCGACGAATCAAGCATATTACGCAAGTTATCGTTTTTCGTAGCAAGTCTTCTTAAATCTTCTGAAACCATTTTATACAAATTTTCAGCCTCTTGAAATAATCCATAATCCAAACCTGTATTCCCTCAAATACTAAAGAAGATGAAACATGGGTTGTGAATGGTGTAGTTGCGGTGCACTTGGGTGCTAATAACCCGCATTGGGTCCCATGTGAGAGTAATTTTGATGAGGGTAAGGTGGCATAGAAGGTGGTCTAGGTTGTGATGGTAGTGGGGGTTGAAGTGGCATTTGAGGCATGCTACTCATATGCTAAGGCTGGTGCAATGAGGTGCTTGCAGCAGACATTGTGTGTTGAACCTCTGATGGTGGCTGGCTAGAATAATGAGGCGGAAGAGCAGACATATTTGAGGACTGTGGAGAATAATGGTGGCTGGCTAGAATAAAATTCAATTTACAGATTACCCTCTTAAAAAAAACTCTATTAAAAAAATATTAATATCTTCAAAAGAAAATTAATTTTCATTAGAAAATACTTATCTTTTGTTATGTATGATTTTAATTGTGTGGAATCTGTGTTGTTGGAGGCCAAATGGAATCAACAAATACACCACTATGGTGGAATCATAGGTGAGATGCACAATAGTACAGATTGAAATAAACACTTAAGTCTTAACTTCATGACCACAGTTAACACATGGATTGGAAATAAGTTGTTGTTGGTCTTTATTTAGGTGTTCAAAATTTAATGGTGTCACACACTCACATTGTTAACTATTTGTTATTATTCCCAGGAAAGAGAAACAATTTTACTTCACGGTCTTCTATTTCGTTCATTCAGTTATTTTCATGGTATACACATATTGATAAGGCGGGTGTCGGTATAGTTGTTAGATCAGGAATGGGGTGTATGTAAGTACCTGCTAATTGTGTGGAATCTTTCTTAGAAGGTGGTTTGAGAAAATCATAAACCAATGTAAAATATGTATTGGCTATGATGATATGTCTACCATGTTACTTTTGTAGGGTATGAAGAGATTTAATGATCACATCTTAACCCGCTTCAACTACCAAATACGAACGTGGACTCTTTGGAATCTATCATAATTGGTGTGAGTCGTTCAACACTTACTCACGATCATATGATCTGGTGATCATCTTGTCTCTGATGTTAAAAAAAGGTAATGTATCTGCTTCACATACCAGTACAGATCTTTTACACGATCGTTATATCTTATGGTAGACTTTTTCTTCTAATTTATAAGTTTAGGGAGTTTGACAGTAACAAGAACCTACTTTTAGCCAATTTAATATTTTTCACTTACTTTTACAAGTGAAGACAAATAAACCTAAAAGTTTGTATGTACAACCCTTTCTTTCAACATGTACACTTTTGAACCATATTTTACCACCCTTATTTCGCTATCAATAAAAGCTCTCGGACTTTGACTTGCAAATTTGGGACCCACTGGTGAAAAATCTCATGTTTCCATAAGAGTCATGGGCACATACGGTTATTGTGTTCATGAATATTCCATGACTTGTCAACTCACGGTCAAATCTGACGTGTACAGTTTTTGTGTCAGCTTTTTAGAGCTTATTATTGGTCGCAAAGCCATCGACAACACTGCACCACAAGGACAGAAAAACTTCGTCACTTGGGTAACTAAACCATTTGTTTTTTTAATTCCGTGACTCCCCAAGATACTTTTTTTCTTTGTCCCAGTTGATTCATTATACTCTATTTTGGCTTTAAGTCCTATTAAAGTTATCAAGGTTTTTTCTTTTCTTTTTTGTTGGTACACAAGTTGTCAAGTGACTTGATGACTTGTATGTGCCATTTTTTTGTTTCAAGTCATCAAAAGTTGGCTTATGTGTCCCATTTGTTTTGGGTTAGAAAGGGTGGTATATCTGAATGCAGGCATATCAATATGTATGCTTATAGAATGTTTGTACTTTGATACTTTTGATGACACCTTGATTATTCTCACATATTGACTTGAAATGACCATTTTAGTTTTTGTATGACTGAATTCATTTTTAACTAATGCTTATGATTGCAGGTTGATATACTTAAGCCCTTGAGGAATTCTAGCTATTGGCTAGAGAACTCTGGAAGAGATCATGTAACCGCACCTTCAGCCCCTTCACATTGATTCTGACGACATTGTAACCGCACCTTCGGCCCCTCACATTGATTCAATGATATTTGAGCCATTTTGCTGAAGATATATTGGTTTAGGAGCACGTAAAGAACAAGGTAATTACCTGAAAGTATCAAAACCTTTATTTCTTCAAGTGATTAAAATTTTTAGGTTGACACTACGAAGAGATTTTGACTTGTCACGATCATTTTTAAACATCCCCTTATTATTTTCAAGTCTTATAAGGCATAAAACAATGGCAAATGAAGAAAATGGTGAATAGAAGGTTAATCATATTGCGTATATCTTTCCGTCTGAGTATGCTCTCAGGTCTTTTGATAGTTCAAATTTTGGGCTTTCAAGGGTTGTAACAAGTTTGATTATATCTTTTTAAACCATGGCATTTATAAACTGACTTTTTTTAATGTTAAACTACCGGTATATATGCCTCTGGCACTTGGCAAGCTTGATAATATTACTGATTTTTTTAAATGTTAAATTATATTCATGTCTTAAGGTAGTCCAACCTATGTAATAATTTCTGGCAAGATATGGGCGGTGTTTGGATATACTTTTGGAACCAATCTGTTTATTGACTTGCAGTTATGATAATCAAACATTACATAAGCATTTTAGTGAGTATAAGATGAGAATAACATGTTTTACCATAGTATTCTTTTGGTGTTTTCAATGTGATGTTGTAAGTATTTTTTTTCTTTGGAAATAGGATGTTATCTGTATCTATGTGTCTGATTAAGTTAATGTTTCTCAAATAATCTTTGTTTAGGGAAACGATCGATGTCAAATTCCCGGTTATCTCTCTCACCAACATTGAATTTGAAAAGGAAATAAAGTTTAAATGGAATAGAAAAGAATGCTCAAAGATATAACAAAGGAAGAAACCATGTTAGCCTATGTTAAGCACAATTATGAAGTTAAGAAGAACAAGCTTCTTAATTTCATGGCATAATGTAGTCGTAAAAAATGAAGGTAACATCTTATCATATAGTCCTTTCAACCTATAAGCAATGCAATCAAAATGAGATGGACAAAGAATAAGAATACTATAACGTGGTTGTATCAACTACTAAATCTACTAAAAGCCACTCAGCCCCTACAACTTTAAAAATACAACTTTAAAAATTAATTGAAACACTTGATATGTGCAAAAACACATATCATTTCTTTATCAAATATGACCCAAAATAACCAAGAAAGAGCCGTTTATGCTTAATATTTGCGTGTTTCTTGAGTTTTTGTATGTGCAGGTACGGATATGACGAAACAGACAAATAGAAGCCAAAACCAAAGAAAACCGAGCACGAGAGAAAGAAGAGAGCAAAAGCCGATGCTGGGGATGCTATTTGTTGGATTTGAAGATTAAAAGATCAAATTACGGAGTTGTGGATCATGTTCGGGGATTTTTCTCACTTTCACCATCATTTATCCATTATTACACATTTTACCCCTTAACTTTCACAAATCACCATTTCACCCCTCATTAATCCCATTTATCCCATTTACTCATTATACCCTTCCAATGTCAAAATTACATCCTTAGTCCCTATGATTTTCAAAATTGCACAAATAAGTCTTATGTTAATAAGTTGTACACGTCCAAGTCCATAATATCATCTATCCTACACTACTCACTCTTGGCCCATAACCAGCCCAAGCCCACCTCACTAATAATCCCAACCCGTTTTTACTTACACAGCCATGGTCAAAAGATAAAAACCCTTAACAGTCAACAATTATCCCACAAGTCAAAGAAAAATAAAAAAATCTCTTCCCTATACCCAAACGCGCCCAAAAGCAGTAAACACACCATTTTCTACTGTTTACCACCCATTCACCACTTACCCTGCATACCTCATGATTTACCCAACCTTTAGTACTTCTAGAACCCTCTGACAACGTGTCAGAGGGTGTGACGCCTTGGGATTGCCAAGCTGGCGGTTTGGAGGATTTTCATTGGATGCAACACGTCACTCATTTGATCAAACGGCCAAGAATAGATTTGATGACAAGATTGGATGATCAAGGGCAGAGAATAGAGTTCCAGAAATATCCTTCACTCTTCATCAGGCTATAAATACCCGTATTCACTCACAAGCTCAGTTGTCCAATTCCTTATGTTTTAGAGGGATTTTGATCTTTAAATTTTCTGTCATTTATGTTTTAATAGTTTATAAATGTTTCAATTTTAAGCTTGTAATCTCACATTTTATTAATGAAATTTATTTTTCCTTAGATTTTATCATTGGTTGTTACTGTTTCATAAGCTTCTATAAGATTGTTTCAGCTCATTCAGACTTATATTAGCTTGTTATAGCTAATTGTGAGTCTGACTTATTTCAATTCAGTTTAATCCCATAAATTTCAAATTGGTCAACGAAAGTCAAACATGGAGCATTGAGGTTGAATTGGGGAAATTATGTCAGATTAGATAGTGATTTGGGGTTAATTATGAGCTTGATAAGGATAAGCAAGGGGTGTTGATTAAAGTTAGAGTTCTCAGTTAGTATAGCAATTGCTTTGGACCATTTGTAAGTTTTAATAATTCCATTAAAATCTCAGTTAGCTTAGTAGATTGTGTGCTTGCTGTTAACTTAGTTAATTCAGCTTAGATTTATCAATTAAGAGCATATTTGATTGTTGTTTGCATTGCCTTAGCTTAAATACTAATTCTGCATAATTTCTGTTTCGTATCTGTTATTGTCAGCATTTTTTGCTTGCAATTGAATCTGTAGTTTTCTGTTGATTAGATCACTATATTTAAGATTAATTTGGTCAGTTAGATTAAGATTAAGTGATAGCTTAGACTGGGAAAGTAGTTTGTTGTTCTAAATTGCATTTCAGTAGTAAAACTAGTGTTTGGAATAGAGTGGTAGTCTGAGTTCATAGGAGATTTGGTGAGTAAATTCAGTTGTATTAGCTTTCATTTGGGTTATATAGTGTAGACAAATCATAATATTCATAGTCCTTTCACACAAAAAGTCAAAATAATCTTTCATTTGATCTAGCAGTGCATTAGTTAGAATTTAGATACCATAAGCTTGCATTTAGTTCATAAAGTAGTTAAAATAGCTAAAATTAGTCTCATCTCATCCTTATACATCATTTTTAATCAGAAATTTTGAATCAAAGTTCATCTAAGTCAAAGTTCATTTCTGTGAAAAAAGTCAAAAGTGTCATCAAGTTTTCTGAGAGCAGTTATTTATGAATTTTTAGTTTCTTCACCTTAAGTCCAAATTAGCTGAAATTTTGGATTCTAGCTCTCTGGTTGGTTGTCTATTCATAGGTATTTTTAGTTAATTTTTGTGATTTTTTCTAGCTAGCTTAATCAGTGCTGCATAAGAGCCGTTTGGAATTAGCTACTTGAAATCTGAATTTGTGCTTAAATGTCTATTGCTTGAGCTTTATTGACCCATTTCAGTTGCATCAACTTAGTTTCAGATAGACTAGGGTATTTTTAGCTTATAGTAGCTTATTGGTAGCTTTTAGCTTAATTTCAAGTGCTTATTTCATCAGTTGTATGCCCAAATCATATCTCCACTACTCCAAAGTTGTTTATGTTAATTTTCCCTTGTTCTCAGTATTATTTTATAGTTTTCTGGAGATTTTCATATTTTTCCCTGTTCATCTTCTATTTTTCTGCATTTTTATTCATTTTCTAGCATTTTTAAATAGCATTTTATTCAAATAAATTAGAAAAAGATCAGAAAAATACAATTTCAGTTTTCTTAGTTTTAGAATAATCAATAAGTCATAAAAAGTATTTTTCCTGAATTTTCTTAGTTAAAATAGATTTTCTAGCATTTTAATTAGTTTTAACTAGTATTAAATTCATAAAAAATTGAGAAAAAGTCAGAAAAATGTGATTCCAGTTCTGAATATTCTTTTTAGTTATTTAAGATTTTTGAAAAATATTTTTGTAATTTTCTTGCATGTTTTCCTAATTTTTAGTACTTTAAGTCAATTTTAAATGTCTTAAATTAGTTTTTAATTCCAAATAAATCAAGAAAAACCAAAAAAATTAGTTTGAAATTTCAAATAATTTTCAAATATCATTTTTAGCTGTAGATAAATAGTAGTTCATTTTTACGGGTTAAAATTAGAGTAGTTGTGTTAGCCTTAATAGTTTTATTAGAAGTGATGGTCATTCACGTTTAGGAACTTTGTAACGTGTGTTAGATATCGTGCTAGAATAGTCAACGGGCTCGTGGATTGGACTAAGCTAAATGGCTAGGCGTTATGATTATGCTAGTCGTTTAAAGCTTAAGTATCCAAAGCCCAATCCATGTCCAACCCACGAAAAGCCCAAGCAAAGCCTTTTAGGGCAATAAGCCTCTTGTACTATAAATACCCCTCAAATGGTCATTTGAGGGGTGTGCTTGAAAGTGTGTGTGTGTGTGTTTTCTTTGGAATATACAACATATTGTGTTTATCTTTATCTCACATATACACGGTTTTATAAACATCAAGTCACCATTCATCTTTATCTTTTCTTTCTTTTACGCATATGTTTGTGTTTGGTTTGTTCGTGTTCTACGCGTAACTGTTGTTACGTGTGTTGGGTTCGCTTGTTAAAGTGATAAGGTTGATATTCGTAGTGGTCCTACAATTGGTATCAATCGCCTAACAATGGTTTAGGAGTGTTTGGTTGAAGTTTTTGTTTGTGTTGTGTACGCGTAGTTTCGTTCTCAAAGATTCACGCATAAAACTTTTATTTTTGCACTTAAAAATTCAAGATTCTTGTGGTTTAAGGTTTATTTGGTGCTAAAGTTTCAGTTTTTTGCAAAAAGTTCGAAGCTTTACGCGTTTTGGTTAAGTTTTAAACTCGTTTTTGGTTCATTGGTCATTTCTACTCGTAACTTTTCTAGGCACTTTGGGTGAAAAAGGTCAACATTTTTGGGTTATTCGAGTGTTTTTAAGGCTACCTGTGCAAAAGAAATCATTTGAATTGTTGGAAATTTCTTACGAGTAGAAGTCAAAAAGTCAAAACCCTAGTTTTCTACTCATAACTTTTTGGTGAAGAATCTTCGAGCTATAACGGTTACTCAGTGCTTCCCTCACTTGGATAAGTGTGTGGAACACTTCGACTTGTGGATATCCCTTACGCTGTGACAGTGTAAAGGATTTTTGGTTCTTAACCATAGTTTACGCATAAGCTAAAAGCTTACGAGTAACTCTACGCATAACTTCACAATTACGCGTAAGGTTTACGAGTAACTTTTTGTCTACGCATAAGCTTTAGGTTACGCGTAAGATACTGTTTACGCATAAGAATTTCCTACGCCTAAGATCCTACGCTTAAGATCCTACGCTTAAGATCCTACGCTTAAGATCCTACGCCTAAGCTTCCTACGCATAAGATCCTACGCCTAAGCCTCGTCTACTCGTAACTTCCTGTTTCTACGCCTAAGCTCTTTCTACGCATAAAGGTTTTTTTTAAAAAAAAAAAAAAGTTCAATTTTTACGCGTAAAGGTTTTTGGCGGGAAAACTTGAGTAAAATTTAAATTTTTGAGGAGACTAAACGTTCAATTTTTACGCGAGATTCAAATTTTGGTTTAACTGTGAAAATTTTGGTCAAAAATTCAAATTTTTGGGCCTAAATTCAAATTTTTAGGGTCAAATTTGGCGTCAAAATTGTCATAACTCAAATTTTTCATACGATCTTAGAATTGATTTTTATAGTGAATTTCAAATTTTGGGCAAAATTTTTTTAAGAACCAAGGTTACGAGTACGACTTTCAGAAACACCTCAACCGAGCTTAACCTTAATCAACCACAACTCCTTTATCGTTGAATCGATCCTACATCAACTTTATCAGATCATACCTTCATCAATGGCAACTCAACAAGACATTCATGCAGCCGGTGCCGAAAACCGACCTCCTATGTTGGCAAAAGGTGGTTATCTTCAATGGAAAAGTCGTATGCTTCGCTACATCAAGACCAAACCTAATGGAAAACTCATGATTAACTCCATTACGAATGGACCCTTCAAGCCTCGACAAATCCTAGACCCTGGAACTCCTGACGTCCCACCATCTTATCATACTCAAACTGAATTAGAGTACACTGAAGAGGATCAGAAGCAAGTCGATGCAGATGACATGGCAATTCATATTGTCCAACTGGGTTTACCAATAGACATATTTGCTGCGGTGGACAGTTGTGAAACTGCTTTCGATATGTGGGAACGTGTTAGACGGCTTTGTCATGGAACATAAATTGGTCAACAAGACATGGAGAACAAGCTGCTAACTGAATGGGAAAAGTTTACTTCAACTCCAGGAGAATATATTGAATCCTACTATGGAAGGTTTTGCACTTTGATGAATGAGCTAATCAGAAACAAGCTAGCACCCAGAACTATCGTTCAAAACATCAAGTTCCTGAACAATCTTCCAGAAGAATGGGGACGATATGTCACTATTGTCAACCAAACAAAAGACCTTCATCAGGTGAACTTTGATCAACTGAATGATTTTCTGAAACAAAACCAAGCTGAAGCGAATGAAGTCAGGAAAGAAAGAGTGGCAAAGAATCATGATCCATTGGCACTTATTGCAAAGACTCAACCTTCAGTGAATACACAACAACAAGCTTCATCATCTTCCAACAACAACAATTTGCAGCAATACATTCCACAACCACAACAACAAAACTATCCACCTGAACAACAACATTACCAGGAACAAGGAATCACTGATCTTGAAATGGAACCCGAAGAAGCTTTGGCTCAAGTATTCTCTTTATTGGGTAAAGCATTCAGAGGTCGCTATTCCACACCAACTAACAACAACCAATGGATTTCATCAAACACTCGCAACAGGCAAGTTGCACAGCCAGGAGTGAATATGGGTCATCAAGGTCAAATGGTTGGAGTTATTGGGAATCAGCAGGGATATGCTACTGGATTTCGCATGGGTAATCAGGCGGTTCCGAATCAGGGTAATCAGTTGGGACAGAATGTTGGGAATAGAGCAGTGGGTAATCAGAATGGGAATGTTGCAGCTCCAGTCGTTGGGAATTATGGAAATGTGAATCAGGGTAATCAGGTTAAGTGTTATAACTGTCAAGGAATAGGTCACATGGCACGAAACTGTCCCACTAAGCCACACAAGAAGAATGCTGAGTTTCTTCGGAAAGCTATGCTGTTAGCACAGAAGCAAGAAGCAGGGATGCAGTTGAGTGCTGAGGAAAATGATTTTTTCACTATTGTGGATGATTTGGAAGACCTCGAGGAAATTAATGCGAACTACATCTTCATGGCAAATCTTCAGGAGACTAAGTACGACTCAGACTCGGAAGCACCTCCTGTCTATGACGCCAACGCAGTATCTGAGGTACCAATCATTGATCCATGCTATAACAATGTCATATTTGATGTGTTTACTCATGACGAACAACATTCTGTGACGCCAGCACCTACTTATGATACATACCTGGACAATCCGAGTTGTAGCAATACTAACTCTGAAACTCCAGATGTGGATCCTAATGGAGGCTGTGTGGCACAAAATACTGAGACTGACAAGGAAACACGTGCTTATTTTGAATCATTAATCAATAACTGTGGCATTGAAATTGAGAAAGTTAGTAAGGTCAATCGCGAAGTTAAGGCCGCGAATGTTAAATTGACCACTGAGCTTGAGAGTTACAAAGAGAATGCCAGAGCTTATGAATTTCATACAAACAAAATATCAGATTTAGAAATTGGTTACCGAGATTCTGTTTTAAGAGAAAAACAATTGCAAATCAATTACGATACACTTGATGTGAATCTGAATTTGAAAATAAAATCTTTAAACAAGGAAATTTCTGATCTAAACAAACAACTTTCTAAACAAAAAGCACTGTTTTCTGAACTTGAAAAAGAGAAGAAACAGTTGATCGCTGATTTTTCAAAACGAGAAGATTCTCTTCTTGATGAAATTCTGGATAAAAATGAAACTATCAAAAAATTGGATAATTTACTTCTTACAACGGGTCATTCCGCTAAGACAAACAAGATGCTTTCTAATCAAGTAAATCCGATTTTTCATACTACTCAAAAAATGGCTCTTGGTAACTCACCTCCTTCGTTCCTCAAGAAAGCTCAGAAAGAACGGAATGTGTTGAACAATGGAAAACCTTTGCATGAACCTATAATTGTGCATGATTCTCTTGAAACGTTGGAACTATCTGAGGAGAGTAGATCAAAAATGAAACAAAAACATCCGGAAATCAAACCTATTGATTATAATAAATGGAACCAAATTAATGGTATTTCATTTGTTTCTCAATCAACGTTTTCCACCAAACCAAGTGTTTCAAACAAAGTGTCAACACCTGTTTCAAAATCAGTTTCAAAACCAGTTGTTGTCTCCAAATCTCTTTCGAACATTGAACAAATGTCTTCAAACAATCCTTTTAACACAAGTGATGCGCGAAGCATTTTAGACGATGTTAAAACTAGAATTGGGCGAATTCAGGAGACTGTTAAAACTAAAACTCATATTACAACCAACATCTGGTTTAATAGTTTTGATATTGAACAAAAAAAGTTCTTTGAAACTGAAATTGCCCCTCAGCTGAATAACATCAACTCAAGGGTAATTTATTTTGAACAAGCCTTTTTGAAAGAAACAGCTGACTTTGTCAAGGACCATAAATCCCTGCTAAAGCAAGCCAATGAAAGTGTTGAACACATCAAAGTTTTGGAAAATTTAAATGATTCTCTCTTCGAAGATGTTCTGACTACTGATATAATGTCCATCATTTTGCAAACATATTCTGTTGAAGATCATGAAAGACTCCAGTCTGAGACCTCCGAAATTGTTTCAAAATATGAAAAAGCTCTTATGAAACTTGAAAAAGAAAATGTCTCATATTTTAAACAACTTGATCGCAAAACTAAGGAATGCAAGTATGACAAACTGTCGTATGAGCGTGCCTACAATGACATGAAAGGGAAAAATGATCTTTTGAGGGCTCAGCTGGAAAGTCAAAAAGGAAAGGTAGTGGAAACTGTGATTAAAAAACCATTGACTGCGGAGAAAGCAAATGTTCCCAAACCGGTTTCCAAACCAAAAATGTCTGTTTCTATGCCTCCTCCAACAGTCAATGAGAAAAATGTTTCATCAAAACCAGTCACTCCACCTGCCCTACCTAAACAAAATGTTGAAAAAGGGAAAGCAGTTATCGAGAAACCAAAAGTTTTAGCACCTGGACTTTTTAAGATGAGTACCACTAATGCGTCTGCCTCCACATCTAAAACATATGGAACAAACGACATAAGTTTAGAAAAGCACTCTAAAGAGACTAGGAAAGCTGAAACCACCTCCCTTCATAAAAATGTGAATCCTAATGCGTGTGACTTACCTTCTACAGGACTAGAAAGCACCTCTAGGAGCAGCAGACTAAAGCCTAAGAGCAATACAAGGAACAATAGAGTCTCGACTGCCTCTAGGAGTAGTAGCTTGAATAAAGAGAAGAAAGTAGAAGAACACCCTAGGAATTTACCGCTTTTGAATAAGAAAGACATTTCATCTGAATGTACTGAACCTGTGAAACTTGCTAAGTCTAATGAATGTGTTGAATCTCTTTGTTTAACTTGCAAGAAATCTTTAATTAATGTTCAAGATGATTGTGTTTCTAAGAATGTGAATGATAATCCTGTTAAGAAGAACGTCCCAAAAAGACCTTACGCTAAACGAGTAGGAAGACTAGTTGCAAAACTTAGACTTTACACTACTGACAGGAACCAAAGCGTTTACTTTAGGGATGATATTTGGAAACCCACAGGTAGAACTTTCACACTCCAGAATGGTACAATGAGTGCTAAACCAATATTCCCTGTAGAAAACCTCTTTGAGTGTGATCAGGATTTTACCTCTAACCCAAAGGAACCTAAATCAAAACGGTTTCCACAATATTCTTTTTCTGTTACTGGCAGGTTATCGAAATTTGTCTTTGGATCGTCGACTCGGGTTGCTCCAAGCACATGACCGGAAATCTGAAGCTGCTGATCAATTTCGTTTGGAAATTCATGGGAACCGTACGTTTCGGAAATGATCATGTAGCAGCTATCATGGGTTATGGAGATCTACCGTTTGGAAATTATTTGATCACTCGAGTTTACTATGTCGAAGGGTTGGGACACAATTTGTTTTCAGTCGGGCAGTTCTGTGATGCAGATTTAGAGGTTGCTTTTAGGAAAAATGCTTGCTTCGTTAGAAACTTGGATGGCACTGATCTCTTAACTGGGAATCGTGATACAAACTTGTATGCTATCGACATCAACAAAATGGCCTCTTCATCACCAATATGTCTTATGACACGAGCATCTGGAACACAGTCCTGGTTGTCGCATAGACGGTTATCCCATCTCAATTTTGACACCATCAACAATCTTGCCAAAGACAACATCGTCAATGGACTTCCAAAGTTCAAATACACCAAAGATCACTTATGTCCATCATGCGAACAAGGAAAAAGCAAAAGAGCATCATATAAACCCAAAACCGTACCTAGTTCGGAAGTAAAGTTGAATATGTTGCACATGGACTTATGTGGCCCAATGAGAGTTGAAAGCATTAATGGGAAAAAGTATATTCTTGTTATCGTCGATGATTATTCGAGATATACGTGGGTTAAGTTTCTGAGATCAAAAGACGAAGCACCAGGCATCATCATCACCTTTCTGAAGCGTATTCAAGTACTTCTTCAAGCTCCAGTAAGAGTTGTAAGGACAGACAACGGCACATAATTCACTAATCAGGAGTTAAGAACTTATTTTGAAGATGCTGGAATTACACATCAGACATCAGTTGTTAGAACTCCACAGCAGAATGGGGTAGTTGAAAGAAGAAATAGAACTCTTGTGGAAGCTGCTCGCACAATGCTAATCTATTCTAGTGCACCGTTATTTCTATGGGTTGATGCTGTTTCCACTGCTTGTTTCACTCAGAACCGATCCCTAATCCATCCTAGATTCAATAAAACCCCATATGCGCTTGTGAACAACAGAAAACCGGATATCTCTTACTTTCACGTGTTTGGCTCTTTGTGCTATCCGACGAACGACAGAGAAGATCTAGGTAAATTGAAAGCTAAAGGTGATATTGGAATCTTCATTGGATATTCAGATAACTCGAGGGCATTCAGGGTGTATAACAGGAGAACTAGGAGGATCATGGAGACAATGAATGTGAAATTTGATGAACTTTCACATATGGCTTCTGAGAGACTCGCTCTAGAACCCGCACTAAACCGACAGACTTCTGGACACATCAGTTCAGGACTCGTACCTCAAAGAGCTCAATCAACTTCGTTTGACAATCCTAAAGAACAAGAATGGGAGAATTTCTTCGAGTTAATGTTTGATGAATACTATGGTGGAACTTCGACAAATGCATCAAACCATCATTCCGCTGCACCCGCTCAAAATCATCCTCCACCACCAACAGAAGATGCATCTACAATGGTCAAAACCAATGCACCAACTCCATCTACATCATCTACATCTACTACAGCTATTGCACCCGTTCTACCAGCAGTTGATGAGCAAAACCAAAACCAGAACGATGCAACGTTAGATGAAGAATTATTTGAAAACCCGTTTGCTACGGAATCAGCTGAATCTTCTTCAAGCTTACGAGAACCATCTAACTCGCATACGTTTAACCAACGGTATCCTTCTACTCTGAAGTGGACAAAAGACCACCCAATTGAACAAGTTATTGGTGAACCTTCAAGGCCAATTCAGACGAGACGTCAACTTGCCACCGATTGCGACTTATGCATTTACCTTTGCTCAATTAGCAATATCGAGCCAAAGAACATTCGCGAGGCAATGGCAGATCCCGCATGGATATAAGCGATGCAGGAGGAACTTCTCCAATACCGTCTTCATGACTCTTGGGATATGGTTCCAAGACCAATTGACATTCGCGTCATTGATCTCAAATGGTTATGGAAGAACAAAAAGGATGAAGAGATGACTGTAATTCGCAACAAAGCTCGTCTTGTGGCCAAAGGATATAGACAAGAGGAAGGGATAGACTTTGAAGAGTCATTCGCGCCGGTAGCTAGACTTGAGGCAGTCAGGATATTCTTAGCCTATGCAGCTCACAAAAACATCACGGTGTATCAGATGGACATTAAGACCGCGTTCTTGAATGGAACTCTGAAAGAAGAAGTGTACGTGAGTCAGCCAGAAGGCTTCATCGACTTGGAACATCCAGACTACGTCTACAAACTCAAAAAGGCAATCTATGGTTTAAAACAAGCTCCGAGAGCGTGGTATGACGAACTATCCTCTTTCCTTATCCAAAACAATTTCACCAAAGGAACAGTTGATCCTACCTTGTTTACACAAAAATGCAAAAACGACATTTTGATTGTTCAGATTTACGTGGACGACATCATCTTTGGGTCCACTAATCCGAATCTTTCAAAACATTTTGAAAATCTCATGAAAAGCAAATTTGAAATGTCCATGATGGGGGAACTAAAATTCTTTCTTGGTTTACAAATACATCAGTCCCCTCGTGGAATTTTTATAAATCAAGCTAAATACACAACTGAGATTTTGAAAAATCATGGTATGGATAATTGTGAATCTGTTGGAACACCAATGGTAACTTCACCAAAAATTGGAGCCGATTTTTTTGGGAAACCTATTGATCCGAAGAAATATCGGAGCATGATTGGTTCTCTCATGTATCTTACTGCTAGTCGACCAGATATTCATTTTGCTGTTTGCTTATTAGCACGGTTTCAGGCAAAGCCTACCGAACTGCACCTCAAAGAGGTTAAACGGATCTTTCGGTACCTGAAGACATCCATTCACATGGGACTTTGGTATCCGAAGGAATCCGGATTTGATCTAATTGCCTTTTCAGATGCGGACCACGAAGGTGATCAAGTTACAGCAAAAAGTACATCTGGAGGAGCACAATTTTTGGGAGAAAAGTTAGTAAGCTGGTCTTCAAAGAAACAAGATTGCACTGCACTTTCAACCGCTGAAGCTGAGTATGTGTCTCTTTCTGCGTGTTGTGCTCAAGTTCTATGGATGAGAACACAACTCACAGATTATGGCTTTACTTTCGATAAAATACCTATGTATTGTGACTCGAAAAGTGCCATAGCCATATCATGCAATCCTGTTCATCACTCAAAGACTAAGCATATCAGAGTCCGCTATCACTTCATCAAAGAGTACGTCGAAAATGGTACTGTTGAATTATTCTTCGTGAAGACTGATTACCAACTCGCCGATCTATTAACTAAAGCCCTTCTAAAAGAAAGGTTTGAGTATTTAGTTCGACGAATTGGAATGCGAAGCCTAACCCCTGAGGAGTTAGAATGTCTTCTCGAATCTTCTTGAAAATGATTTTCCAAAAAGCTTCGCTGTAAATATTTTTGAAAAACAAAATACAAAATTTGAAAAACCATCAAAAACAAAATATAAAAATATAAAACTTTCAAAAAATACAAAAACAATAGAAAATCAAAAATCCAAAAATATTCTTCTCACGACATGTCTCTCGTATAATCGATATTCTGTACGTTTCTAGAAATGTCATTCAACAATGATACGGGCATGTACAGATGCTTGAGCGAGAGTTCTTTATTTGTTTTCTAAAACATGTCGTTTCTCAAAATTTCTTCAATAATGGCTTTCGTATACATCAGTACGAAACCCGGACCGAAATGATGACTTTTGATTATTTTTTCAAATCAAAACTCGTGCTTTTATAGAAAAAATCAAGTGTACGCATAAGTGCACTACATTTAAAAATGGTGAGAAATCATCATCATCTTGAGCACCTTTTCAAGATTGTTCAAAAAGATTTTCAAAATCTTTCAAAATATTTTTGTGCTCAAGATAAATCCCTCTAAAACCCTTTAATTGTTTATGCTTTATTAAAGGGGGAGTATAAATAAAAAATGTTCCAAATTCATGCTTAAATCAAATCCATTTGTCTCCCCAAAAGATTCTAAAATGTTGTTTAATCCGATGATATAAAAAATATCACGAATATGCTATTTTTGAGGGGGAGGAGACGTGATTAAAATGTGATCAAAATCGTTGTTTGAATCTCAAAATGAGCTCGACTCAGTCGTAACCATTGAATTGACGAGGAATCATGTACCATCTCGAGAAACTTTCTATGGACTTGACCAGGACGGGTAATAATTTCAAGCTAGTTCTCTAGTGATGTAAACATGTCTCGAATTGGTCTAGCTCATTTAAAGTCGATCAATTCAAAAAGTGCGAACTCTACCCTCTATGTGCAGATTTCTGTCAAAACTTATAAGCACATGTGAAGGGGGAGTGTTTCTGAAAATATAAAACTATCAGAGTGTTCCAAACATGTTTTGATAATCATAAACACTTTGAGAGATTTTCAAGAAAAATGGTTTTATGGCAACAATAGGACAGTCATGGAGTTATAAGGTGGCTATTGATAGGAAATTCGTCCTATGATCCGCCAGAGCCGGAGGGATCTACCCAAGGACATCACAAATAGTTAGTATTAGAAGTCCTTAGGAATGATTGAAAAAAGGATTAATGTGAGAAAGGAGAAAGAAGGGGTTGAAGAATTAAAAAGAAATGTAATGATAAAGGGTGAAATGAAATAGCCCTCCATATTCAACCTTAGGGCAGAAACCGGGTTCAATACATATGCTACTGGTTGTCACTAGATGACACTGGTATTGAAGACAAAGACGTCATGGACCCAGTGACGCACTGCACTAAACCTTCTAGCCACTCAATTCCTCTTAAAAGGGATTTGTTTCATTCTCACTGGGAACCCTACATAATCTATTGACCTTCTCTTAGAGTTGGTTGGTATTGAAGAAGGAGACCCTCTCCCTAGTCTCCGCTCAGGAAAACCAAAATGCACTATTGAGTCTAGAGCCACGAGATTCATCAAAAGATCTCATAGGAACACTTGACATGACATCGCTTGTTGTTCATCAATAAGGACACAAGTGATATATTATAGAGTCCTACGCAGATCTTAGCAATCTGCCAGAACATTTATGAGAAGTTTCACATCTGTGATCTTCAGTGATTGAATGGAAACTCCTGCCAGGGTCAACTTCAAGCAGCCCTGACAGCAGGTCACTTCGGTAACTCCCCGTGGATTACGCTTAGTGTATCTCAAATGGTCTACAGTCGTGGGGTGATGCTTCGGTGTACCTCAGCGACTCATCTGAACTGTAGATGTACTTCGGTATATCGCGTTATCTCACTTGTGGGACTCCAGTTCAGGAACGGCCTCTGTGAGAATTAGAGACGTGTTTTCACACTATGCTGTTAACACCCTCGAAATTCAAACTTGTAAGTGCCAGAATCCGCTTATTACTAACCTGTTTTATGTTTTCTTCTTATGGAAGCTCCGGAGCGGATGGATCGTGCAGACTCGCCACATGCTCATACCAACAACACATGAAAGTTCTCATCAAAATCAAAGGCTACTCAAAGTTAAAGATGATTCTTCGTCAATGTCAAAGAATCTCAAAGTTTAAAGACTCGAGAACTACATCATTGGTAACCAAAGGACAAATAGAAGTGTGAGCATGGTGGAGAAAGACGTGGAGACACCTAACCAACGAAGTTGACAACGGCAGACAACCACATTATCTGATCACAAAGCATGAAGGAACAAAGAATCAATACTATTCTATATCTACGCACAAAGTTCAAGCTCAAGGAAAGTAAAGAACCAATCAAGTGGAGCATCATTTGAATGACCACCCCTTAGGGGGAGATTGTTAGCCTTAATAGTTTTATTAGAAGTGATGGTCATTCACGTTTAGGAACTTTGTAACGTGTGTTAGATATCGTGCTAGAATAGTCAACGGGCTCGTGGATTGGACTAAGCTAAATGGCTAGGCGTTATGATTATGCTAGTCGTTTGAAGCTTAAGTATCCAAAGCCCAATCCATGTCCAACCCACGAAAAGCCCAAGCAAAGCCTTTTAGGGCAACAAGCCTCTTGTACTATAAATACCCCTCAATTGGTCATTTGAGGGGTGTGCTTGAAAGTGTGTGTGTGTGTGTTTTCTTTGGAATATACAACATATTGTGTTTATCTTTATCTCACATATACACGGTTTTATAAACATCAAGTCACCATTCATCTTTATCTTTTCTTTCTTTTACGCATATGTTTGTGTTTGGTTTGTTCGTGTTCTACGCGTAACTGTTGTTACGTGTGTTGGGTTCGCTTGTTAAAGTGATAAGGTTGATATTCGTAGTGGTCCTACAAGTTGCATTTAATTCATGTTTTAATAATTACGTTTACTTGCGTTTTTAGTTTAAAATTGCATCCTTAGTTGTAATTACTTGTTTTCATCATAGATTCAGTAGTTTTAATTGCTTTCCTTTATTATTGCTTGCCCCGTAGTTTAGAAATCATCAAATTCCCTTTTTACTCATTCGAATCCCGAATCACGCGACGTGAGTTGTTAAACTCCATTCATCCCTCGTTGGGAAAATGACCCGGGGAAAATACATACCTTTGTATTTCTTAGGAAAATATCTGTACTACAAAAACGAACAAATCAACACTCTCATTAAATACTTTTGATGGTGCACCTGATGTGTGTCACTTACTATTTCGATGCTTAAAAAGAAAACCAGAATAGTAGAAGTGACACAATCGGTGGCATGGTTGGGGACTTGGGGCTGTGTAACTAGTAGGTCCTTAAACTTAATTATTTTTGTGAAAGTTTTTGTAGAATTTTCATCAATAAGTTTGTTGTCATTTCCGATAAAAAAAATGATTAGGTTGCATTCTTTAGTATTACACTTTTTGGGTTGATGCACTAGGACATTTCTTATCTGCATCATTTATGCAGGTCATAGGTGTGAAACGATGTTAAAAGGTGTCAATCTCAACTTATTTTCTTATAAATAGGTCAATTCTTGGTAGAGATCATGCCTTAGATTGGATGAGGCCTCATATTGGTTTTTATTAAAGATGGCCTAAAACCTTTAATCTCAACATGTGATTTTTTATTTCCATCTTTTGTTCGTGTATAAGTTTATTTGTATATTTATTTCCATGTACAATATTTCTTATTTTTATTAAAATGGTTGTCTCCACTGGCTGCCCAAAGAGGCTGTTTATATTACGTTATTATTTAATATGTTTATAGCTTATTTTCATTAATTATTTTTTCTTAACAATATTCATAAACAAATTGTAATTGTAAATTGTTTTTTTATAAAATAGTTTAACAATTAATAATGGTTAACTAATTTTCATGATTAAAAAATTTACTTTTCCCAAAAAATTTTCAAACAAAAACTAATACAATAACAAAATAAAATGAAATAAAAAATTTTCAACCGTAAACTAATACAATAAAAATATACAATGTAATATCCATCAAACCATAATTACAATAAAAATTACAAATAATTTATAAAAATTACAAATAATTTACCGTTAAGTGAAACTTAAACTAATACAATAACAAAATACCATCAAACCATAATTACAATTCATGACCACATCCTTAAAGGTAATCTTCCGTTAAATAACACCATCAAAATAAAAATTACAAGTTATGCCCGCCCATTGGGCGGGCTTCGAAAATTTAAAATCAAATAAATGATTTAATAGACAAAATATTAAATAATTATTTATTTACAATTCATGCATTGAACTCGAAGACGAAGAGACGGCGAGCCAGCAATTTCTGTAGCAACCTTGATACCTTTTCCAATGGTATTCTGAAGTTGACCATGTATGTCCACATCTACCGCATAGCCATCGGGAACTTTTCGTAATGGGTTCTGAGCCTGTGCAAGCTGCTTAGGCTGGAAAAGGTCATGAACATCCTGTGACACAGCCCATGGCTGACACAAACCTTTAACAACGTCGTCCTTAAAACTGCTAAACTGTTAAACTCAAGAGGCCCATTAATATCTCATCAACTACAATAGCTTCTCTTTGATTACCAAGTACATAATAGAAATTAGTAGCTCATAGAGTCTCAAATCCCAGAGATAGTGTAACATGGTGTATCGTTTGAACCTTAATAGTCAATATTCTGAAGAAGACGGATGTAATGGCATACATGGGAATACGGCAGTCAAACAGTACGTACTAAAAATAGATTTTTATGTTACTGTAACCAAAGTAGGCATCTGCTATTACTGCTAATTTTTTATTTTTTGTTGTCTGTGCTATATATTTCCTTATTCTAAAAGATTATCTCATCTGTGATAATATGTAAGTTCTTTGCTAATCATATGCTTTCAATCAGGGTAGGCCGGCGGTGGATCTCAAGGCTTCTTGCCCTGGTTCTTTATGCAATGTTCCTAATGCCTGGATTCCTCCAAGGTGTGTTTTTATTTTGGCAGAGTTTTGGTGAAATGAAAATTTCATACGCCACATTTCAATCTGGAAAGTCTGGTGCTGATTGTCATGTTTTGGAAGAGAAACTAATTAGTACTTTTTTTGCAGTTTTATATCAGTATTTCTTTTCAAGCCAAATTCTGAGAAGTATAGTTTATGGAGATCAACCTAGAAATAGGTAATGTAACTTGTGATCCAGATACTAACAGTAACAGCATGAATACTTTTTCTATTTAGCTTGATCACATTTTTTATCGCTGCAAAAAAAATTAAAAAAAGTTCCAGGTTGGATCTATACTTGCCCAAAAACATGGATAGTCCAAAACATCTTTCGTAAGCAATCCCAAACACAACAGTTAACAAATCCTAACAATTGAATAAGAATAAGCAAAATTCACAAAACCCTATAATAAGTTGTTACTAACCATAAGCTAATCAACATTAAACTCAAGAGGCCCCATTAAAATCTCACCAACTTCAACAGCTTCTCTTTGATTCAAATTCGATATCATATCAGAATTATTAGCCATTTGATGAATAACATGATTTATCTCTGTCTTAACAGGCCGTGTCAAGGAGCAGATATAATTCCTTTCAAGAAAAACTTAAGAAAATCTCTTTTTGGGAACTTGCCACGGGCTCACTTATAGTTGGACACGTACAAACCCGCAGAGAAAATATATGGGTATGTTTGTGATATATTCACATAATGGTTAACATTTAGAACCCATAATACTCGGCTATTTTGATGAGCTATCATTTTTGTTAAAAGTTACTTTTTAGGATCTGCAGTATGCTTTTTTCACGGGCCAAGATGTGAAGGCTATGAAGGTATTAACTTGGGTAAATAAGTATGAGCCACGGCCACTAATGATTTTTATGGTTTATTAGGACTGAATTTGGTGAAGGAAATGATGGTCATGATGCGATTGAAAGGAACAATGAGGCTTCAGTGTAAGTATTTATCATTATTTCAACTTAAATAATTGTGATATTTGTTTGTTTGATTTCTGATATTTAATGAAAGTTTGATAGATAATTTGATGTAGTAGTGTTGTTCCCCGTTCACTATCGTTTAAAACAGTTTAAATATATAAAACAAGTTAATAGTGAACTATGACTGAAATTAACATAAGAAAACACACTAAGTAATTTTCAACATCATATCTTATTAGAAATAAATCAACAAAGAATACGTTACCCAAGTACTTGCGGAATAGTACTTGGGATTGAAATGACAAAGTTGGGTGATTCCTCTCTAAGCTCAGGCTAAGTCTGAGCACAACTCTTAGAGCTCACTGAGCTATCTCAGGAACTAAGTTGTATTTAGAGTAGTGAAAAGATGGCTTGCGTGTATGTGTGTTTTTACAATTCACAAGCTTAACCTTTTCACTCCATCTCTTATGCTATTTATACATGTATGATATTTGACTCTTTCCTAAGTGACAAACTGACATCATACAGAAGACAAAATACTGATGTATTTTGTCTCTGTTTACAAAGACTATTCTAGGTAAGAGACAAGACTACTTTCCTAAGTTCAGTGATGACACTGAGCCTGATCTTTTGCCATTCAGGGAAAGTTGACTTTGGTTGATAAGGACTTCGCCTTATCTGATTCAACCTTTCCCGCCTTGTCCCGCTCTTTCTTTAGTCTTTACATCCTTCAGTCTTCTACTTCAGTTTGTCTTCAGTGTAAGAAGTTGGAGAGGAATCTTAGGGATTCAGTGAGTTATTGTCATCACTCACTGAATCCATCATCTTCTTCTTGACTCAGTCTTCACTCTTTAAGTTCCGCCTTACTGAGTGGAGAGACTTCTTCTTTGCCTCTTACTGAGTATCCTGAAGACGACTCACTGAGAGACTATGCACTCAGTGACCTGTTTGTGTTAACGGATTAAACACTTGGCTATTTTCTATTCAAATCCTAGATTAAGGGTTTTGGGTATTTACTGAACCCAACAGTCTCCCCCTATTTGGATATACAAATAGCCTAAGTGGTTGATCAGTGTAAGTGAGCAAGAGGCTTCTTCTTACACTGAATGTACTAATGAATACAATAAGGAACACTGAGTAAGTGAATAAAAACATACATCGTTTATTGATCAGATTACATAGTTCCTATCACTAGTACAAAAGATAAAACAAAATGATGTCAATCCAGATGGATTCCCAATGCTTCAAGCTTGACCTTTTTGGTGATGAGTGTTTCTCTGTCAGGATGGTCTCTTATCTTGGCATTCAGGTCTTGGCAGAACCTGATGTTTGCTGGTGTTTGAATTTGAGAGGCCACTGGTATGTAGCTCAGCATTTCAGCCACACCAGCCTGATCAATATCACTCAATCTTTGAAAAGCAGGGTTTCCATAGACATCAATGTGGAATAGCCCTCTTTCAGGCTTCTCTATCACTAGACAGTTCACAAATTTAACCCCTTCAGGCAGCTCCCTGTTACACTCCAGTCCAGGCACTTTAATCTCAGGTTGGAACTCAACTCTCTTTCTTTTTCCAGTGGATGATTGTGGTTGAGATCCTTGAGGTGCAGTTAAGGCGGCCTGAATTCCCAGTTGGGCTGGAAAATCTCTCAGTCTTTCATATCTTTTACTGAGCATTTTCATCAGGTCCTTAACCACCGCATTCTTCTTCTTTTCAATGATTGGACCAAGCTCATCAAGTTCAGTGATCCCAAAGTCAGTGAATTTGAGGGGATCATGGACCTCAAAGTGTCTTTTATCAACCCCTCTGTAGACGTTCATGGCCAGTGGTTTGGTATTGGGGATGATTCTGACATCTGTGATTTTTTCAGGAAGCCTTCGGCTTGTCATTGTCCAGTTGTACTCCTCAATTCTGCTTTGCCTGAGAGCTTCAGTTTTCTTCTTCTTTTCTTCCAGCTGCTTTTTCATTGCAGCCATCTGAGCCGCCTGAGCTTCCTTGAACTTTTGCCCTGCCTGACCCTTTTGAAGTTTGCTTGGATCTAATCCCATATTTTCAGCTTCTTCGGCGACAACTTTTTCCAGTGCTTTTCTATTCCTTCTCTCTTCCTCAGCTTGTTTCAACCTTTTTTCTTCTTTAGCAAGGTGTTTACTTAGCTGTTTTGGTGTGAGCAGGTATTCAGTGTCGCCGATTTTATAGGGAATCTTCTCAGGCTCAGAAGTTGCCATCTTGCCTTTTCCTTTGTCCTGGCCTGAGGAAGTTGCTACTAGGGGTGGTGGTGTTGTTGTTATTGGAGTGATTACTGTCAGCGTTGTTGTTGATGATGTAGTTGGTGGGATTGATGAGATAGGTGTTGCTGAGACTGGTGGGGATGATGAGATTTGAGCCACTGATACTGTTGGTGTTGGCTCCCCCTCAGTGTGAGAAGGAGTGTCTTCAGCAATATTCTCCCCCTCAACTGTTGCCGGAGCCTCAGTGAGGGCAAGAGTTGGAGTGGGTGCTGAAGAGGGCTGAGCAGCTTGACCCTTGAAGGCCTGATAAATTTCTGAGATCATAGCCTTGATGTCTGAAGTGTCAGATTGAATACCAGTGACTTTAGTTTCCAAATTAGCCTGAGAAACCTCCAGGGCAGTCATTCTGGGCCCAAGATTCCAGGCCAGAGAAGAGGATGCCTGAGCTAAGGTAGCCACCTGCGTATTTAGAGAGTCCAATGTATTTTGAAGAGACTGGACTGAGGATGGAAGACCCTGAACATTTGCAGACTTGAGCATATTGAGCAGTTCAGTGAGGTTGGAGGATTGTTTCAAGTGCTCCTCAGTAGCCTCCAGCACTTTAAAGTTGAGTGCTGGGTCTTCTTTGACAAACTCCCTGATTTCATCTATCGTGGTACCTACACCCTGAAGATTCCTGAGGAATTTAGCCATGTTTTCATCCAGTCGGTGAATGTTGTCATACATCAGATCCCTATGCTCATGAACATTTTCATCAAAGCCATGTACTTCAGCCTTTAGATCAGCATAACTCGCAGCAGCCTCAGTGTGTTGCTCCCACAATGTGTCAGTGACCCCAGAATATAACCTTCTTGAAGCTTTGGTTATCCACTGAACTAGCTGTCTTTCAGTGAGTGGGAGAACATTATCAAATCTTTCAAATTCATCAATGGATGAAGAGGAGTCATCATTGTCAGGCTTGACTGGTGATTCAGTATGCTCATGTGGATCAGGCTGAGTCTCTTGTTCAGCTTGAACCTCATCATCCATTTCTTCTCCAGCTGATAAGATTTCATCATCAGTCTCAGCAAGTTCATCTTCAGAGAATAATATCCCAGTGACATCAGCAACAATTAACCAGGGGTTGGCGATGGGTTCTATATCAGCGGGTGGTATGTTTCCCTCTGAGTCTTTGTCATACATCTAGTCGGGGAATCGAACAACCCGCTGATAGGGATACAACTATCACTGACTCGGACACTGGTGGGCGTTTCCCAGTGTCTTCGCTGGAGTCAGGATTGGTTGTGGGTTCCGTATCGGCGGGTTGTTCCTTTCCCTCCGAGTCTTTGTCCCCCAGTGACCCCTGAGACACTGGTGGGAGTTTCCCAGTGCCTTTAGCAGAGTCAGTGATAGTTGTATCCCTATCAGCGGGTTGTTCGATTCCCTCTGAGTCTTTGGGAGAGATCAGTGTGCCCTTAGACAAAGGCTTGGATTTGCTAATGTCATCACTGGGCGTTGTGGAAGGCGCTCCCCTACCAGCGGGTTGTATTTGTCCCTCTGGATCTTGGGGAGTAGTAGGTGTGACCAAGGGCACTGACTGTGATGTATCAGTGTCCTTCGTTGTCACAGGGGTGGTTGTTGCCTGGTCAGTGGGTGTCTTTTTGGTCAAGGGCTTTTGATGAGTGTGTAAATACTCATCATTTTTGTATAAAATAAACTGCAAATTCATCTGAAAACACTCAGAAACACATCAAAATGATCAAAATATCACAAATCAGTGTTCTATGTGTTTTAAATGCAAAAATATCAAAATCAGATGAAAAACATATCAAGTTTGCAAAATTGGCAGTTTCAGTCCCCCAAGTTTCATAAATTGTCAAAAACAGTCCCTGAGCACATAATTTCAAAAGCAAAAGTCACCAAAGGTCCTTTTAAAATCAAAAGTTGTCAAAATAAGTCCTTTGGTGAAAAATATACAAAGTTTGAGAAATTTACAAAAATGGTCCTTCAACTTTCAAAATTGGCAGAAATGGCCCCTGGAAAATTGCAAAATGGCAATTTTAGTCCTTATACTTTTGAAGGTTGTCACTTTTGGTTCTTGGAATAACTTTTCTGAATTGGCAGCCTAAACCCCTCAAGTTTCAGATTTTACACATTAGCCCCTATAGTTTTAAACCCTTTCAAGCCCATTGTGAACCTTTCATCCATTTTGGCCCCCTGTCAAAACACATTGTGAACCCCCTTTATTATTACCACTTGCCTGGTCAACCTTGGTCAAAAACCAACACCCGCCAAAAGTCACCATTCTCAACTGCTTCTGCTTCAACCTGCTACACCCATCCCCCCTCCTCCATTTCCACTCCACCATGTTCCCCACTCCACAACTACCTTCCAAGCTTCAATTAATGCTTCCCCCCTCCTCACTCAACCCCCATTTTGGCAGTTAACAAAATTGGCGCCAAAAATCGTTTTGAATGGTTGAGATGACTTTTAAAGCAATCCAATGGCTAATAATGTGGGATCAAATCAGAAGAAAGAGAGGAAGAGATTGGGTTATAAAAAGAGAAGGAAAGAGAAGAAGAAGGGAGTAGATTTTTAGTTTAAAAATTGTCTTATGTCGTTTTAATCATTAATGTATTAGTTTACTTCAAAAGTTGTAATATTTTGTTTTTAAGTATCAAACTCAAGTTATATGTTCAGATTATTCAAGTTTTAATCATCAATTCTAAGTTTCATTAAATTCCATGTTGGTATGCTTACTGTTGAAAAATTTAAGTTTCATTTAACAAGCTTAAGATTCATAAAGCTTATTTACCAGTCCTTATAAGCTTATATAAGTTTTTTATAACTTTTTACAAGATCACAGTCAAGTTTCAATTCATTTTACATTCGGGTCAACAAAAGTCAAACAAGGGCAAAAATTGGTAAATGCAGTTGGACATGGGTTGAAGCAGTTGGAAATGGGTTGCTTTGGATTCATTTAGGTTGGTATTTAGGTTAGTGGTACTTGGTTCACAGCTGCAAGCCACAGTGGCTATAGGTCCCTTGTAAGTGAAAATTCAAGTTCTTTGCATTTTTTTTATTTTGTAGTTAAAACTAGTGCATTTCTGTTTCAAAAGTTGTAATTAGGTTATATAAATATAGTTTGATCATTGCTTTAAGTTTGGGAAGTGCTTGTGCCTTTTAATCTTCATAACAGTAGTTACAAGGGTGTTTGGAATTGCTGATCTCTTTGTCTCAGAGGTCTGTTCAGGGGATGATTGTTGTTAGTTCAGGTTTACTAAGTATATTTAGGTTCAAGTGAGTCAATATTTTGAGAAGATTAGCACCAGAAGTCAAAATTTAACCTTAATCCATATCACTGCTCACTGCTGAGATTTTGGGTTTAGCAAATCATCATTTTGTGTTTAGAATTCATTATCAAAGCTTGCATTAGGTTTATTCCATCATATAACATCTATATCAGCCTTAAAATTGGATCCAAAACTCAAGAAAGTCAAAGTTGCAGTTTTGTATCAAAAGTCAAAAACAGAAAATGTCATTTTGAGCCAACTGAAGAGAATTTTCTAGGATTCATTACTGAGTAAAAATTAGTGAGGTTTGTTGTTCTAAAAACTTCACTTGGTCTGTTATCTTATTGCTATTTTTGTATAATTTTGCAATTTTCTTATAAGCTTCAAACAAGCTCCTTTTTTGGACAAAAGTGCCCTGCTCCTGTCAGCAGTCACTGAGCTTTTTCTCAGGTTTTGTGCATCTTGCACAGGGCTTATAAAAGCTCACCTAGGTCTGCTTTTTGGTACAAACAATCTCAACCAGGTCTACTTTAGGATCCAAGTGGTAGTTTTCAATTTGAGCTTATTTATAAGCCTGTGCTTAAGCTTAAAGATAGTACCCAGAACTGCCTTTTTAGCTTTAAGCTCATATATCAAATCTGATTTAGCTTGTGATTCAGAGGTTCAAGCCTGTTAATTCTCATTGCATATTGGTCATTATAACATATTTAGGCTTGTGTATCAGTTTGGTAGCTTTTGGTGAGTTTTTGGCTTATTTAGTGCTTATTTATAAGCAACTTCCACATCAGATCCTAAATCCTCCACATAAGCACTTGTTTTCTCATTTTTCTTAGCTTCCTAATATTATTTTAAGCATTTCCTGAATTTTTCAGATTTTTCCTAGCTTGTTTGGTATTTTTCTGCATTTTAATTAGTTTTTAATCATTTTTAAATAGCTTTTAATACAAAAAATTAGAAAAAGGTTCAAAAAAATAAGTTTTCAATTTTCATAGGTTTAGATAAATATAAAAAGAGAAAAAAATATTTTTCTAGATTTTTCCTAGTTAAATTTGTATTTTCTAGCATTTTAATTAGTTTTAAATAGTTTTAAATTAATAATAAATATATAAAAAGTCTAAAAAATATATTTTTATTTTTAAAATTAGTTTTATCATATTTTAGATTTTTCTAAGTCTTAAATTTATTTTTCAAGCTTTATTTCCTATTTTCTTTCATTTTAGGTTATTATTAATTAGTTAAAAATAGTTTTTAATTAATAATAATTAGATAGTTAGTTATAAAAATAATTTTCTTTTTCCAAATATTTTCTTTTATCATTAGGATTGTTAAAATGTATTTTTCATATTTTTAGGACCTTTATTTCTTAGATTTCACTTTTTATTTTGTACGTTACGTAATTTTTAATTTTAACGTACGTTTTAGGTTTTAAACGTTCATCACTTTAAATATAGTGATAGCGTTTATTTAATAGGTTTTATCTTTTTAATTTTCTTTAATTTGCATTTAAGGCGTTTTTAATTTGTTGGCTTTTTCCGTAGTTAATATCATATTCAGAATCCCTTTTCTGTTCAAACTTCCCGATCACTAGACGTTGATTGATCCACTGCACAACTCGCTGGGACATAACGACCCGGGGAAACATTGTACTCCTCTGATCTTAATTGCATTAGTGTTTGAGCAGTTTTTAGTCTTTTAGACTTGACTGTTTAGCACTGATCAAATTTTGGCGCCGCTGCCGGGGAGCTGTGCTGATTTATCTCCCGTTTTAGCAGATTAGTTGTTTGAATCCCTCTTTGTTTATATCATCCATCTTTGTATATATATATATCCATATTTTCTTCTAAAAAATCCAAAAAAACCCAAAAACAAGCAAAAACGTATAAAACACAAAAATATTTTCTCTTTTGTTTCTATATATGTATCAAATAATAAAAATACAAAAAGAATCGTCGTTTTCTCTAATAATTAACAACTTAAAAGATTACCACCGAAAACCAAGGCAGTGCACTACCTAACTGGGGGTGCGACCATAATAAGTTCCCGAACCAAAGATTTAAAACTTGCCTTTGTGTCCATTGTGATTGGTGTACCTTTTTCAAAGAAGCCATTCATCTTGGATTATTGGTTAAGTTCACTGTTGTTTTGCCTCGATCTTGTGTTAATTGATTTTGTTGTGATATCGACGTTTTAGAACCAGAAAAACCCATAAAGATTCTTCTCACCTGATTTTTACAAACCGTCTTCATAATTCTCATTCTCATCTGAAATATCTTCATAATTCCATTTCCCTCCTTAACTCTGAGAGTTCTTAGAGTTATCTCTAGTGCATGCGCACTCGTTCTTCTAGATCATTGAGTCCTTTGCGTGATCTAGCAGAAATTCCAAGGAGACGTTCTCGTAGGCGTGCTGCCCAAATAGTCGAACCCGAGATTCGTACTATTTCAAACAACACCATGGCAGACGAACGTACTATGGCGGAAATGCTCCAGGCACCCACCGAGGGTTATGGAGATGCCATCGTCTTACCGGTAATCAATTCTGATCACTTCGAATTGAAGACACATTTAATCCAACTTGTGTCTACGAATCAATTCCGCGGGTCTGATCGAGAAGACCCGTATGCACACATCCGTTGGTTCAACCATTTGACATCAACTCTCAATTACAAAGATGTGCCACAACAGGTGATCAAATTGATGCTATTTCCGTTCTCACTTGCGGGGGCAGCCAGGATTTGGCTGGAAAAAGAACCCCCTCGATCCATCGAAACTTGGGAGGATCTTGTTCAAAAGTTTGTCAACTATTTCTTTCCTCCATCAAAGACGACTAATCTTAAAAATGAAATTTCTGGATTTCGTCAAAATTTCGATGAAAATTTTGGAGAGGCATGGGAGAGATTCAAAGATCTCCTCAGGAAATGCCCCCATCATGAATTCACGGAGCTTCAACAAGTTAATATCTTTTACAATGGGTTGAACGGTAATGATCAAGATTCTTTGAACGCATCCGCGGGTGGCAATATCTTGAATCGTAAACCTAAAGATGTGCTTGAAATTTGCGAGAGTAAATCAAAAGTTCCTTTTTCTCGCAACAAAGTCAATGTTCCGAACACTCCTGCTTCTTCATCCGGTAACTCTTCTGAGTTAGCAGCTCCGATAGCTGCTCTAACGGACATCATCCATTGTATGATAAAAGAGGTAAAGGAAATCAAAAGCGAAATTCATAAGCCCGAACCAGTCAAAGCCGTAAACAAGGTGTGTGAAACTTGTAGTGGTCCACACGCGTATTATGATTGTCAAGCAACCGATGCTTCCTTTTACCAAGCTCCCGTAGCTTCGGTAAACCACAATCAATACCGACCACAGGCTGATCCTCACTACCGTGCACCTAGCGGTATGACACCACCTGGTTTTCCTCCCGTGCAAAACCATGGCAATCAAAATCGCTTTGTTCCGAATCAAGGGCAAAATTTCAATAACCCTCCAAATTTCAATCAAAACAGGAACAATTTCAACCAACCTCAACCATATCAAGCTCCTAATCATCAAAGTTATCAACCACCTCCTCAAGCTCCCATGCCAAATGACTTCATGAAAATGACTGAGGCAAACATGCGATCAATGCAAACTCAGATCAATAACATGAGAGGTGAGCTAAAAAGGGAAATTGATACCACATTGTCTCGGCAGACAAATGAGTTAAAGAATATGATGAGCAGTTTCATGAACATGAATATGAACAAAGCTTCGCCATCTTCTGGAGGACTCCCAAGCAATACAGTTACCAATCCAAATGCCGAGTTGAAAGCCGTCACCACTCGTAGTGGTAAGACGCACAATGGACCTACGACTCCTATGCCCCCTCCTCCTGTGGCATTTAGTCAAGTTACCAAGGAGACAACGGACAAGGTGCACTATTCAAGCCCACGAAGTACCGCACACGTCCCACCTTCGGTAGTCCAAGCCTTAAGTCCGGAACCCGATGTTCCGAGGAAAAATCTTGAGCCAGAAAACACTTCCATCCCGGCTCAAAAGTCTAGTCAGCTTCCTTACCCATCAAGAATGAATGATGAGAAGCTCAAAGACAAAAACAAAGAGCAAATGGAAAAATTTTTCCAAATCTTCAATGAGCTTCACTTTGATATAAGCTTCGTTGATGCTCTCGTTCTAATGCCTAAATTTGCATCCACGCTTAAAGGCTTACTCACCAACAAAGATAAGCTATCAGAGATGGCTAAAACTCCTCTCAATGAGCAATGCTCAGCAGCCATTCTTAATAAGCTTCCCGAAAAGCTTGAAGACCCTGGCCGGTTCTTAATCCCGTGTGATTTCTTGGGGATGTTTCAATGCTCCGCCTTGGCCGATCTTGGCGCTAGCATTAACCTCATGCCACTCTCAGTATGGAAGAAACTATCCCTTCCTGAACTTTCATCCACTTGTATGACACTCGAGCTAGCGGACCGTACCATAACTCGTCCACTTGGTATAGCCGAGGATGTCGTGATGAAAGTGGGAAAATTTCACTTTCATGCTGACTTTGTTGTAGTTGACTTCGATGCAGATCCTAAAGTTCCCCTCATCTTAGGGAGAGCTTTCTTAAGAACGAGTCGTGCTCTGATTGATGTGTTTGCTGAAGAGTTGACCATACGGGTTGACAACGAAGAGCTCACGTTAAATATCAACCAGAACTCTAAACCTCTATACAAAAAGAGTGTTGCCAAAATTGATCAAAAATCTGAAAGAATCAATGCAACACTCTCAAATTTCAGGGTTAAGAGTGTTCACCAAAAACGTGCTGAGCTCAAAGCTTTGAAAATTA
Organism: Chrysanthemum seticuspe; assembly: GCA_019973895.1. Classification (NCBI taxonomy): domain Eukaryota; kingdom Viridiplantae; phylum Streptophyta; class Magnoliopsida; order Asterales; family Asteraceae; genus Chrysanthemum; species Chrysanthemum seticuspe. Next base: position 161,271,029 of record BPTQ01000007.1, on the reverse strand, counting down.
CCCCTGGTTCAAGCAAATGGTTTGAAAGCTGTACCAGGGAAGTCAAGAGTGTTCTTGATGATGATGACGATGATCTAGAATCGGAGACTTCATTGGAAGTGGTGGAAACTGCTAGCTCTAAGAGCACACCACTTGTCCCACCTCCGGCATCAGTTTGTCGCATCGAGATTGTTAAGTCTGTGGATGAAACTAATCTCTCTTCAGTTTCATCTGAGTTGGATGATGATGTTTGTGATCCAATGGGAGACATCTTACCCATTGATGAATTGCTCAAAAATGATCCATCATCTTCTAGTCTTATTCCCGACTCTTCCACCCCTTCTCTCACTCCTGATGAGGAAGAGGACAACTTTTGGAATGAAGTCGATGCATTTCTAAGTGATGAATCAATTCCAACGGGAATTGATAACACTTACCTTGATCCGGAGGGAGACATTTTTTTTCTGGAAAGTCTGTTGATTGAAGAACCATATCCCACCCTCCCTCCCGGACATCTTCTTGACAATCACCATCTAAGCTGTAAGTTTAAGCTTAAAGATGTCAATAATGGTGATTTGCTTCTCTCTGCTGAGGAATGGACATGCATTCTCATGTACGTCTTTATTCCATTCTTCACAGATGGTGTGGTTGCTCTTTCCCTTTTCTCTTTCGGGAATGAGGACACCATCTTTGACCCCGGTATCATCCCTTATAGTGTCTACTATTAAACAATACCGCGGTTATATCTCGTCGGTGTGGAACTTTCTAATGTTCATATGTTCATTAACATTGTGAACGAAAGTCCGACTGAGATTGGTTTTCCACGTTACTTTCCCCATGAACAAATGAATTCGGGGTCGAGTCAAGCTAGCGACTCGGAAATCAAAAACAGTAGCATGCCATATGGGTTTTCACCCGTATTTCTGTCTTCTCACCTCTTTCTACCACCCTAGTGTGGGGGGGTTGCCCACATGTTTAAAAAAAAAAAAAAAAAAAAAAAAAAAAAAAAAAAAAAAAAATCTTCTTTCTAAATAATGGCCGTAGTATTTCCCTTTTACGTTCTTTGTTTCGGCATAACCGCCGGTACTTTGAATATTGAGGGCAATATTCATTTCTAAGTGTGGGGGGGAATTCTCACGAATTTCATGTATTATCTACCCAATTCCCCCGTTTTTGGCCAAAAATTTTTTTTGGAGTAAGTGTTTTACACTTTCTCGCTTGGTTATCAGTCCGCCATGTCTGTAAGACAAAAGGATTGGCTAATCCAGGAGCAAACGGCTCTTGGTAAAGATATATCAAATCCGTTTATATGGCTTGCAATTTGCCCAAAATTGTATGGTATTCAGCTCGCCATATCCTAAAAAGTGAAGAGTTGACTAGCCCGCAAGATTATGGCTTGTGGTAAAGGCAGTGGAAAAACCATAATTGGTAATCGACTCACCAAAGATAATATTGATAATTTATCTAAGAGTTGGCTAGTCCAGAAGGGTACGGCTTCTGGTAAAGACAAATCAAATCCGTTGGAAGCTGGTGGTTTGCTCAAAATCACATGGTTATCGGTGTACCATGGTTCTTACTTGAACTGAAACATTTGGCTACTCCAGAAGTAATGGCTTTTGGTAAAGAGTTTAAAATCCATTATGTTTTCTCAAATCATTGCTAGGGACTAGCAATATCTCAGTGTGGGGGATTGATGAGTGTGTAAATACTCATCATTTTTGTACAAAATAAACTGCAAATTCATCTGAAAACACTCAGAAACACATCAAAATGATCAAAATATCACAAATCAGTGTTCTATGTGTTTTAAATGCAAAAATATCAAAATCAGATGAAAAACATATCAAGTTTGCAAAATTGGCAGTTTCAGTCCCCCAAGTTTCATAAATTGTCAAAAACAGTCCCTGAGCACATAATTTCAAAAGCAAAAGTCACCAAAGGTCCTTTTAAAATCAAAAGTTGTCAAAATAAGTCCTTTGGTGAAAAATATACAAAGTTTGAGAAATTTACAAAAATGGTCCTTCAACTTTCAAAATTGGCAGAAATGGCCCCTGGAAAATTGCAAAATGGCAATTTTAGTCCTTATACTTTTGAAGGTTGTCACTTTTGGTCCTTGGAATAACTTTTCTGAATTGGCAGCCTAAACCCCTCAAGTTTCAGATTTTACACATTAGCCCCTATAGTTTTAAACCCTTTCAAGCCCATTGTGAACCTTTCATCCATTTTGGCCCCCTGTCAAAACACATTGTGAACCCCCTTTATTATTACCACTTGCCTGGTCAACCTTGGTCAAAAACCAACACCCGCCAAAAGTCACCATTCTCAACTGCTTCTGCTTCAACCTGCTACACCCATCCCCCCTCCTCCATTTCCACTCCACCATGTTCCCCACTCCACAACTACCTTCCAAGCTTCAATTAATGCTTCCCCCCTCCTCACTCAACCCCCATTTTGGCAGTTAACAAAATTGGCGCCAAAAATCGTTTTGAATGGTTGAGATGACTTTTAAAGCAATCCAATGGCTAATAATGTGGGATCAAATCAGAAGAAAGAGAGGAAGAGATTGGGTTATAAAAAGAGAAGGAAAGAGAAGAAGAAGGGAGTAGATTTTTAGTTTAAAAATTGTCTTATGTCGTTTTAATCATTAATGTATTAGTTTACTTCAAAAGTTGTAATATTTTGTTTTTAAGTATCAAACTCAAGTTATATGTTCAGATTATTCAAGTTTTAATCATCAATTCTAAGTTTCATTAAATTCCATGTTGGTATGCTTACTGTTGAAAAATTTAAGTTTCATTTAACAAGCTTAAGCTTCATAAAGCTTATTTACCAGTCCTTATAAGCTTATATAAGTTTTTTATAACTTTTTACAAGATCACAGTCAAGTTTCAATTCATTTTACATTCGGGTCAACAAAAGTCAAACAAGGGCAAAAATTGGTAAATGCAGTTGGACATGGGTTGAAGCAGTTGGAAATGGGTTGCTTTGGATTCATTTAGGTTGGTATTTAGGTTAGTGGTACTTGGTTCACAGCTGCAAGCCACAGTGGCTATAGGTCCCTTGTAAGTGAAAATTCAAGTTCTTTGCATTTTTTTTATTTTGTAGTTAAAACTAGTGCATTTCTGTTTCAAAAGTTGTAATTAGGTTATATAAATATAGTTTGATCATTTCTTTAAGTTTGGGAAGTGCTTGTGCCTTTTAATCTTCATAACAGTAGTTACAAGGGTGTTTGGAATTGCTGATCTCTTTGTCTCAGAGGTCTGTTCAGGGGATGATTGTTGTTAGTTCAGGTTTACTAAGTATATTTAGGTTCAAGTGAGTCAATATTTTGAGAAGATTAGCACCAGAAGTCAAAATTTAACCTTAATCCATATCACTGCTCACTGCTGAGATTTTGGGTTTAGCAAATCATCATTTTGTGTTTAGAATTCATTATCAAAGCTTGCATTAGGTTTATTCCATCATATAACATCTATATCAGCCTTAAAATTGGATCCAAAACTCAAGAAAGTCAAAGTTGCAGTTTTGTATCAAAAGTCAAAAACAGAAAATGTCATTTTGAGCCAACTGAAGAGAATTTTCTAGGATTCATTACTGAGTAAAAATTAGTGAGGTTTGTTGTTCTAAAAACTTCACTTGGTCTGTTATCTTATTGCTATTTTTGTATAATTTTGCAATTTTCTTATAAGCTTCAAACAAGCTCCTTTTTTGGACAAAAGTGCCCTGCTCCTGTCAGCAGTCACTGAGCTTTTTCTCAGGTTTTGTGCATCTTGCACAGGGCTTATAAAAGCTCACCTAGGTCTGCTTTTTGGTACAAACAATCTCAACCAGGTCTACTTTAGGATCCAAGTGGTAGTTTTCAATTTGAGCTTATTTATAAGCCTGTGCTTAAGCTTAAAGATAGTACCCAGAACTGCCTTTTTAGCTTTAAGCTCATATATCAAATCTGATTTAGCTTGTGATTCAGAGGTTCAAGCCTGTTAATTCTCATTGCATATTGGTCATTATAACATATTTAGGCTTGTGTATCAGTTTGGTAGCTTTTGGTGAGCTTTTGGCTTATTTAGTGCTTATTTATAAGCAACTTCCACATCAGATCCTAAATCCTCCACATAAGCACTTGTTTTCTCATTTTTCTTAGCTTCCTAATATTATTTTAAGCATTTCCTGAATTTTTCAGATTTTTCCTAGCTTGTTTGGTATTTTTCTGCATTTTAATTAGTTTTTAATCATTTTTAAATAGCTTTTAATACAAAAAATTAGAAAAAGGTTCAAAAAAATAAGTTTTCAATTTTCATAGGTTTAGATAAATATAAAAAGAGAAAAAAATATTTTTCTAGATTTTTCCTAGTTAAATTTGTATTTTCTAGCATTTTAATTAGTTTTAAATAGTTTTAAATTAATAATAAATATATAAAAAGTCTAAAAAATATATTTTTAGTTTTAAAATTAGTTTTATCATATTTTAGATTTTTCTAAGTCTTAAATTTATTTTTCAAGCTTTATTTCCTATTTTCTTTCATTTTAGGTTATTATTAATTAGTTAAAAATAGTTTTTAATTAATAATAATTAGATAGTTAGTTATAAAAATAATTTTCTTTTTCCAAATATTTTCTTTTATCATTAGGATTGTTAAAATGTATTTTTCATATTTTTAGGACCTTTATTTCATAGATTTCACTTTTTATTTTGTACGTTACGTAATTTTTAATTTTAACGTACGTTTTAGGTTTTAAACGTTCATCACTTTAAATATAGTGATAGCGTTTATTTAATAGGTTTTATCTTTTTAATTTTCTTTAATTTGCATTTAAGGCGTTTTTAATTTGTTGGCTTTTTCCGTAGTTAATATCATATTCAGAATCCCTTTTCTGTTCAAACTTCCCGATCACTAGACGTTGATTGATCCACTGCACAACTCGCTGGGACATAACGACCCGGGGAAACATTGTACTCCTCTGATCTTAATTGCATTAGTGTTTGAGCAGTTTTTAGTCTTTTAGACTTGACTGTTTAGCACTGATCAGCTTTTTGTGCCTCTTAGTCTGTGCTCCTGAAGCCTCAGGGCCCTGAGACTTTGGTTTAGTCTTAGTCCCAGTCTGAGACTTCCCCTTTTTCTTTTTAGGAGTAGGGTTTGGAGACACTGATCCACTTTGATTGTTTACAGCAATCATGTGGGGCGTCAATTCAATGGGAGTGACGAGGGATGGGTCCTTTTGAAAATTTGATGGGCTCAGGATGCCAGGTAAATTTCCAAAATTTTCATCCTGAGTATAATTTGAACCCAGTAACGATTGCAGAGCACAAGAGACAAACCTAGGATACGAAACGTACTTCGTCCTAGTTTTGCTCTGTAGCTTCGTTACGAGATCACTGTAAATGATCTCCCCTATGTCGACAGTGACCCCATTCATTAAGCAGTACGCCATCATCAACTGAATAGAGTTAACTTGTTCAGTGGATGAGTGGTTCCCGCCGAGGACCTGAATCACAAAAGTGAAGAGGATCCTCCAAGCCACGGGGAATGAGCTTTTAGTGACTGGGGTCTTGTCCAAAAAAGTTGGATCTAAAACGATTTTTTTAACCCATCCTTCACTGTGGAGGGTTCAGGATGGGCGACATAAGTGCCTTTGTTGTAATCTAACCCTGTTGTAGTGCAAAACGTTTTGTAATCCAGGGTGTATTGTTTCCCCCCATTTAGACTGAACCTGATGAGATACTCCCTGAGAGGTCTAAGGTTATTCTCATCAGTGGAAGGTGTCGGGTCAAAGGCTCTAGCAGTAGCCCAAAACTCCCTGAGGTAGTTTGGGTACACTACTGAGGGACATTTTACAAAGGCCGTTTTAAGTGGGCAGTTGAATAAAAATTTTATAATGTCTTTATAGGTTGGGACATTTTCAGGATATTCAAAATTTCCTATGACATTATTTGTTTTGAATTCAACGTTAGTAAGATCCCCTACCCACTGAGAAGCAAACTGAAGAGATTGTGTTCTAGCCATTTCCATTAACGAAGATTTTAGGGTTTTAAAGAATGTTGACTAGAACAATCAAAGTGTTTAGATCTCTTCGAGTATGTGATGAAAAACTTTTGTAAATGTTTACAAGAAGGGTTTTCCAAAAGAGGTTTTAAGAGTTTTTGAGCACACACAAATGTTTTTGAATTTTTGAGATGATTTTGACAGAGTTTAGTTGCAGAAAAGATTTGTGTGTGTTTGTTTGTGTTGGAAGAGGGTATTTATAGAGTGATAAGAGGGGTGTTTTGTGCACAAATGGGAATATTAAGAGTCGGTTTTTGAAAGACGTTTGAATTTCCACATTTAATGCTACCACTCCATTACCCGCAGTAAAATCCCGTTTTTCAAGGGAACAGTTGCAGTGCACAATGAAAGTGCACTTTTGCAGAGATAAAATATCAATTTGATATTTTTGTGAGAGGCATTAAATGCCAAGTGGGATGATAGTAAGACAAAGAGACATATATTCCTTTATTAAATTGGCATAGTTACCAACCTAGGACATTAAAGTAACTGATACTTGGATCATTTAGTTACTCATTCAATGCTCTTTGTCAAGTGTCAGGGACCCTGAATAAGTCTTACTCATTCAGTGAGAGGTTTATTTAGGTTGTTCAGGGAGGATGAACCATTTCAGAGAACTTACTGAGATTGGTTTTCAGATACTTGACTTTCAATGTCAAGCATTCCCAATTCAGCTTTCAGTCTCCTGAAGGTAGGTTCATCCAAGGGTTTGGTGAAGATATCAGCCAGTTGGTATTCAGTAGGGATGAAATGAAGTTCTATGTCTCCTTTCATTATGTGATCCCTGATGAAGTGATATCTGATATCAATGTGTTTGGTTCTTTGGTGGAGGACAGGGTTGTTGGAGATTGCAATTGCACTTGTGTTATCACAGAAGATGGGCACCATTTTGTAATGGATGTCATAGTCACTGAGTTGACTTTTCATCCATAATACATTGGCACAACATCCTGCTGCAGCTACATATTCAGCTTCAGCTGAGGACATAGCCACTGATTGTTGCTTCTTTGCACTCCAACAGACCAGTTTTCCTCCAAGAAATTGACAGGACCCTGAGGTACTTTTTCTGTCCATGTTACAGCCAGCATAATCAGAATCAGAGTAACCTTTGAGATCAAACCCTGAGCATTTTGGATAATAGAGTCCAAGGCTTGGGGTTCCCTTCAGGTACCTGAGTATTCTTTTGGCCGCAGTGAGGTGAGATTCTTTGGGATTGGACTGATATCTTGCTATTAAACAGACTGAAAATTGTATGTCTGGTCTAGTAGCGGTTAGATACATCAGTGAGCCAACAATCCCTCTGAAATGAGTTTGATTGACTGATTTGCCAGTGAGATCAGGTCCAAGGTTGTTAGGTGGGACCATTGGTGTCTTCACTGAGGCATAGTCAAATATCTCATATTTCTTCAAGAGATTTCTGGTGTATTTCTCTTGACTGATGGATATTCCTTTATCAGTTTGCCTGATTTGTAGTCCAAGAAAGTAAGTAAGTTCCCCCATCATGCTCATTTCAAACTTCTTTGTCATTAATTTTTCAAACTGTTTGCAAAGTTTGTAGTTTGTTGAGCCAAAGATGATATCATCAACATACACTTGGACTAGTATCACATCCTGTTGGGTTCTATAGACAAACAGTGTGTTGTCTATCTTTCCTCTGACAAACTTGTTTTGTATCAGGAAGGCTGAGAGAGTTTCATACCATGCCCTGGGAGCTTGTTTAAGTCCATAAAGGGCTTTGTCAAGCTTGCAGACATAATCAGGGAATTCACTACTCTCAAAGCCTGGAGGTTGCTGAACATACACATCTTCCTTGAGATCACCATTTAGGAATGCACTTTTAACATCCATTTGATAGACCCTGAAGTTCATGTATGTTGCATATGCAAGGAAGATCCTGATGGCTTCCATTCTTGCAACAGGAGCAAATGTCTCATCATAGTCAATGCCTTCTTGTTGACTGTAACCTTTGGCTACAAGTCTGGCTTTGTTTTTAATGACAGTGCCGTTTTCATCAGTTTTGTTTCTGAAAACCCACTTCATTCCTATGACTACTACATCCTGAGGACATTTGATCAAGGTCATGACCTTGTTTTTATCAAACTGTTGCAATTCTTCTTGCATAGCCTGAACCCAGCTTGGGTATTTTAGAGCTTCAGTGACACTTTTGGGTTCTATGTCTGATAGGTAATCAGCATATAGACATTCATTGGCTGAAGCTGCAGTTAGACTAGCAGCCATGCTTCTAGTGAGCATGCCCTCAGTGGGTTCACCGATGATGTTTACAAGCTCAATGTCCTGAGATCTTGTCCACTTACTTTGTGGTCTGGGATCTGAGCTTGAAGATGTCACTGGGAGTTCAGATGTGAGTTCAGGTGCAAGGGCCACATAATCATTTAGAACATCTGTAGAGATGTCATGATCAGGTTGAGGATCATGAGTTACAGGTTCATGATCATTTGGATCATTGTTACTTATCCCAGCAGGAACAGACTGATTATCAATGAACTCATTGATGGTTGGTTGGGGTAGGTTGTGAGGTAAGACATAATATGAGATGTCAGCATCAGCTTGATATGAGGAATTGAGTTCAGTGTTGTACTCATCAGGAGGATATCTTGATGAGTCATCAATTCCTATTTCCTCCACTGAGGTGTTGGTGAACCTGATGCTTTCAGCACTTTCATCAAAGGTGACATGAAAGGTTTCCTCAACTTGTTGTCTCCTTGTGTTAAAAACCCTGAAGGCTTTGGAGATCAGTGAGTAGCCTAAAAAGTATCCATCATCAGCTTTTGCATCAAACTTGCCTAGATGATCCTTGTGGTTGTAAATGAACACAGGACATCCAAACACATGAAAATAGCTGATGTCAGGAAGTCTACCTTTGAAGATCTCATATGGGGTTTTATTATGTCTTTTGACAATGATTGACCTGTTTTGAGTGTAACAGGCAGTTTTGTCTGCTTCAGTCCAGAAATGCTTTGAGAGGGCTGATCCATTTAACATGGTTCTAGCAGCCTCAATGAGAGTTCTGTTTTTCCTTTCAGCAACCCCATTTTGTTCAGGGGTATATGGAGAAGAGAAATTTTGAGAAATTCCTTTTTCATTACAGAAGCTCTCAAGCTCTTGATTTCTGAACTCAGTACCATTGTCAGTTCTGATTTGTTTAACAGTGATGTCATTCTGGTTTTCAATCTTCCTGATGAATGACATTATTGTATCAGCTGCCTGACTCTTTTTGGAAAGAAAGTATACCCAAGTGTATCTAGAGAACTCATCAACAATGACAAGTGTATACTTCTCATGCTGGATTGACCTGGGACTGACAGGTCCAAAGAGATCCATATGCAGGAGGTGAAGGCAGCTTTTGATGGAGAAATTTTGTTTGGTTTTGAATGATGCTCTGTGGTGTTTACCCTTTTCACAGGTAGAGCATGGTTTGTCTTTTGCAAAAACCAGTGATGGTAAGCCAAGGACCTTGTTTTGTTTTTCCAAGTTGTTGAGGTTTTTGAAGTTTAAGTGTGAAAGTCTCTTATGCCACAGCCAATTGATAGTTTCAGTGGCTTTAGCAAAGAGACACGTTCCATCTTGGGAGAGAGTTGACATGTCAAGCACATAAACATCATCTCTCCTAGGAGCTATCAACACAACTTCCTTGTTGGCATTGAAAATGGTACCTTGTTTATCATTGAATTGTACAATGTATTTAGCATCACATAGTTGACTGACACTGATGAGATTGTATTTGAGACCGTTGACATAGGCTATTCTAGAGAAAACTATTCCATTGCAGTTTACTGAACCATAACCTTCAGTGGGACATGATGAGTTATCACCAAATACTACCTTGGGCCCTGGTTCCTTTACATACTTGTGCAGATATTCCTTCACACCAGTCATGCTTCTTGAGCACCACTGTCTAGATGCCAAATAGGCTCCCTGGCATGTCTCTGCACAAGTAGTAAACTGAATTAGTTTCTCTTCGTGGCCCACTTACTAGTGGGCTTGGATCTCAAGGTCTCTTTGAAATTTGCAATCGACTCATGGTCAGTAGTTGTGTGCATGGTGCTACCACATGTTTTGCATTTAGAGGCTGAGGATGACTCAGTGACTCTGGGTTGTTTGGAATTTCTCCTTGCATGAATGACACTGTCATGTTGGGATGTCTCATGAGCTGGATTACCGCATATATCACAGCATGTATTCATGAGACAATCATCCTGATGATGATCATTAAACCCACAGTGAGGGCACAGAGGAAAAGGTTTTGCTCTATTCTTAGGAGCAGCTTTGGAGGATGAAGCATACTGATGACCAACTTTGGTATAGTTTGCTTGACTGACATACTGTAGATGGTCTGCAGTCCTGCGATCATCCTTTTTGCAGATCATGCAAAAAAAGATTCTATAGCAGTTGTCAGTGGTATGGCTGGTGTAATGACACAACTCACACTTTTGTTTGTTTTTAGAGGCTGACTTAGACTTTGAGGAACTGGAGGAAGCTGACTTTGTCTCCTTGATTGGTTCAGGGACTTTTTCAATGGATTCCATTTTTTCAGTAAGCTTCCTCACAAGTTCAGTCAGTTGCTGGATTTGGTCAGCTTCAGTGGGGACAGAGGATGTTGAAGTCTCAGTAGGAGTAGACTCTTGTTGGATTAGTTTTGCTTGTCTTTGTAGGATGGTTCTACCAAGTCCAGACCTTTCTTTTGGTGAATGAGGATTGAATTTTAGTGGAGTAAGCTCAGAGCTTGGAGCAGCACCCTGAAGAGGTTTCAGTGGTGGAAGCGGTGCTTGAGATTCTGCTTCAGACTCAGAGATATGTTCAGTACAACTGGGCACATTAGGGAGTCCAAGCATGCTCTTTAGAGCTTGACTTTCAGGCTCTAGAATCCTTCAAGAATCGAAGTTTGGAAGCTTACTCTCAGGATTAACTCGTTCAATCCAATCATTGGAATCAGCCAACATATTTTTAATCATGCCACCAGACACAAATGGCTTAGGAGACTGGTCTTTGTTGAGAGAGTCAGGGAGATGATCTTCACCTATGACTCTCTTCTTGCTACTGGGGGCTCCCACAGCATCAAAGACCCTGGGATTCTTAGCATTCCAACTATTAAGAATATCATTTGCCTTTTTAAGTTCATCTTGAAGATTCTGATTTCTTTTAACTAGTTCAGTGTTTTGAATTTGCAAAGTGACAGCCTCAAGCTTAGCTTGTTTTAAAATAAGCAATTCATCCCTACACTTATTCAATTCAAAACTTAACTTGTTGTACTTAGAAAAAAGATTCAGTCTTTGCTCTTCTACAAACTTAAGGTCAACATTTAGATAATTCATATAAGACTGCCAATCAGAGTCATCATCCATAGAAAGTAAAGTGTTTACCTTCTTCATTGTGATGTTGACCCATTCCCCGTTCCTAGCATGATTCTTCCCAACAGCTAGCTTTTCTTCTTCTGAGAGAGCCATTAGAGCACTGACATGTACCATTTCATCATCCGATGAGATTGGCTCTTCATCCCAGTCAAAGGTTTCAGCAACTAGGCCTTTGTTCTTACCCTGCACAGATTTAACATTTTTTGTTGTTTCTGAGGGACTGGCCTCAAGCAATGCAAGCTTAGCTTTTGCTTTCTTATACTTAGCTTCATAATCAATGGTTTTGTTAAGATCAGATTTGTTTTGAACATTTTGATGAGACTGATAGATTTTTGGTTGAAATTTGCTAAAGCCTGAAGGTTGATTAGATCCTGATGGTTTGTAAGAAGGTTCAGAAGTTGTTTTTGAAAAACAGTCTTTTGCAAAATGGCCTCTTTTATGACACTTATAGCATTCAGTGTCTTCAGTTGCTTTAGCAGTTGAAAAACCTTTGTTTCTTTTTATAAACCTTCGAGAGTTACCGAGGAGTGCCCTTTCCTGAAATTCAGCATTCAGGTCATTTAGGTACTCCTCACTTGATCTCTCATCAGGCTCATCATCTGAGTTTTCTTGGAAATATTGAACTACATTGTTAGAAAAGAAAGCAGTTGATATTGGTGATGAGGTAGTGGTCAGGGACTTCTTGACTTCCTGAGACTTCTTTAAGTCAGGGTATCGTCTGTTGATGAGGTTTTCCTCATAGACAAATTTCCCATAAATTTCAGGAAGCTCAAGATTTTGGATATGATTAGCATTTCTAAGTCCCTGAGAGAAATTCAACCACTTCTCAGGGAGACTGTTTACAAAACCAACATTGATTTCATGCTTGGACAACTTAACACCATCATTTGAGAGTTCATTTAAAAGAGTTTTGTATCTGGTGTAAGTTTGAGAGAGAGTTTCTGAGTCCTTAGCCCTGAAGGTGTTATACTCAAGTTTCAGGTCCATTATCCTGTTTTCCTTGGTATCAGATGGTCCTTCATGACTATGAACTAGGTCATCCCAGGTTTGCTTAGCAGTACTACAGCTTATAACAGACTCTATAATATCGTTAGGAAGACAAGATATTATGATACTTTTGAGTGTTTGGTCCTGGTTGACCACTCTCCTTTCATCCTGGGTCCACTGAGCTTCAGGTTTGGGCAACCCTTCAGCAGTCTTTGGGACAAATGGACCTTCATTTATACACTTGATATAATAAGGTTCCATCCCAATCAAATAGCAAAGCATTCGCTTTTTCCATTTGTTGAATTTGCCAACTTCGAGTCTAGGGGCAACAGCTGAATAAGCTCCACCCTTTTTATCGACTAGTTGGGGTACATCAATTTCAGCCATATAGGATCCTAATTTAAAAACTTTTAGAGCGGCCTAAAAACGAGTTTTATAATTAGCCTTGCTCTGATACCACTTGTTGTTCCCCGTTCACTATCGTTTAAAACAGTTTAAATATATAAAACAAGTTAATAGTGAACTATGACTGAAATTAACATAAGAAAACACACTAAGTAATTTTCAACATCATATTCTTATTAGAAATAAATCAACAAAGAATACGTTACCCAAGTACTTGCGGAATAGTACTTGGGATTGAAATGACAAAGTTGGGTGATTCCTCTCTAAGCTCAGGCTAAGTCTGAGCACAACTCTTAGAGGTTACTGAGCTATCTCAGGAACTAAGTTGTATTTGGAGGAGTGAAAAGATGGCTTGCGTGTATGTGTGTTTTTACAAATCACAAGCTTAACCTTTTCACTCCATCTCTTATGCTATTTATACATGTATGATATTTGACTCTTTCCTAAGTGACAAACTGACATCATACAGAAGACAAAATACTGATGTATTTTGTCTCTGTTTACAAAGACTATTCTAGGTAAGAGACAAGACTACTTTCCTAAGTTCAGTGATGACACTGAGCCTGATCTTTTGCCATTCAGGGAAAGTTGACTTTGGTTGATAAGGACTTCGCCTTATCTGATTCAACCTTTCCCGCCTTGTCCCGCTCTTTCTTCAGTCTTTACATCCTTCAGTCTTCTACTTCAGTTTGTCTTCAGTGTAAGAAGTTGGAGAGGAATCTTAGGGATTCAGTGAGTTATTGTCATCACTCACTGAATCCATCATCTTCTTCTTGACTCAGTCTTCACTCTTTAAGTTCCGCCTTACTGAGTGGAGAGACTTCTTCTTTGCCTCTTACTGAGTATCCTGAAGACGATTCACTGAGAGACTATGCACTCAGTGACCTGTTTGTGTTAACGGATTAAACACTTGGCTATTTTCTATTCAAATCCTAGATTAAGGGTTTTGGGTTTTTATTGAACCCAACAAGTAGCAACCTTCTCCTGCCATCAATTTGTAAATCACCCACTACTGGATTTATAGTATAATACTCGTCCAAGACTTGACGATAATTTTTACATACTTATATCATAATTTGAAAGAACCAATCATTGCGATTCAATGACGAAATTTTATTATTCTACTTTGTTGTTATTTACGATGTTGTGACTTATCTGATGGCATATTAGGTCGCGTGAGGAAAACCTCACCGGCCTTGCATCATCTTCATAATCTTGCCACTCAAAATTCATGGTTTGTCTATATCCATACTGGCTTCATTTAATATTGATAAATCGATTGTTTGTATTTTGGTCTATGAAATTTTACGAGTATGAATCTTTGTACGTGCTTTAACCTTGATTGTACACCTTTCCAGAATTGGTCTCATAACGACTTGAGTAATTCCAAGATAGCAGTTGGTCTGAAAAGTGGAGAAGATCATGGATTGGCTTAACTCAGGTATTCTGCAAATTTTTATGGAGTCAATAGATAATCAGTCTATCGTGTTTGCATATGGTCATGCATGCTTCTTTACGAGTTAAGTGAGTTGTTCAGAATAAGCAATATTTGTAGCATTATTGAGACTATTCAAGTGAGCAGAAGTTCATACAGAAATCATAGGCATGAGTTATTAAAAAAAAATTGGGTAAAACTCATTAAGTATACCTCTATACATGGCACTATTAATGGTTATAGTTTAGATTAATACGTAGTTAACTATATTGATTACAAATTGGGAGAGTAGCTCATATGGTTGAGCTCTCGCTTTGCATGCAAGAGGCACGAGGTTCGATTCCCCGCACCTCCATATTTTGAATGAAAACGTAAGTGTGTTAGTAAACTATTGGCTCAAACCATTTACGTATTTTATTTGTTTCGTTTAAATGATTTTACGTTTGTTATCGACAAAATATTAGAAGATCGTAAAATATAAATAAACGTTTTTATGGATTATTTGTATTAACAAGCTTCCCCTTTTTGTTGATGACAAAACATAATATTATTTTAAGGGAAAACTAAAATTCATAATAGTTTGAATTGGAGTTTTTACTCTCTTCTCCCCCTTTTTCTCGAAACAAAAAGAGCGTCGAAAAGAAACTAACACATTGTTTGAAGAAAAAATGTGAAAAGTAAAAATATGAAAAATAGAGAGTAAGAGATGAGAAGGATTCTCATATTAGCTCCCCTTTGACGGGTGCTTCCCTTTGTTTAGGGCGTCAAATAATTAGGAAGGCTAAACGAGTGTTTTGCAATATCGTTTGCAAATGGTTTCGTCTTTTAGATGAACATGCTCCCATTGGGCGGGCTTCGACCACTAGTATATATATATATATATATATAGAGTAGGGATCCAGTGAGAAGTAAATTAAAATAAGAAGTGGTGAGAAGTGACCAAAACTACGCATTTGAGATGCAACGACTTGCATTAGATGTATTTCTATTCATATAGATGCAACATCTTGAGTTTCTAAAGTTAATTTGATGTATAGATGGTGCAAATTGATTTTCATGATTTCGGCACGTGTAGAGGAACAAAAAACAAGAGAAATCATGAAATGCATCTAATATACATATATGAATCTGATTAAAAGCTAGAAAACACACTATTGTGCATTATAATGCATCTAAGATTATAGAGATACATCTAATTTAGGTCGGTGCATCTCGGATTTGCGGTTATAGTTCTTCTTATTTCTTCTTATTTTAAGTAATCTTCTTATTTGATCCTAACTGTATATAATGTGATGCAAGTGAACGTGTACGAAGAAGCTGTCGTAAAGTTTCGTTGTTCGTTCCGTCGTCGACCCTATCTATGTTTATACATATGCATTTCTATAAAATGTAAACACTCTTACTTGTTTTGTGTTTTGTATGAAAACGTAAGTGTGTTAGTAAACTATTGGCTCAAACCATTTACGTATTTTATTTGTTTCGTTTAAATGATTTTACATTTGTTATCGACAAAATATTAAAAGATCGTAAAATATAAATAAACGTTTTTATGGCTTATTTGTATTAACAAGCTCCCCTTTTTTGTTGATGACAAAACATAAGATTATTTTAAGGGAAAACTAAAATTCATAATAGTTTGAATTGGAGTTTTTACTCTTTTCTCCCCCTTTTTCTCGAAACAAAAAGAGCGTCGAAAAGAAACTAACACATTGTTTGAAGAAAAAATGTGAAAAGTAAAAATATGAAAAATAGAGAGTAAGAGATGAGAAGGATTCTCGTCTTAGCTCCCCTTTGACGGGTGCTTCCCTTTGTTTAGGGCGTCAAATAATTAGGAAGGCTAAACGAGTGTTTTGCAATATCGTTTGCAAATGGTTTCGTCTTTTAGACGAACACGCTCCCCTTGGGCGGGCTTCGACCACTAGTATATATATATATATATATAAATATATATATATATATATATATATATATATATATATATATATAGATATATATATATATATATATATATATATATATATATATATATATATATATATATATATATATATATATATAGTAGGGATCCTGTGAGACGTAAATTAAAATAAGAAGTGGTGAGAAGTGACCAAAAGTACGCATTTGAGATGCAACGACTTGCATTAGATGCATTTCTATTCATATAGATGCAACATCTTGAGTTTCGAAAGTTAATTTGATGTATAGATGGTGCAAATTGATTTTCATGATTTCGGCACGTGCAGAGGAACAAAAAATAAGAGAAATCATGAAATGCATCTAATATACATATATGCATCTGAATAAAAGCTAGAAAACACACTATTGTGCATTATAATGCATCTAAGATTATAGGAATGCATCTAATTTAGATCGGTGCATCTCGGATTTGCGGTTATAGTTCTTCTTATTTCTTCTTATTTGATCCTAACTCTATATAATGTGATTCAAGTGAACGTGTACGAAAAAGATGTCGTAAAGTTTCATTGTTCGTTCCGTCGTCGACCCTATCTATGTTTCTACGATGGCCCTAGAACACGCTCATTCTTCAGCCGTAGAGAGACTTTTGAATTGCGAGGTACCATTACGAGCTCAATATATATATATATATATATATATATATATATATATATACACACACACACATTATATAAACACTAGTTTTATACATATGCATTTCTATAAAATGTAAACACTCTTACTTGTTTAGTGTTTTGTATGAAAACGTAAGTGTGTTAGTAAACTATTGGCTCAAACCATTTACGTATTTTATTTGTTTCGTTTAAATGATTTTACGTTTGTTATCGACAAAATATTAGAAGATCGTAAAATATAAATAAACGTTTTTATGGCTTATTTGTATTAACAAGCTCCCCCTTTTTATTGATGACAAAACATAAGATTATTTTAAGGGAAAACTGAAATTCATAATAGTTTGAAATGGAGTTTTTACTCTCTCCTCCCCCTTTTTCTCGAAACAAAAAGAGCGTCGAAAAGAAACTAACACATTGTTTGAAGAAAAACCGTGAAAAGTAAAAATATGAAAAATAGAGAGTAAGAGATGAGAAGGATTCTCGTCTTAGCTCCCGTTTGACGGGTGCTTCCCTTTGTTTAGGGCGTCAAATAATTAGGAAGGCTAAACGAGTGTTTTGCAATATCGTTTGCAAATGGTTTCGTCTTTTAGACGAACATGCTCCCCTTGACGAGTGCTCCTTTGTGAGGAGGACGTCAAGTAGTAATGTACTCCTATATGAAAGTATTGCAAGCGTTTTTGCATTGTTTTGCTTTGACAAGAAATTCTCCCTTGTTGAGGGTGTCAAATTCTTCAAGTGTATATTGAAAATCTACAAAACAAAGGTTAGAAAACAAGTATATGATGCATAATTTCCTGCAAATAAGACTCAGATTAGTAAGAAAAATTGTTCTTGTTGCACGGATCCCATGGTTCCTCCCTGGGAGGGATCCGTCTAGGCTAAAGTGAGGGATCCGTCTGGCTGCATACTTAAGACAGCAATGGTGATGTAAAACGTGATGTTAACATCAAAATGAGTTATGTATTAAGGCACCAAACATATTCTCAAGACAATATGGCATATAACATGTAATATCATTCAATAAAAATACGAGAAATGATATACAAATCTCTAAAACTAAGAGAATGACAAAAACATAAAGTATGATTCCTAACCCATCTAAGTTAAGCTTAAGACTAGAACAACACTTGAATCCTTAAGCTCCAGGTTGTTTAGGTTTGTTGACCTCATCAAAACGTTCAAGGAGGTGATAACACATGAAACGTAGCTCTTCACGTAGTTCATGTACCAAGCCTTCAATATGTTGACAATGATAACAATCTTTGTCATGGCTCAGAAATGGTGGTGGTAGAAATGGAATGTCTTGAGGTGGAGGGTTAAATGAGGAAGGTTGAGGATCAACAAAAGAAGGAGGGATTTGTGGAGGCACATTTGGAGGTAGTTCAACCAAGGGTGGTGGTGGTGGAATATGTGTCGAGGATGGTGGTAGAGAGATATCTACTTCCATATGATCGGGTGGTTGACTTTGATGATTCCTCATAATCTAAAAGGGATTATTTGAGGGTGATGGAGAAAAAGATACCGGTGCTAGTGTCGTTTCATCACCATGGTTTTGTTGTTGCGTTATTCTCTCTATTGAGGAGAATGTTGGAATGGTGGAGGATGAGATGGCCTAAAAGGCAAGTCCTCTAAGTTGTAGAGGTGTGGAGATGAAAGTGGAGTGGTTAATGATAAGGCTCTAGGCACTAAGGGTGATGGTTTAGTGGAAATAGGGGTGTTTGGTTTAGGAGGTATAGTAGTGTTTGGTAATGGTAGTTTTGTGGGAAAAATCCTTTTTGGGACTGGTTTGATAGGTTGAGTTGGTGGAGGGGAAATCCTGGCGTTTGTGGATTTAATGGGTGATGATTCGGTTGAAGAAATTTCATGAACAATACGAGTAAGTTTCTTAGGTGGTCCTTTGGTGGAGGAGTTGGCACTAGGAGCTTTCCTCATGATGAAATGATAAATGGATAGTGATTCTAGAGGTTTTTAGTTGCTGAGAATGATGTTGTAGAAGGTGATTTAGAAGTACTAACATGGTGGTTTACAAAGGAAAGAATTTGGCAAGTGAATTTAAAGCTTAAGCCACTAAGATCCTTCAAATTGCAATGATTTGCATGCACAAGAGTCAATTTCAGAGTTGCACTGATCAAAGAAGTCAATTAAGACAAGATGGAGTGTTCAAGTTAGCAAGAGAAGCTTGAAATGATTGTTTTAGCTAGGATTAGCTGAATCTGTGCAGCCGGTTCCCACGGTTCCCTCCAATGAGGGATCCGTCTAGGCAAAGCCTAGGGATCCGGCTCTCAGCAGCCAAGAAAAGAGGAAAAGATGTTTTTTAAGGTCTAGTACCTATACATCTTGAGTGTTTCAGTGTTCTTAGGTATCTTAAATGAAGAGGGTCTTAAATGATCAAGAGAAATGATTGATGGTAGCTAATGATTGCCTTTTATGGAAAGAAATGAGGCTTTATGAGCACCAATGGGTAATCAAAGATGACACTAGGAAATTTGAGAGTGTCATGTGGAGTCAAATGATCCTAGAGATCAGATGGTAACTTAAAATAAATTTGGAAAATTCTTTAAAAATCATGATAAATGAAAAACTAGTTTTCGGCCCATTTTGAGGTAAGGATGACTAAAATCAATTTGCTAAAATTGAAGAAAATATCAAACTAGGTGTCTTGAGATGTGAGAAATTTAGAGCGGAAATATGGTGAGTTTAGGTGAATTGATAAATTAAAAGCACTTTGAATGTGATCCTAAGTTAACAATGAGTGAGTGTGAGACCTACTGATCTTGAGGAAGGCTTGGGTGATCCTAAAGAATCATGTTTATCTAGTATGCTATGTTCCAGGGTAATGGTTTGATGAATGGAGGTCTGCAAATCCATTTCGGTGTGCCCGGATCCCAAGGATCCTTCATATTGAGGGATCCGGTTAGCTATAACCCAGGGATCCGGCTACTGCAGACCAATACCTTCACAGAAAGTGTGCAGATTTTGCATAAGGTGTAGTGTATTAAGACCAGTGATTTCTAAAGAATTTGAACATCTATATAAGTGAGGCATCAAACGAGAAGTGTTTTATTTCATGGGAATGATCATATTACAAAGATAAAAGATGAATCCTAAGGATTGAACCTATTTGTAGAAGAGACTAAGTTTCTTGTGTGTTTTCTTTTGATGGATCTTCAAATGGATGTTGAGTGTTTGCGGATTCAGGAAAGAAGAATGACGTGATGTGAGATGTGTTCAAAGGTTCCATCATCTTGTTCATAAATACATATAAAGGACTTTGAAATTGAGGATGAAAGTACATGATGTGGTGATAAAGGCGTGTCAGGGACATTCCGTATGGAATTAGTTTGTTCTTGTTGCCTTGAAGGTTTACAATTCATCTTGCGAAGAAATAGGCGAGATTGTATGGTTGTTGGGTTAGGAGACAATACATTATGTGAGCACAACAAGCGGGAAGAATTTCTCGATTTCCTCTAAGACTCCAAACATTTTCACGTAGAATGACTGCGAGAGGTTTAAGATCATCTCGGATATCACATGTATAGATTATGTTTGGATCTGAGTAATTGGATCGAGGTTTGCATAACATGCGAGTTAATTCTTGAGGAGAAGGTATGTGCGAACAATATGGGCTATTTTCTTCACGGTAGTTGAAGAGAGAATCAAGAGACCAATTTTCAGTGAAGGCACATTGTCCATGATTTGGAATTCGGAGAATGTGAGCAAATTGCCTAAGAGTTAAGACAAACTTTTGGTTTTTGATCCAAAACCATAGTGATAGAGGGCGATCCTCGTTACGAACGAGTTCAACTTGTCGGAAGAGATCCAAAACAAACCGTGGACAAATTTTCTCGTTAATTCAGAGAAAACCTTCTAATCCTATGGTTCAGAAAGCGGTATTGATACCTTTTTGGTATAGAAGAGGTGAGTCAACAATACGTCCTTCATGAAAGCAACGAGTGTCGAGATTATTGAACCCACGGACATGATTGCCAGGTGTGTTAGGCTCAAGGGAGATATTAGGAATGTAGACACAAGTGAGTTGAAAGTCAAACTCAAACTCATGAGTAATGATGAGACCTATGGAAGTGAAACGAATAATTTACATGACCAATTTAAGATAAAGTGATCATCAAAAGAGAGGACATTTGATAGGTGAAAATAATCTCTTAATGTTTTTACTGATTACCCTTATTTTTATTAACAATGAAAATTGACTCACTTTGTTCTAACATTCTAGTAGTGTTTTTCCTTTTGTGGTAAGTTTTTATGAAGTAGTTTTTATGTTGCATGAATTTCTGTTTCCAGGGATCCAACTAGTTATACGCTAGGGATCCATGGATCTGCATTGTGATAGAAAAATGATCTTGACAGAAAATAGATTTTTGCAACTTTTAGGTTTATAAAAGGAAGTATGTTTTAGCCAATATTTACTACTTAAGCATGCATTGTAGATTTCGAAAGTATGTCAAGGTTAAAGGTACGAAAGAAAAAAAATGACAAACACATTATGAGAAATTGACAGGATAAACTAGGATATTAGTAATATTTCATTTCAATGCTAAGAGCAATACAAAGGATTGAATATATGATACAAATGTAGATTAACAACACAAAGTACATGTCTCCATGAGAAAACTTGATCATGGGATACACGAGAGCGATGAGTGTCAAGACGATGATCACGAAGGCGATATAAACCATGATGATGAAATACTTCCTTGTTTTTGATTCGAAATGAGATGAGGAGGAAGATGAAGTTTTGAATGAGAGGTATTTTGAAAGTGGAAGATTTGAAAAAATGGGGTTTGGTGGTTGTGGAACGAGCGGAAGGAGTTTTATGGGGAAGGAGGAATTTTTAAGATTTATGTTTTGTTTTATTATTAGAAAGGTTTGATATTTTAGGTTAAGATAACACATATTTATATGCCTAGATTATTGACGGAAGAGAAACACGTATGCAAGAAGGTTTTCTAGAGAAGTCACGTATATCACTAAAGCATATGTTAAAAACTAAGAAAATAAGATATAACCATATAGGTTCCTATGCAAGCATACTTATTCTAAGCTAATGTTATTTAGAGATAAGTTTTAAGAGAGTCATACCTCTAATGCAAATATGAGTGTCCTTTTCTTCTGACAAAAAAAATGTCAATAGACAACTCCGGTTCCTTCGAGATCTAGGTGGTAGTTTTAAGATACCTTCTTAGGAAAGGTAATCTTGTTACCAAGGAATTCCTATGGCTTGATCAAAATGATCTTAACTAAATAAAATGATAAGAAAGGTTAGTGCATTTTTTTAAGATAAAATAAGAAAGAAAAAATATGATGTTGTCATCCAATCAACATCCTACAAGAGTGTTTTTAAGACATGGTGTTTGTTTTTGTAAAAACCTTCTTTGTAGTTTTCAATTATACACGGATCGTGTCAAGTTTTTAAAGTACGATATACTTTAAAAGACTCGGTAACGAAGCTCTGATACCAATTGTGGTAAACTAGAAGGGGGGTTGAATAGTTTTACCGATTAAAACTTCGTTTTAAACTATTTTGATCGACTTATGTCAATCTATTAAATGTGTGTGTTGGATGTTGATGGATATATAAATAAGTAAAGCAAAGATAAAGAGTACGAAGCACAAAACCACAATGCGAGTATTTATAGTGGTTCGGCTACAAGGACACCTTCCTTGCCCTACTCCACTCCCCGAGTCACCTACTCGAGAGTTCGTAATCACTACACAACACAAGCTCCTTGTGGCGGAGAAGCCTTCACAACGTTTCCTACTCTTTTTCTGGTACAAGGCTAGACACCGGGTTCTTCCACGAGCTAGAACCCAACCTATCACAACATTGCCTACACTTTATCCAGTACAAGGCTAGATACCGAGTTCCATTACAAAGGAGAAACTACTACCCAACACTACACAATACCTATCTGTTAGGAACATGTTTTAATTATCAAGTGTAGGTCATTTCATTTGTAATAGGTCGTTAATAAATATGGTTTATAAATGTTTGTAATTGATTTCTCAGCTCATGTAGTAAGCCCATGAGCTGTGATAGAAGGTTCTTCTAGAACCAAGGGGAAACACCCCTACTTATGTAAACACTATATATACCCCCTCCCTAGAAGGGAGAGGGTTGTTGGTTCTAATTGCAATTATCATTTTCATTAATCCTTCATTAGTTCCTTCCACTTTCTCTCACTAAAACTTTCTCTCTCTAGAAATACATATTGTTGTGATAAGATGGTGACCTAACAAGTGGTATCAGAGCGCCAAGGGATAATTTAGGTTAATATTGATTAGATTTCATAGAAATTCGTACTTAAAAACGTGTTTTAGACTGAAATTTATGGAATTAATGGACTGAAATACGTGTTTCTGCAAGTTTGGCGAGTTAGCCTTGAATACTGGCGAGTTTCACTTGAATACTGGCGAGTTTCACTTGAATATTGGCGAGTTTCCTTTGAAGTTCTGTGAGTTTATTGAGTTCTGGCGAGTTTCTGATTGAATTTCTGCGAGTTTGCAGTTTGGCGAATTTCAACTTTAATTTCTGCGAGTTTGCAGTTTGGCGAGTTTCGACTTTAATTTCTGCGAGTTTGCAGTTTGGCGAATTTCAACTTTAATTTCTGCGAGTTTGCAGTTTGGCGAGTTTTGACTTTAATTTCTGCGAGTTTGCAGTTTGGCGAGTTTCGACTTTAATTTCTGCAAGTTTGCAAATTTGGCGAGTTTCTGAGTTTTTTGGCGAGTTTCTGTCAAGATTTTTGCAAGTTTGGTTTGCTTCTACTCATCTACCTAAGTCTAATCAACCTCAACCTTAATTATCTTTCACGATCAACATCTTCAACAAGGTATACAACGAACGCCAATGGTTCCACAAATCCCTCAACAACAAACTTGGTTCTCTCAAATGTGTGAAGCTGTTACAAGTCAACAATCGATTCATGAAGCTGGGTCGGATACTCGTCCTCCAATGCTTACACCAGGCAATTATGTGCAATGGTCAAGTCGATTTCTAAGGTATATGGAACTCAAGAAACCTCATGGTAAGTATCTAAAGAAGGTGATATTAGAAGGACCGTTTCAAATGCCAACTGAAACTGTTCCCGGAGATCCTACAGCTGTTCCACCGAGACCCGATACTATCACAATTGTTCCACTTAGTCGTTTAACACCAGAACAACTACTTCTTCTTGAAGCCGATGAGCTTGCTATGCAACAAATACTTCTTGGAATTCCGAATCCGATCTACAAAAGTATTGATGCACAGACAACTGCAAAAGCTATGTGGGAACAAATTCATCTGTTGATGGAAGGCACTGAACTGAATAAGGTCGATATGGAGTCTAAGCTATATCACAACTTTGATGTGTTTACATTAGAATTACAATTTGCCAAATTTGAATCTAAAGCAGATGCAACATGATTTTTATTCGATTTCCTAAGATGAACTTCTACTTCTGATGTCGGACGAGTGCTCTTTCTATGTTGCGAGATCCTAGTATTTTCTTGTTGTCTCTTATTCTCGGATCTTCTAACATTAGTAGACGCAACTATTCCTGTAGAAGTGGAAGAAAGCAAATTAGTTCCCTGAGTTTTATCAAGTATATACATGCCAGGAGCAATCACTTTTGTTTTACTAGACTTGCTAGTTTCATGTTTAGCTAGCTTTTCTTTAAGCTCAATGATGATGTGTTTTTGATCCTGAATTATGGAATTTAATCTTCCTTGGTCACCCAACATTTGTCGAGTATATTCAACATGGTGATCAAGTTCTTTTGACGCTTCAGAACGAACAGTTTTGAGAGAATCAAAAATCGTTTTATATTCCTGTTTGACTTGTGCAATCTCTTGTTCATATTTGAAAATTTGACACTTTAACGATGCATTTTCATAATCAAGACATTCGACTTTTGAAATTCGCGACTGATCCAAAGACACCTTTTCCATGTGATTTTGTAAAGCAATTTCAGATTCAATTGTCTTAGACTGACACCATTGAAGTCTTCGTTTAAGTTCAGAAATCTCCATTGAAAGTTTAGATTGGACATCATCATTTTGTGAAAACATTTTTTCATTTTCCTCTTTTAATTTCTCAATTTCATGTCTTAACATCTGATTGTCCATTTCCAACGTTTGAACCATATTGAGATTTTCAGCAGTTAACACAGTATCATTCACAGAAGCAAATTCACAATATATAACCACAGAAGCAATATTAGCAGAAAGAGCATCTTCTAACAATTGATCAAAGGCATTTTGAAGATCTTGGTTTTTGCATTGTTCTTGTGAAACAGAGTTTTCAAGTGTGTTAAAAGCTTCAATCATTGAAGTCACCTCTTGTTGAAGTTCCCTTTCCCAGTGTGTTGCACACAGACGCAAATGTGCGACATGAGGTGAGATTTGGGTTTGAAACATTTGTCGTTGCTCTCTTGCATAAGCAGATTGAAAATTAGATGCTTTTAACTCAGAATTTTTCTCAATTGCCGTTTCTAAAAACGAAATATCTTCCATAAATGTTTGAAAGTACCGTAATACTAAACAAGATTTAGGAGTTTTTGGCAATGAGTTGCTTTTGCAAGAGGACGGTAAAGGACCATTTATTTGTGCAACATTGTGAACGGGGCCTTCTACACAAGATGCCTCAGTTAATTCAGAAAGATTATACGATGGTGTTGAAATGACATTTAGTTTGTAAGACGCATTTTCTCTTGTGTAATCATATGGTAAAATTCCATTTTTTCGCATGTTTAAGCGACTTCGATCATCTTGTGCCCATTGTTCCTCACAATCAAATACAACAAGTTGCATGCTTGGATCTAAAAGACATTGAGCACTATACAATTTGGGCATGTCCTTGAGAGCTGTGTGAAGAAAACGTGGGTGATTATACCCAAGAGCAAAACGTTTTGAGTCATCAGGACTCGGAAGTAAAGTTGACATTTCAATCTGTTTTACTGAGTGACCAATCTTATATACAACAGTACCAAAATCTTTTAACCGTCTTTCCAATCGAAGAATTTCCTCGATTTGATCATCAATGCGTTTCTTAGATTTCTTCTTGAATTCAGAAAAATTTGACCGACTTTTTGAAAAATCTTGTTTAGTATTTGAAACTTCCTTTTGAAGATACACCGCCTCACACCTCGTTCATGCCATCTCCATCGTTTTCACAAATTGCTGCATCTCTTCGAAGAATGGGTTATGATGAGTCCTCCCAACCTCTGTCAAACAGTTCTGATGTGAACCGTAAATTCATTCCTCAACCATGGTTAACATTGTATTCCATACTTAGTCGCTCTGTCACAGGCAAGGCAACTGGACATGAACACCCACGCTTGGAACTTCTACAAATTCTTTGGGGTGTGATTAATACACAACATCTTGATTATGCATAGCTTATTTGGAATGATATGATATATCAAGCACGGCAGTTTAGCAATAAGAAAGAATATAAAGTTCCATTTGTTCGTTACACCAAGCTTCTTATTGAATACTTCATGCAAAAAGATCCAAGCATCAACAGACGACTTGAAAGTGGTGACAAGTATCATACTCCTAACATGGATCATGTGCTTAAAAATGTGAAAATTCAAACCACTAGCACAACAAACAGAGGTTTAAGAATTCCTGATCGTCTTATGAATGATATCATCAAGCAGACTACCGCTTACATGATGTATGATCAAGCAGAAAAAGCAGGAACAGTTGGGATTATTTCTGAAAAACCTAAAGGTAGAGGAACAAGAAACACTGCCAAACACAAGAATACTTTGCTGCTTGATGAAGCTTTGTCCAATGCAGAACATGTTGCTGAAAAAGAAAAGGTTAGTCATCAAGCCGAAGATGATAATCCAGCAAAAACTCTCAATATTGTTCAGGTGAAACAAGAAAAAGCTGCAAGACAACGTGGCAAAACCATCAGTAGTCAAACTCAACCACTTCAATCTCCTCGCACTCACAAAGAAGAACAAGCAATTCTGAAGAAAACCTTGGTTATCACCAAACGTCATCACCAAGCTGATCTTGAAAGATTGCAGAAGAAGGGTGCAGGATCAGGTTCTAAGGTGCTTTCTGAACAACCTCAACAACCCATGAATGAATCAGAATCCTCCGAATCGGATAACTCAAACTTTGCAGCACTCTCTTCGTCCAAAGATGAATCTGATCAATTCATTCGTTCTGATCATGAAGACTCTGTCAACAATGATTCTGAGAATGAAGATTTTGATGATGCTTTCACTAATAAACCACATCCAGAAAGTGATGCTCGTCTTCCAACATCACTAACCCAACCACCTCCAACATCCTCAGATCAACAGTCAAAGACAAATGTTCCTTCAAAAACCACGTTTAAGATCAGGTTCCCTTCTCGACAAACATCTGAAGCAACTGAAAAAGATAAATTTCAAGTCCTTCAAGAACAGCTTACTTCTCTTCAAACCCAAGTTCACACACAACAAAAGCAACTTCAAGAACAACATCAACAGATTCAGAAATTTCCATTACCTGAGCAGATTGAGGAAATCCTTAAACAGGTTCTTCCTACAGAGGTAAAGAGTTGCATTAATGAAGTCCTACCACTGGCATTACGCACATATGTTAATCACAAGATTCAAGGTGTTGTAGCCACTCATCTTCAAACACACCCGATAACCCTTGAAACAAAACCTTCCAATTTGCCTGTCGTTGATCTCAAAAGTCAACTTCTTGAGAAGATAATTGATGATGATGAAGAAGAGGAACTTCGAGACGCTATACTCAAATCCATGAAGAAGGCTGATAAGAAGCGTGCATCTGCATCGTGCAAAGATATCCCGCCTCGTAAACGCAGACCGGATGATAAAGATGATGAATCACGTCCACGCGACAAACGTACCAAATTCACTGCAGCGTCATCTTCAGTTTTTCAAACCACTTCTCAGAATATTTCACCTGAAGAAGAAATTCAACCACAATCTTCCAATCAACCTCCACAACAGACTGTTTCTAAAGTCATATCCCAACCACCATTGAACATGCAACAAGATGATGCCCCAGAATGGATTGACTCTTCCACGACTCAGTTTGACTGGTTTGAAGATATGATTGATGCTCATCCAGAAGATGATCTTTCCAATGAAGCTTCCATTGTGGGTTTCACAAAGAATTTGAAAAAGATCATGAAGGTGCAGAAACTTAAACTGTCTCACATTGCCACTATTCGCCGAGCAGGGTTTACACAATTTAAGACTTCCACTACTTCAAGGCTTCAATTTGAATACAATCTTGAGGAAGTTGCACGAGCAATGTCTGAGAACATTACTTGGGATGTTTCGCTGCCCTCCAGTGCTCCCAAAACGTTCAAGTTTCATGACTATTCTCAACCGTTACCACTCGTGGGTCATACTCATAATCTCAAGGTACCCACACCTTATTTCTTTAATCATGATCTAGAATATCTGATGTATGGCAACACAGATCCAGAGAAACGGTATGCAACATCACTGTCTAAGTTTCATGCTGCGGTTTACACTCAAGAGGGAATGGAGGAAGAAGTTGCTGAATTGTTTAGTTCTTCGGTTGTTACATATAATGATGAGGCAGAACTTGGCATCTTCCACTGGCCTAATATGCGTAAATGGTTTTACAAATGGCGTCTCACATTCACTTCTAAACACAAAGTGTGTTATAACCACCGGATCTTGTCCATTAAAAGTGCAGAGATTATGGATAAATACGGGTACAATTTTCTGACTAACATAACGGTTCGCAGAGCTGACGATAAAGAATACACTTTCAATGAAGCTGACTACAGGTTTCTGAATCTCAACGATATCGAAGATATGTATCTTCTCAAAATTCAAGGAAAACTTGAGCATCTTCCTGGTAGCTTACAATATGATATCTTCAACTCAATCCTCATTTTTATCCGCAGTCTTGTCATTAAGTCCAGAGTTGAAGATCTTCATCTTGGCGTTGAAAGTTATCAGAAACGTCTGAATCTTACCAAACCTGATCTTCAACCACCCGGCATCTATGATAAGCAACCGTATACGTTCACCACAACACCTTTTGGATTACACTTCATCAGGAACAAAATCGTTAAATTCATGGGATATGAAGAAATTCACAAGTTCAGTGATGATACGTTGATACTGGTAAAGGTTGAGCTTGTCAACATTCTTGACGATCTGCAAGCAGGCAGAAAACAACGTTGGTTGCGGAACATGACATGGAAGAGAAGCGATGTTAAGCAAGCTGAAAAGTTTGTCAAGAAAATTAATTCACGACTCAATTTTCGAGCTCAAATGAGACGACTGGAAGGCTATGTTGGAGGAAGAGCAAGGGTTCCGAACATCTTGACGTTTCGTCGACCTGAATGAAGTACTGCAGTTAGTTAGTTTTGTTGAAACATTACTGGAACATTTAAACATCTGTCTGTAATAACTCTAACTCTTTACTTTCATTCGTATGCTTATCTTAATTGATTATGTTTTTTCAGTTAAACCTTGAGTTCGAATTTTCATAAGCACAACAAATCTGATAATATGTTTTTACAACGTGTATTAATCTGATTCAAATTCGGCTCAAGAAGGCTATCTCTCAAATATATTTCCGTATTTGAGGGGGAGTACTTTTGTTCAACGAAAACAAAATCTAATTCCACGAAAGGACCCTGTTGTACGCTTCAGTGCTTCAATCCAAATTAAAGGAGCGAAAGCTTCTTAACTGTTTTGCAACAAAAATCTTTGTTCGAAATCAAATGTTCTTGAAATCCATTTCTTCCCAAATGAATTTTCAATGCCTCAAAAAGCATATTTTAATCAACATGTTTTTTCAAAAACAACATTCATATGCTATTTTTGAGGGGGAGAAATGTGATTAAAATTGATTGATCAGGAAGTTATGGAATCTCATAACGTGCTCGACTCAGATAACACCAATGAATTGACGAACTTTGAAATGTCAGTAATCGAAAAGACTTGTTTCCAACAAAACTTGTCTTAGTAGAATGTACCAATTCGAGACACTCTTGATTGACATGAACTTTGACGGGTCAAACCTCCTTTTTTAAGGAGTGTTTACATCTTCAAGATAGTTATTAGAGCTAGTTGTCACCTAAAAGCTGACAATGGATCTCTTTAACTATACAACGTAACCGTGTCTCGCGGGGAATTGTCTATCAATAGTCGATCAATTCAAAAGTGCGAGCTCTACCCTCACTGTGCAGATTTCAGTCAAAACTCATAAGCACATGTGGAGGGGGAGTATTTCTGAAAAACCAAAAACTCTCTAGGTGTTACCAAAACATGTTTTTCATCATAAACATCTTGAGAGATTTTTCATGAAAAGGTTTTGTGGCAACATAGGATAGTCATGGAGTTAAAAGGTGACTAAGTTTAGGAATAAACCTCTTATGATCCGCCAGAGCCGGAGGGATCTATCCAAGGACACCACAAATAGTTAGTATTTAGAAGTCCTTAGGTATGATTGAAAAAAAGGAGAAAATGAGAATCGGAGAAAGAAGGAGTTGAAGAATTAAAAAAAAAAAAAGAAAAGTTAAAGAAAAGGGTGAAAAGAAATAGCCCTCCAAATTATTCAACTTAGGGCAGACACCGGGTTCAATTCATATGCTACTGGTTGTCACAAGATGACACCGGTATTGAAGACAAGTCGTCATGGACCCAGTGACGCAATGCACTAAACCTTCTAAGCCACTCAAGTTCTCTCAAAAGAGCTTGTTTCATTCTCACAGGGAACCCTACGTAATCTATCGACTCTCTCTTAGAGATTGTTGGTATTGAAGAAGGAGACCCTCTCCCTAGTCTCCGCTCAGGAAAATCAAAACGCACTAATCGAGTCTAGAGCCATGAGATTCATCAAAAGATCTGTTAGGAACACTATATATTTCATCACTTGTTGTTCAAACAATAAGGACACAAGTGACATTTTTTCAGAGTCCTACGCAGATCTTAGCAATCTGCCAGAACATTTATGAGGGGATTCACAATTGTGATCCACAGTGATTGAATGGAAATTCCTGCCAGGGTCAACATCAAACAGCCCTGACAGCAGGTCACTTCGGTAACTCCTTGTGGGTTACGCTTAGTGTGTTTCAAACGGTCTACAGTCGTGGGGTGATGCTTCGGTGTACCTCAGCAACTCATCTGAACTGTAGGTGTATTTCGGTACATCGCGTTATCTCACTTGTGGGACTCCAGTTCAGGAACAGCCTTTGTGAGAATTAGAGATGTGTTTTCACACTATGCTGTTAACACTTTCGAAGTTCAAACTTGTAAGCGCTGGATTATTTCTAACCCATGTTTTATGTTTTTCTTCTTATGGATGCTCACGGGTAGAAAAGATCGTGCAGACTTTTCACATGCTTCTACCAACATCAACACTAATTGAAAGTTCTCTCAAAAAGCAAAGAAAATTTCAGAAAGATTCTACATCAAAGTCAAAGAATCTGCAAAGTTATGAGATAAAGATCAAAGTTAAAGATGTTGATAAAGGCAGATTTCACAACTGATCAAAACAACAAGAACAAAGAACAAAGATGCAAAGAATCAAAGACGTCACAAGCCATGAACGCCAAAGAAGTTCAAGACGTCAAACGACCTAAGCAAGACAACAAATGATGACCAACCCTTAGGGGGAGATTGTTAGGAACATGTTTTAATTATCAAGTGTAGGTCATTTCATTTGTAATAGGTCGTTAATAAATATGGTTTATAAATGTTTGTAATTGATTTCTCAGCTCATGTAGTAAGCCCATGAGCTGTGATAGAAGGTTCTTCTAGAACCAAGGGGAAACACCCCTACTTATGTAAACACTATATATACCCCCTCCCTAGAAGGGAGAGGGTTGTTGGTTCTAATTGCAATTATCATTTTCATTAATCCTTCATTAGTTCCTTCCACTTTCTCTCACTAAAACTTTCTCTCTCTAGAAATACATATTGTTGTGATAAGATGGTGACCTAACACTATCCCAAAGGAGATCCACTCCTTATTACAACATCAACAAGGATATCAATATCCTTTGACCCAAACTAATCTATCTTGTACATCGATGTACCATGACGAATGTATACCCTAGACACCTTTCACTAATGCCTTTGAGATGACACCTAGGCACCCCTCACTAATGCCTTCAACACGGACTTTCGGCACCCTTCACTAATGCCTTTGATACGCATCTTCGGCACCTTTCACTAATGCCTTCGACTTGACCCTTTCGACATCTTTCACCTATGTCTTCAATCACAATACTTCTAATGAGAGAAGAAAGAACTATCAACCAGATAACATCAGTAGTCTTGATGATGATGAAGCTTGGCAACCCATGGACTTGAGCTTGCTCGACTTCAAGAGGTGGTGATCTCGTCTTTAAGAGGAACCTAGAGAATCACACAAATACAAAACTACATAGAAAGATCCTTTGGATCTGAGGTTAGAGAGTTTACAACACTAAGATAGAATTTGTGTGAAAGGGGTGAGTTACAATGAAGAAATGACTCACTATTTATAGACAAAAATCACTATTGTCCCCCGGATCCCACGGATCCCTTGCTTGAGGGATCTGTCCAGCGTATTCCTGGGGATCCGTAGGACGCTCCTCCTAAATGGGTTATGGGTCATGGATCATGGGTCATGGGTTATGGACTTTGGATCATGGGTATCCAAATAGATACAATGTATCTAGAGTATGCAATGCATCTAGTTAATGGGTCATGGGTTAGCTCCATGGGTTATGGATAATGCCCGACATGACTTCATGCATGATGTCATGCAATGGGTCATGGGTTATGGGTCATGCTCCATGGGTATGGGTCATGGACTTTGGGTTTTACCCAACTACATTCAATGTATCTAGTTAATGGGTTAAATACTTAGATTCTTACCCATTTTATTAACCATTACAATATATACTAAGTATGTACATATATACCCATTATGTAAACACTAGTTGTTATACACATGCATTTCTATAAAATGTAAACACTCTTACTTGTTTAGTGTTTTGTATGAAAACGTAAGTGTGTTAGTAAACTATTGGCTCAAACCATTTACGTATTTTATTTGTTTCGTTAAAATGATTTTACGTTTGTTATCGACAAAACATTAGAAGATCGTAAAATATAAATAAACGTTTTTATGGCTTATTTGTATTAACAAAAGATTACAATTTAATTTAAATAAAACATTTCTACTTGCTTGTATATAATTTGTAAGTAAAATTTTGTAAATATGTTATGTAAGAATGTGAATGTAATATGCATGATAAAAATGTTCTTTGATCATTAAGCAAGTTTTATAATACCAGTATTCATACCTTAAGTGATTTGTATCATAATATAAACTTACAACTAATAATTTATCTATGTCAACTTTTAAGTTGTACGTTTTTATATTGTCATTAAAAAAACATATAGAGGTCGTAAAAAAGAAAAAAATGTTTTTACGCGATTATTAGTATTAACAAAAGCAACTATTTTGAAAGGTGTAATATTCTGGGGATTATCAAGTTTCACATGCATTTGCAGGGAAAATGTTTGACATGGCCGTGATACAGAACCGACCACATGGATTAATAAGTTATTGGTATTAGGTCAGTCAACTTTGTTTCTCATTGAATTTTGTCTTAGTTTCCAGTTAATACATAACAGTATAACATTGTGTGCTAATGCTAGATTCACTAGGAGGTAACGAGAAGTGATTTAATGATCAAGATAGAAATGTTCCACTCCAAGTTGAAATATACTAGAGAAAAGATATTTTTTCGGGCCCCTTGCGGTGAGAGGATTTGTGTAAAGTACGGCAGTACGACAAGTGTCTGAGACACTATGGGAGCCAAATCATTCACAGTAACAAGAAAGGATGTATTTCGATATTAACATATCTATGTCTCGTACTTTCTAAAAAAATCAAAATGAGTGAAGGGATATAGTCATATACCCAGGACTCAGCTGGGGTAATGCATGAGTCGATAAATCACTACTTGGGTATTGAATCAGTTTTTGTGAGCTCGGTACTTCAATATCTTGCTCATGACCGTTTGGTACCTTAAAAGTGGTAATCATGTTGTTGGTTTGCACAAGTGGGCGTCTAGTAGGATTATGTTCAAAGAAACAACATCTTTCACTGTTGGCTTTCATAGAAATGCCGAAGGGTCAGACCGATGCACACTAAACAGAACAGACAAGTAGAAATAAGAAACGAGTGAAAAATGAAATGAGTCATGAGGAAATGAAAATATAGTAGTATTTTCATTGAGGGGTAAAATGGTAATTATCAAAGGGTTATATTTTTATCTAAGATAAATATATAAGCACTAAAAAGGCAAAACCATAAACCCTAATAACGGTTTTGGATTCGGCCGCCCATCCTTATGGGAAGGGAGGGGTTGAGTTTAATTTATTAATAAACTAAAGGTGCTTAAAGATAATTATTAATGAATCCTAATCAAACTAGAATGTTTCTATGTACCTTATAAATACCAAAAGAATTCTAGGGATTCATTAATTGTTCACATAACCCTATATATATATATATATATATATATATATATATATATATATATATATATATATATATATATATATATATATATATATATATATTATATATATGTATATTCGGCCGATCGAACAAGGGTATCAAAAACCTAGTCGGATTCTTTTAGTCAGTCAAAGTCGACTAACACTAGTAGACTATTCGTAGTCGACTAATTTAATACGTTTTGTACTCGCTAACTTGCATATGTTTGAAGCTCTAGTTCTACCTGTGCAGTACAGATGGATACCTGACGCGATCCAATTTCATATTTTCTAAGAAACCCTAAACTGATCGAACCAAGATGAGAAGAAAAAGAATAAGACGATTATGCGCAAGCAGACTAGTCTTAGAGCATACACGATTGCATGACCAAGTGAGTTTCCTATGAATACCCTTTATACGTATTAGATTAGGTTATATCACTGATTTGGAGATTTGACCGATTATGGTTTTGGTTACATGGCCTTTGTGTGTTTACTTTCCAATGTGCATGTTTTATAAGCAATACGGCTGACTACTAACACCCTACAGATTTGATCATATCTATGTAAGCAAATGAGTAAACGGATTACAAAATTGAGTAAATCATACATATCCAATAAGATAAATATGCTTTAATTTAGGTTTTTTATAAACCATTTAGTGAACCTAAGCTAGTTGTGACACCCGTACTAGCAACTGCATGTCTTGGATTTAGTTCTCGCACTAGGTTATCCACCCTTAAAGCCCGAGGTTTGATTTATTTTAGTTGGGAATTTCGCGTAAAGCATGTTTAGGTTAGGTTAAGATAAGTTGATCCAACCCTTGCCTTTGTTTATCCATAGGTGGTGTCTATCAATCAATCAAATTAAGGATACCACATATAAGATTATTCCATATGCTTGCTACTATTGAGTTGTTGTTAGTTTGTCCGAAACATAGGTAGATTGCCCCTAAATAGTTTCCTTTATCCTCCTGACTGTTATCTCTTTTATTGTATTTGTCATTTCCATTTCAAAGAAATCAATTCAAAACCCCGTGACTTAATTGCTTTTTTTAAAATACCAAAAATTCAGCTTTATTATTATTATTATTATTATTATTATTATTATTATTATTATTATTATTATTATTATTATTTTTTTTTTTTTTTATTATTATTATTTTTTTTTAAACATCACTTTATTGTTGTTATTTATTTTTATTATTATTATTTATTCAGTTTTCATACCTCCAGGGATGAAGATATCAACCCACAGATAGTTTATATTAGTATTTTTTAGTCCAAGCATAAATTTGAAAGGTAAACATATAATTATATCTTCATGGGCGAGCTGATCAGAGTGACGAAATCTTTTGAGACTGTTTAGCAATTAGAGCAGCCATTGTCGGACTTTGCTCTAATACAACTTGGTAGCCATCAGCCCAATTATCCATTCCTTGTGTCATGACTTGCCAAAATGTTGTACCTGAACAAGACCCACCACTTTTTGCACTTTCATAAGCTGTGTTGAATATGCTTCCAAAGTAGTCATCTCTTGCTTTGACAGTGTAGCCTGCGGAAAATGAGGACATTCCAAATTCTGCAATTAGCAGAGGTTTTCTTATGATGGAATTACAATCTTCAATATGGGATTTAATCCACTTTTTTACAAATTCAGCCCGTGCTTCATCGCCTCCTGAAACCCTGATTCACAAGTTAAATTGCCATGTTTAAACCTTCCAAATAAATTGGGACAAAAAGTTTTGGTGAATAATGGAATATAAAGTACTGCTCTAAATAATTTTAAGGTTTACTGCTAGGAATTAGAGTTGGCTATTGTATGTGAGACTGAATATGAAACATGCATATGTGAACTAAAGTACATATGTTGCTAGGAATTAAAGCTACCATTGATCGGGATAAAGATGGATCGTTGCAAAATCCACATTATTGATGTGGTTGTTTGATATGAAGTCTGTCCCAACTTCATAGCCGGGATTGTTTTGTTTCTTATCAGGCATCGATTCACCATAAAATCCTTCAAGTCCAATTTCAACAAGGTGATTCTTGTCAATGGATTTGATTTCGGCTGCCATTTCTACAATCCATTCCTGCATGAATAAGACATGCAAACCATGATGATCGCTACACACTTTATAACAAGAAAAATGCTTCTTTCATAGCTTAACATTATTAGAGTATATTCAAGATTTCCTTGTCTTTAATTTATAGTTTTTTCATGTGATATTCACATGCATGTTTTATTGTTGGATTAGTTTTACCATCAGTCCTTAAATCTATATATAAAGGGCGAATATCTTTTCCATGAGTAATGTGTTATACCTAAAGTACCATTTATTAAAAATAGTAATAAATTCCACCACTAGATTAATAATTTAAATATTGTTTAATTCTCAAACATTTATCATTTTTTGTTTATAATCCATATATATATATATATTTTTTTTATCGCAGTAACTATAAATTGAACCCGTAAGTGTTGCATAAATAATCAAACTAAAACCATAAATTCGCATGTATAATTATTTGTTGCTATACACCGTCGCTTTGCGGGGATATTCGTCTAGTAGATAAAAAGAAAGAACCTCAAGCGTTTTTCCAGATAGATCAGACTGGCAACGAGGTTCATTTATCAACTCCCATGCAAAGATGGTTGGATCATTCTTATAGGAAATACCGGTGATTGAGTTGTGTCTCGTTAGAAGGTTCTGTATACAAACATGAGTGTCGTAAGAAACATGCGTGATGATGTAGAGATTTTATGTGATACAACATAGTAACCACATGTTAACATTACTAGAAATATATACCTTTACATTATTCTTGTAATATCCTCTAACAACAACGTTTGAGAAGAATTCATCATCATTATTTAAGTGTTGGCCTCCGTGTTCCTTAGCCCATTGAACGTATTGCTTTTTACCTCCAAAATCATCCCAGTTATTGACCAAGCTTAGAATTAAGTGAAGCCCATATCTTTTGGCTTCTGATATTACAAAATCCAATCCCTGAAGTGAAAAGATGTATACAAAATCACTGATTACATAAAATTGAGTCATTTCTAGCTCGTTGTGATCCATTGGGATTATTATTATATCTTGAGTATGTTCTTTACTTTTTTCTAAATGATCAATTTACCTTAAATGTGTCCTCATTGTATACACCAGGTGAGATTTGGAGGGGTTTCTTGCCACCATCACTAAAAGCCCAAGCCCTAACGATATTCATTCCTAACTTAGAAGCTTGTTGAAAAACTTCTGTGACCTTTGTTTTTGTAGTAGGATCTGAAGCCATAATCATTAACCAGTAAGCGTTGAACCCAATAAAATG
Organism: Chrysanthemum seticuspe; assembly: GCA_019973895.1. NCBI lineage: Eukaryota > Viridiplantae > Streptophyta > Magnoliopsida > Asterales > Asteraceae > Chrysanthemum > Chrysanthemum seticuspe. Next base: position 161,233,365 of record BPTQ01000007.1, on the reverse strand, counting down.
CAACCGTTTTCCATTTACCACGAAATGATTTGTCCTCGTTTGTGCAAAATCATCATTAACAATGGGTGCATTGTGTGTAGCCATGGAGTCTCCATTAACAACAACATTTCCAGGCATGGTTGAAGTGTTAAGCTTTTGTAACATTGTGTATGTATCGTAAAAATCGAAAGTTAGAGGTTAATGTGTGGAGTAATGGATTGATAGTATTGTGTTTTCTCTCATTTCTTTCATTCGCTATTTATAGATAATGCTTCATTCAGAATCAAAATAGAAAGAGACCTCACCATATTGCTTGTGTAACTCAAAGATGCCCATGCACGACTGCATACTTCTTGTTGCAAAACATATATACACTACGAAATACTTAAGTTAATGTGAAATTAAGTTATCTTTCTTTTTCTTCTCAATGTACATAGACAAAAAAGATATGAATTGTATACTTGACGACAATGATGTTAATGTATAACCCTTTTACATATTCATGTATTTACATTACTAGTATATAGCCAAGAGACTTGATGAATTTTTTTTTATTTTTACACAGAGTGTGTTTAAAAACAAGAGTAAACTACACCATTCGTTCTTGTGGTATACGTTAACCGTCAAGGATCGTCCTTTGAACAAAAAAATGCACCGTCAGTCCTTAAGTGCGAAACGTTACTCAGCGTTAGTCCTTCGCTCTAACGGGCCACACTAACTCTCGTTAAATGTCTTCACATGATAGCCACATGAGGGTATTTTGGTCTTTTTCACATGAACTTCATCTTCTACCTCTAATATCTCATCATCTTCATCTTCAAACTCACCCACCATCACCAATGTACCCCACCACTCTCACTACCTCCAACCACCTTCACAAACCTCAATCATCATATTCAATAAAAATTCAAGAAACGCACCACTAATTACAAAATACGAATCAAAACAATTCCCCAATTCCCTTTAATCACCAACCATAGAAAAACTCATATCTACAGTCAAAGTTGGTCATCAAAATTGGTAATCTTAAAAGCATTGCACAAGAAAATTAGACATAAGAAATTAAAAAAAAGAAAAGAAACTGAAGACATAACATAATATAAAGAAATTGGTACTATTACTCGTCTACTAAACAAATCACTGTTAGCCATTGTCTTCAAATTATAACTATATTACTAAATACAGTAGGATCTTAATATAAAAAAAGGATCAGGTCAAAAGGAAAATACATTTGGGATTATACATGGTGGTTGCAAGATGCTAACACATACATATTACAGAGATCGTTACAACCCGAAAGGCACCAACTTGGACCCTTAAACCTACCAAACAATTATTAAACAAAATTGTAAGAAGAAAGTTATGAGGCTACCACCCTTCAGATCCCCATCTTGGAACTGGTGGCTCCAGTTCATGGGTTTTTTTTAGATGCTAAAAGTGGATGTGACAGTTTCAAACACACATACTACATCACCGGTCTGGCTGGATACGCCTCGCCGAAAAAATGACACGCTAATGTCGCACCTTTAGCGCCAATGACCACGCAACACTCCTAGCTTTTCATCACCAGATATTGAAGGTTTTAATCAAATACTCCCCCTCAACAAGTAATATTAACTTTTGAGGTTTTGAAAAACATAAGGGGAAGTACTTGTTCTTTTGAGCAAAACTTTGAAAATGAAAGTTTTGATAGTTTTACTCAAAAGTAAGAAGCTTTCGCTCCTTTTATAGGATTGTGGCACTGATGCGTACCACGGGGTCCTTTCATTACAAGTACGGGTTGTACACTGTTATGTGTGCACAAGCCATTGTCATATCTAAATCACACAACCAAGTAATGATAATGAAACAAATCAAGGGTTACCAGGAGATTCAGGTTGTCCAGCAATAACTCCAGGAATGCGTTCTGGACGTTGATAGCATGTGAGAGATATGATGGGTCGACCACCTACGAAACTTTCGAACGTTCTGAACTGATCCCTTCTAAACAACCTTTCATCAATCTGCGTGATGATCTTCTTCACATCCTTTCTCTCCCTTGAATTCCATCTCTTCTGTGACCCAATGCCTTGTTGTATCGCCTTTAACTGATAAGCTAACCCATCCCTGACTTTCTTCAGTGTATGATCCCCAAACTTATGAAGATCTTTACACGCTATTAAGCAATTTCGGTGTAGTTCACTACGGTAGACTACTCCAAATGGTTTGCTGATGAGGGTGTACTGAGGAAGATGGTTAATGTCGGGAAGGTCGATCTGTGGTTTAGTGAGGTTAACACGCATCTGATACGATTCCACGGCAAGTTGTATGTCTTCCACACGTTCCTGGATCACTATGCTTCTGATGAAGATTAGCAAGGACTTGATGTATTCACGTTGTATTTCTGTAGAGAAATGTCTCATTCGTCCCTGTACCTTGGCAAGATACATATCTTCAATGTCGTTGAGAGACAATCTCTGAAAGTCCGCTTCACAGAATTCATAGTCGTCTTCGTCTTGTCTTTTGACCACTATTTTCTTGAGAAATGTGTAGTCCCATTTAGACGAGAGAGTGACATGCTTGATAGCAACGATCCCTTTATCACTTGACACTTCATGCTTTGATGTGAGTACCTGGCAGCTCTTGTAGTAGATTCTTCGGCATTCAGGCCAGTGATGAATCCCATACATTGCATCAAGATCATACTTTTCCACAGTGTTAGAGAACATGTGGGTGGCATCTTCCTCGATTGCTATGTTGTTTGAGTATATTGCTGCCGGGAACGGAAGTGTAAGTGATGTAGCGTATTTCTTAGATACATTGCTACCATGTAGAAGAAATTCCATGTCTTTGTTGAAGAAGTAGCGGAATGGAATCTGTTGTTGATCCGGACGGCCAATTGTGGGTAGAGGTCTGGTCCAATCTGTGTAGTATGGAGCTTTGTCTTTGCGAGTGAAGTCGATGTTAGCTTCGGGATTGAGCCAATCGATGTTGTTCGACATGGCTCGTGCGATGTTGTCGAGGTGGTATTCCACTTCAATTGCACTTTCGGAGCTATCTTTGAGCAGTTGAAAGGCATCATTTTTGATTCGCTTGAGCTCAGCCTTCGTCATCTTCTTCACTTTAAAATTTTCTTGTAATAGCTTGACATGCTCCATGGTACGACCATCTACCATTTCTTGACCTTCTGGTATTGGGGGAGTAGCATCACAAAGTTGAGAAAACCAGTCGTATTCAGCGGTTGTATCGTCATCTAGCCATGAGACAACATCAGTTTTAGTCGTCTTCTTCTTCTTCTTCTTCTTTGGCTTTGATGAGGATGTTGGTTTCTTTGTTGTGTCGGGAGAGGTGGGTTGTTGTTGGGGCTCATGGAACTCTTCATCGTCACCACCAGTGTATTCGAAATGATCACCGGTTTCTCTGTGAAAGGTGGTAACTCAGAGTCCTGAGGTTTATCAGCAGTAGAGCGTGGAGGAGATCGTCTTTGTGTTGGAGTCCTTTGGGTTGGAGGTGGTATAGATGAGGGTTCACCAGACTTCTTTGGACGTTTAGGCTCCTTATCCTTACCCTTATCCTTATCGTCATCGTCTCTTGGACGCTTAGGCCTTTCAGCTTCAACTCTGCATGCTGTTTTAAGTTGGTATTCCAACAATGCGTCAAACAGTTTACCTTTGTCAGAGGTAAATGTTGTAGATCGTTTTGACATTTGTGTTACCAGCTTGGAAACCAATTCAGCATCGGAGAAGACTATAGGATCAGTTGGGTTGATAGTTATGGTTAGAGGTGTTGATCTTATAGTTTGCTTGGCTATCTGCATGAGATTCGGATAGAGTTGTTTGGTGAACATCTCTTTTGTCACTCCAGGAACAATGTCGAGAAGGAACTTGTGAGTATATCCCTTAATCATCTCCTTCATTTCCCCTTGGACATCACGTTGCATAAATTTCTGGATATACTCCCTTTCACTTGACATCTTGTCTATCTCTTCATGTAGAAGATTGATACTGTCAGCTAGTTGATTCAGCTTTTTGTTGGTTACATCTTTCCTCTTGACTTGCTTAACAGCTTTGACAATCTTTGTCTTAGCTCGGGATATCCAAGAGTCGGTCGGTTTCTTTACAGATTTGGATGTGGATCTGGTTGTACCTTTGGATGGTGGAGGTGAAGAGTGAGAAGACGAGTCTGATGATGATGAGACATGAGGAGACTCAGGGTCTTTATGTGGCTCAGAAGTTTCTTCCTTGGAGCGTGCTGGGCTGTCTAGAAGAAAATCATCATAATCAACTTCGTCATCTTGTCCAGACTTAGCCAATTCTTCAGCCTTAATCCTGGCTTCTTCATCTGCTTGAGCTTGAGCTTCTTTATCTGCAACCTCAGCATCTTTATCAGAAATTTTCTCAGACTTCTCCCTTTCTGGTTCCTCAAATTCATAAGTGATAGATTCTTCCAGTTTCCTTTGTTGTTGTTCATGGGTGGTGGTACCAGTTCCCTTATCGGGTTGATTAACAGCATCAGGAACTGGTGTAGATAGAGCACCACCACTTGACCCTCCGGGGCCACGAGTTTGTTGCTGTTCGAACTCTTTGGCAGCGTGTTGGAGTCTCAGATTCTTCACCTTTTTCCTGTACTCTCTGTCTTCATCCAGTGGTTCTTTTTCTGAGCTTTCCTCTTCTTGCTCAAGCACTGGAGTTTTCCCTTTACCTTTATCAGCTTTTGGACTGGGAGGTTTTGGTACTGTTTGAGTGTCATCGATTGGGGTTTCAGAGTAGATGACCTCATCGTCCGTTTCAGTGTCCTCTAAGTCCTCGTCCGTAAGCTTTTGTTGCGGTTCAGGTTTGGGAATTGGGATAGCATCTTTTGACGGAATTTTCCTTTTGTGAATATGTTTCCTCTTAGGATACTTTCTAGTACTCTCAGTGCTCGTCATGCTTCCTGCACTGCCTCTCCTGGTTTTCCTAGTAGGTGTACCAGCGGACTTTTCATCAAGGAAACCTACTTTGCCTTCTTCAACTGCTACCAGATATCGTTTGTACGAATACAGTTGTTTGATATCATCAGTGATAAGATGATCTGGCAGCACTGCACCTTGTTTCTTCGTTGTAGAGTCCTTAAATCTGACAGTGAGTGTGGGCTCATACAATACGGAGTGTTGTTTGGGGTCATCAAGTCTCAAGGGAATATCAAGATTATACCCTAGAGCTCTTTGAATCAACAGTTTGGTGTATTTGATATACGGGATCTTGGTGCCAAGCTTTTTAAGGTAAGTCATCATGTCGTCCCATATCAGAGCTTCAACTTCTATGTCTTTCTTGTTGACCAAACCCCAAAATATTTGTAGTTCCATGAGCTTGGGATGCTCATGACCACTATCACGTCCAGAAACGGATTTTGCAATCATAATGTAGAGGGTTCTCCATGGCTGGGGAATGTTCTTGAGATCCACAGATGAGTGCTTTGTGATTACCCCGGTAGGTTTATCATAGCCGATATCGACCATGAACTGGAGAACGACCTCTTCAGTTGGAGTGGCATTGTATTCAGTAGGTTCGATGACAGGAATAAGAAGAATAGCCCTCAAATCTGCTGGTGTGATGGTGACTTGTTTGTTATTAAGCGTCACCGTCACAACATTTTGACCTTTGACCTTTTGCATTGTATGCCAGAATTGGTGAATGTAGATCTCTGGTACAGTAGCAGAGTTAGTGAGCATGTTCTGATAGGGGTGAGTCTTCAGAATATCCACTGCAATCTGACACGAAGACTTGGAACAAGAGAAGTTATCAAAATCAACTCTGAGGTTGTTCTTTCCGATCTTCATTGGGTAACCATGAGGGAAGATATCTTCAACAGTGAGAACGTTTGGTGCTTCCACATTTTGCATTTGGACGTCCATATCGTGATCTGAAAGATATTTAGCCAAAAGAACCAACATATCGAAAGACATAACGTTAGTCAACAGTTGATATATATATATATTTTTTTGTCTATTTATTGAATGTGATATGTCGATGATTGTTACAAGTCTAATTTCACTTGTTAGTCCAATAGTCTAAAGACGTCGTGATAAGTTTCGTGAGAGGATTAACTTTGAGTTTTAAAGTCCAAGTTTTCACTTATTTTCACAACTTATTAAACATTTTAAGCTTATCAGTGACATTTTGGTTTCGTGACGTTCAGATTTATTTATTTACAAGTTTGCATGCATAACAATTCACAATTTTGGCTAAAACTAGGCTTAGGCGTAAACAGGAGTAGTTATATGCGTAAGCATAAGCTTATGCGTAGGATCTTGACTTACGTGTAAGAAATGTTATGCGTAGGAAAAGAGGGCCTTAGGCATAAAGCTTACGCGTAAGCGTATATGGAACCTTACGCGTAAGGCTTACTCGTAAGAGTGAACCTTATGCGTAAAGGTTACTGTTTATGCATATCCTTCACAGGATACGCGTAGTCCCCATTGTAGAACCTTACGCGTAAAGGTTACGCGTAAGATTTCTCTTACGCATAACATGCTACGTGTAAGGTGATCCTTATGCGTAGAAGTTCTAGAAACCTTGATTCTGAATTTTCACGCGTAGAAATCCTGAAATAAGTTCATCATAACACCAATTATTAACACATACAATCAATCCCTTTCAGTTCAAATCATGAATTCGCAATAAAACAGTTACGCGTAGAGTATCTTATGCGTAATACTTAAACCCTAGTTTTCAAGAATTACGAGTAAGGATTCTAGCCATAGGATTGACACCAAACTTTTTCTGGGATGTCTAGGAAGCCTTCTGAGTTGTTTTATCCAAGTTTTAACATTAAAACCTAAGCGGATCAAAAATACCCAAATGCTATGAACATAAACCCTAATTTTCAATTTTAACATAATTGGTGTTTCTGGGTAAGTTCTAAGCCTGGATATGATCAATTCATCATGTAAACAACATCACACAACTACTTTTTTTAACCAGAAACACTCACATTTGAAAACATTCAAAATTACGCATAAACCCTAATTCTCAAAAACTTTCAAGTCATGTTTCTGGGTGAATTTGTTTGATGAAAACAATTAGTGTATGAAAATTTAAGCATTTTAACACCATTTTCATTGACACAAACACACAAGTGAAGAATTTGTGTTCATGGCTTACGCGTAGAATACAAATCTCACTCAAACACAAGATTGGACCGTTGGATTTGCATAAAAATCAAAACCATTGTTTAGAAAACCACAAAGATCATAAAAACACTTACAGTTTGATGATCAAAAACACGGATTTGTGAAACGAATTTGGATGGTGGATGAGAGTTGGTGAAATATTAAGTGTTGTAATAAATGTGAAGAGTCAATTTGGTGGAGGTGTTTTGTTTAAAAGAGTTTGAACTTTTGACAGATTTAGTCCCTCCACCTTAACCATTTTCATCCAACGCCCATAACTTCCATTTTGGTTATCAAACGAATGATATTTTGGAAAGAAACTTGACGAAACTCCCCCTCGACTTAAGAAATAATGAATTTTTATAAATTTGAGTCTGGGGAGTGTCAGTAAACCAGAAATGTGACCACCATTAATCAAAGATTCAACCGGAATGAGGTAACATGCAAGTACAAGGTTTTATGAAACCGAAAAAATATTTACTTTCTCCCCCTCAACACTTGACCGAGAAAATACTGAATTTTGAAAGAATAAAGTGTTGATGGAAGATTTGTACTTACCATGTTACAAGAAATATAGATAGAGGAATATTTTTGTTTTTTTTATCAGATTTTATAATTTTGTATTTTGTTTTTGAAAAATATTTATGAAAGAGATTTTGTTGTTTGACTGGTTTTTAAAAATGTTTTAAAAGTTCATCCAGTTCCTCTGGAGTCAAACACCGCATACCAATCCGGTGGACCAACTCATTAAACCTAGCAGGAGCTAAAGCTTTGGTGAGAAGATCTGCCAGTTGGTATTTAGTACCCACAAATTATAGTTCAACAGTACCCTTTTCCACGTGCTCCTTGATGAAATGATATCGAAGATCGATGTGCTTTGATTTCGAATATTGAACAGAGTTGCACGAGATCGCAATAGCACTTCGATTGTCGCAGTACATCAGGATTCTGTCAAATACGTAACCATAGTCTTTGAGTTGTGTTCTCATCCAAATGACTTGAGCACAACACGCCGACATGGCTACATATTCTGCTTCGGTTGAGGACAACCATGTACAATACTGCTTCTTCGATTGCCATGACACCAGTTTATCACCAAGAAATTGTAATGCTCCTTAAGTACTTTTCCGTGAATCTAAGCATCCAGCGTGATCAGCGTCTGAAAAAGCTATTAGTTCAAAACCAGAATCCTTCGGATACCAGATCCCCAAGTTAATGGTTCCCTTGATGTATCGGAGGATTCTTTTAGCCTCGGAGAGGTGGGTTTCAGTTGGTCTCGACTGATAACGGGAACAGAGATATACGGCAAAAACAATATCAGGCCTGCTAGCTGTTAGATACATGAGAGACCCAATGATACTGCGGTATTTGGTAGGGTCCACCAATTTCCCATGTAAATCATCGTCTAGTTTCTTGGTATGTGCCATTGGTGTGGCATAGGTGTCACAGTTTTGCATTCCAAATTTGTTTAAAAGTTCAAGGGCATATTTGGACTGACTTAAGAAAACACCACAGGGTGATTAATGAACTTGCAATCCAAGAAAGAATGTAAGTTCACCCATCATGGACATTTCAAAATGTTTTGTCATAAGTTTTGAAAAAGTGTTTGAGTATTTTAGATGTGTTGACCAAAAAATGATGTCATCCACATAAATTTAAACGATTAAAATGTGTGCCCCGTGATATTGTATGAAAAGTGTTGGGTAGACCGAGCCTTTAGTGAAATTATTGGCGATAAGAAAGGATGATAACTTATCATACCATGCCCGAGGGGCTTGTTTGAGACCGTAGAGAGCCTTGTTCAGTTTGTAAACGTGATTCGGGAACTCTGGATCAACAAATCCTTCTGGTTGGCTGACATAGACCGTTTCTTTCAATTTCCCATTCAGAAAAGCAGTTTTGACATCCATTTGAAAGACCGTGATGTTCATGTGAGCCGCGAATGCCAGAAATATCCGAACAGCCTCAAGACGAGCAACCGGAGCGAATGATTCTTCAATGTCAATGCCCTCTTCCTGTCTATAACCCTTAGTCACCAGACGTGACTTGTTTCTGATTACGGTTCCTTCAGCATCCAATTTGTTTTTCCAAATCCATTTTAGACCAATGACGAAGACCCCCGTTGGTCTTTCAACCAATTCCCATACTTCAAGAAGTTTAAACTGATTGAGTTCTTCTTGCATGGATTCAATCCAATTGTCTTTGGTCATTGCATCTTTAATGTTTTTAGGTTCAGATTGGCAGACAGTGAGTGCATAAATGCAATGTTCACCGTCTGTGTGAAGACGTTGTCTTGTTACGAATGGTTGATTCGGGTTACCAATAATGTTCTCAAGAGGATGGTCTTTCGTCCAAGGATGTGTGGAAGGTTGATGTTGATATACATTATGCAGATTGGGAGGATTCAAATGGCTTGTAGATGATTCCGCAACATCAGGTGCAACAGTTTCATTAGCAAACGGGTTAAAGAATGCATTTGGATCAAATCTGCAGGTGGGGGTACTTCATTGTTTAGAACATAATCACCTGGTTCAGCGTCATTGGATGCAGTTTGTTCAACTGTTGTTGTAGAGTCAACTGGTGGTGCTTCTTCAACAGTAGTTGTTGTAGCAGGTGTATCAGGTATTGGAATATGATCAGGTTGAGCAGCGGAAACATTTGATACACCTGGAGCACGATCATCAATATCATCACAGAACAGAGGAGCAAAGAGCTTTTACATTTGTTGACGAGTAAGCTGGGGGCTTGGTTCAGCTGATGATGGGGTTTGAGGGAAGTTTAAACGGTTGTGACCGGGTTCCAAGCTGTTATGCTCAGAAGCATTTCTGTAAGCTCATCGAAATTTGCATGAATTGTTTCCATAACCTACTTTGTACGACGATTCCAGATTCGGAAACCCTTAGAATTTTCGCAATATCCTACAAAGACTCCAATGTTATCTTTGGCTTTGAGCTTACCAAAGTCATCACGATCATTATTCGGATAACAAAGGGATCCAAATACATGAAAGTGTTTGAGGTTCGGTTTATGGTTATGGATAAGCTCATAAGGTGTTTTGTTGTGGCGCTTGGTAATCATTGAGCGATTCTGAGTGTAGGATGCAGTTGACACGACTTGAGCCCATAAGTAATCTGGAAGTTTAACATTGATTAACATCGTTCTTGCAGCTTCCACTAACGTGCGGTTTCGTCTTTCAACAACTCCGTTTTGTTCTGGTGTACGTGCAATAGATGTTTGATGCTCAATTCCCACTTTATCATAAAATGCACGAAGAGTTTGATTCACAAATTCAGTTCCTTTGTCTGTTCTGATTTGTCTGACTGTGTTCCAGAGCTGAACTTGAATTTTCGTGAGAAAGGTGATGATCATCTGTGGAGCTTGATCTTTACTTCGAATAAAATAAACCCAAGTCCATTTTGAGTAGTCATCTACAATTACCAAGATGTAGCGTTTGCCATTAATCGTTTGCACGCACATCAGGCCACACAAATCCATGTGAAGAAGATGAAGCACATGCTGTGAGTTGTGTTCCACCTTTGAAGGAAAGTAAGCACGAGTGCTTTTCCCTTGTTCACAAGCTGAGCAAAGGTGATCTTTAGAATACCGAAATCTTGGGAGACCTTCAACAAGTTTGTATCGTGCAAGATTGGTTATAGTTTGAAAGTTTAAATGTGAGAGACAACGGTGCCATAGCCAAGATTTAGTAGATGTTGCCTTTGAAAGTAGACAGATGGGAGATGAAGCAATCATGTCTTGCATTGAGATAGTGTAGAGACTTGATGTACGTTGACAAGGCATAAGATCGTTTCCTTGTAGATCACGAATGAAACAAGTTTTCTCCCTAAAATCAACTTCCAAATCTCCATCACAGAACTGACCGACTGAGAAGAGATTGTGGCCCAGGCCTTCCACATAATAAACCTTGCTAATTTCGATGTTGCCATTGATGTAATCTCCGTATCCCATGATAGCTGCGAAGTGATCATTCCCGAATCTGACAGTGCCAATGAACTTTGCAACAAAGTTGGATAACAGTTTGAGATTGCCTGTCATGTGTCAGGAACATCCGCTATCAACAACCCAGAGGATGATCTGAATCACCTGCATTTAACACAGATGACACAGATGGAATAGAAGTAGATGTGGAACCCGAAGAGTTAGAGGGTTCCGATGCATATATAGATGAAACACACATGTTCATTATTTTAGGTATCCATGTAAAGCCAAGTGTATTATGTAACCATTTCTGCCATCTCCAACTAGTCTTTGCTTTAGTCTTAGTGAATGCACTAAGTGGTACAACAATCCTTGGAGGTGATATTGGAACTATAGGGACATCAATGCTTTTCTTAGAATCTAAAGAGGGCGGTTTACCAAGCACAGACTTAGACGTTTTAGTGGGCCTAGAGGTATTCTGTTTCTTAGGATTCCATAAACGAGACAAGATAGTTTTAGCAACACATTTGTCATGACAATCAGAAAGCATACTTTGATGACATATAGCATAAGAAGCTTCAAACTTAACATCAAAAGTACTTAACGGTTCAGAATTCGTTACATCCCTTTTTCTATTACATTTATCTAGCGCAATGTCTAAAGTGGGTGCAACTTGAGTTTTATTCAAAGTCCTAGGGTGTTCTTCTACTTCAGCATTCTTTATTGATCTTTTCTTATGGCCCAACTTCCTATTCTTCCTTGTAATGCTCCTAGGCTGTGAAGTGCGGGCATTGGGAAAAGAGGCAACTATTCATGTTTCAGTAGATGGAATCACATTAGTATCTTGTGGTTTGTCATTAGGCATTCGAGTGTCACTTTTTCTAAGTGTTACAGGTGCAAGTGTCTTAATGTTGCTAAGCTGAACTTGTTCATACTTTCCTAACTTCTCTTTTAACTCAATGATAGTGTGCAACAAATCTTGATTTTCAGAACGAAGGTTTCCATATACATTTGTGACTTCTTTAGTGTGTGCAAGATAATGATCAAGCTCGTTTGATGCTGCATCACGAGTTTGTTTGAGTAAATCAAATATGACACCATATTCCTTTTTAACTTTTGCAAGTTCTTGTTCATATTTTGACATTTGACACTTCAAAGACACATTTTGGTCATCCAGTTGTTCAAGTATAGGACAGAGAGTTTTGGTATGCAACTGGTTGATTTTGTTTTGCAAAGCGAGTTCACGATTATGACAATCTTTTTGACACCATTGAAGACGACGTATTGCATTTGAAAGTTCGGTTAACAAACGTTCATTTTCAACTTTTAAAGACTTGATTTGTGACACAGTATCAGTATTCTCAACAATTTCAACAGAATCAACAGTATCAACAGAGATATAATGAAATGCATATGCAAAAGAATGTAATAACACAATATTATGGATATCAGCAGAGATAACATCTTCCAAGAGTCGATCAATATCTTTTCGTAACATTTTCTTTTTACGTTTTGTATTTGAAATCGATGTTTCTGTTTGTTCGAAAACTCTTTTCATAAGTCCAAGCTCTTTGTGAAAATCCCTTTCCCAATATATAGCACAAATTTTCAAATTTCGAACATGAGGTAAAATTCTTTTCTGAAGAATATATATTTGTGCACGCGCGAGAGGCGATTGAAAATGTTCAACTTTTATTTTAGAATGAAATTCAATTTCACGTTCCAAAATGTTGATGTCCGAAATGAATGTTCCAAAATATTTTATAACTTTACATGTTTCAGCTAATGGTTTTATTTCACTAAGTGAAGGTAAAGGACCATTAATTTATACAGTATTGGAAAGGGGACCCTCAGAAGGAGGTGTGATAACCCAAGGTGTGTTAGAAAAATCCTTTTGTGCAATGAAAGTGACGGCTTTTGAATAGTTAAATGGTTTGTTATAAACAACATTTTCTAATTTTGATCGACTCTCATCTTTTGCATCTAATTCCTCTTGACGATTATATTCAACAACACTCATAATGGAATCATCAATTCTATGTTCTGCACTGTAAACTTCAGGATTTGGTTTGAATGCTCTATTTGAAAACTTAGGTTTATAATCAGCAAGATTCGGTCCATATCCATTTGGATTTGGTTTAAAACTAAACTTTTGAATCGTTGTGATTGATTCACCATGTTTATAAACAACAGTTCAAAACTCTTTGATTTTGTGTTGTAAGTCGACAATTTCCTCAAGATAGTCATCTATTCGTTTCGTGGAATGCTTTTTGTACTCAGAGAACTGTTTTTGACAAGTTAACAACTCAGCCTTGGCTTTTAGATTTTCCAAAGTGAGAGCGTTAATTTGTTTTGTATGATCATGTTTCAGTTGTTCTATTTGAGACAACAAAGCATTCTTGGATACGACTAGATCACGTATCTGTCGTTCTTGTGATTTTTCGTTTTGGGAAGATTTAGCAAAAGCGACTTCAAAACCTTGTTCACGTTTTTCTTGAGTTTTAAAAACGTTGAGTTGCCTTTTAAGCATTCATTATCCCTAGTCAACAGTGCATTATTTTCTTTTAATTGCTTGCAGATTTCCAGTCGAGATTCTTGGTCTTTAATTAAGGTCGTGAGCTCAACTTCTAGAGTAGACGAAGGTTCATCTTGTTCAACGTGAGTCTCAACATGATCATTAGTCAGATCCTCAAGTATAACCACAAAGTCAACTTGATTATCAATGGTAACCATAAGGTCATCTTGATCATCAAATATAACTACGGGGTCTATTTGATTATCTTCGGAATGAGATGTAGACGGCGTATGTTGAACACTCTGATCCTTGTCGGATGTAGATGTTGGCTGAGATATCAGATCATTAATGAGTAAAGTTTGATCCGATACCTGAGACAAGCCGTCAGTGTCATACACGGGGCCTGTGTCACTCATGTGGAGAGCTTGCATGTGTGCCATCAACATCACTACTGCATTAGCCTGCAAGTCCTCCATGTCATTATCAGAATCTGCATCTGCCATGAAGCTGTGTTCCTTGTTGGTAAGAGTTCCACCAGCTTCATCCTTGAGAGCCAAGAGTAAAGCCTCTTTGTGATAAGCGCTGCCTCTTGTCCTCGGCTTTGGGCATGCATTAGCCAGATGACCCTTCTCATTACAGTTATAACAACGAAGACCATTAACCCCATTCTGAGCATTACCCTGTTCAACCACTTGAGCCCTTTGTTGTTGTGGAGCACCCATGTTATTCCTTCCCATTGTATTAAACCCTTAACCACCGCCCATCTAACGAACATTACTACGATTCTGAACTTCAACACATCCATTGTTAACAACAGCATGATTCCTTGTGTTAGATGAGGTACGAATGCGATTGTTGGATTTGTTAGAGTATCGGCCGAAGGCTCTAGCAATCATGACAAACCCTTGTTGCAATGCATCGAAAGCTTCTACATCTTCATTGGATTCACTGTAAAGTGCTTGATCATTGTTGTTTTTGTATGGAACCAATTGCGTTTCTTGAGATTGTTGCTTTGATAGATCATATGGTGTGATTGTTGCAGTTGGTTGAGCAGTGGGTTGTGGAGGATTCGTGAATACAGTTTGTAAGGTCGGGAATTGAGGATAACCAGCTTGAGCCCACAATGCTAATTGTTGATTGTCCGGAAGTGAAGGTGAAACAGGTTGTCCACGGATAACCCTTTCTCTTTCAACTTCTTTTTGGTGGGGCTTCAAATAGTCTTACAACAATCCATATGTAGCATGATGAAGATTTTTAGCTTGACGGATGAAAATGACATACTTTTCCCAATCAGGACCAAGACTACTTAGGAACTTAGTGTTGATTGCAATTCTTGGCATGATGATGTTGTGTTTGTCCAAGTCATTGATGATGTCTGAGAATCGATGATGATATGACTCTAATGTCTCTCTGGGTTCAATCATGAAGTGTTCATAAGCCAAGTAGATTTTGGATTCCATATCTTCTTGATTGAGTGCAGTGCCTTCCATGAGAAGATGAATATGTTCCCACATTGCTTTAGCAGTCTTTTGAGCATCAACACTTCGAAGGATTGGATTGGGTAATCCCAAAAGGATGTATTGCATTGCTAGCTCATCAGCTTCAAAATGTAGAAGTTCATCAGCAGTGAGGTCAGAAAGAGTTTCAATGTTGGTGACATCACCTCTTGGTGGAGTAGCATTTGGATCTCCGGGTGTAATGACAGTAGGCATCTGAAATGGATCTTCCATGATGACCTTCTTCAAGAACTTTCCATGTGGCTTCTTTAGATCACAGAACCTAAAGAACCTAATCACCCATTGATCATAGTTTCCGAGAGTGAGCATTGGAGGTCTATCAAGTGATCCAGCCTCGTGAATGGATTGCTGGCTACTTAAAGCTTCACACATCTTGCCAAATCATGACGGTTCCTTCATCGTATTCCTGGATGGATGTTGATTGTAAAAGTTTATGTAAGGTTTTACTTGAAGACTAGGTGGTGGTTGAACCATTTGTGGTGGAATTGCTCCTTGTTGTGGAAAATGTTGTTGGTTAAATTGTTGTTGATAAACTTGTTGTTGTTGATTGAATTGTTGTTGTTGTTGACTGAGTTGTTGTTGTTGTTGAGGATACACATGAGGAAAGTAGTTAGAGTATGGTGGTTGAGACATCTTGAAACTTGTGTTGTAAAATGGATCTTTGTAGTCGAATGAAACTTTGTTGATGAAGAGTCCTTAGGCGTAGAAACCAAGCTTAGGTAAAGAAAACCTTAGGCGTAAAAACACCAAACTTACGCGTAAGAATAATACTTACGCGTAGGGTTAGTAAAACCTTAGGTTATGTGTAAACTAAAAGACTTAGTAGTAAGAAACTTATGCGTAAGTTTTCCTTAGGCGTAAGACGTGCTTATGCGTAGGAAATGCTTAGGCGTAAGATTTTTTACTCGTAAGCTTTTGTGCTTAGGCGTAAAACTAGGGTTTTGCCCAAAAATCCTTTACACTAATCTCAGTGTAAAAGATATGCAAAGTCGAAGTGTTTTCAGGCTTATCCAAGCAAGAAAACACTGAGTAAACCATGAAAATTGAAGATCAAACCACGGATAGCTTACGCGTAAGATTAGGGTTTGCTTACGCATAGGATTTTCCAAAAACTGAGTTTTATGCCCAAAGATGTTTCTAAACCAGATTTTTGTGATGAAACAACTTCAATATCACCAAAATAACACAAAAGTGTGAAACTTGATGATCCAAAACTTTTAAACACGTTACGCGTAGAAATATCCACACGTTTAAAACCAAGCTTAAAAACAATGATCTACACATAAAGTTTGAAACTTTTTGCCAAAAACTTAAACTTTAACACTTAATA
Organism: Chrysanthemum seticuspe; assembly: GCA_019973895.1. Lineage (NCBI taxonomy): Eukaryota > Viridiplantae > Streptophyta > Magnoliopsida > Asterales > Asteraceae > Chrysanthemum > Chrysanthemum seticuspe. Next base: position 161,216,959 of record BPTQ01000007.1, on the reverse strand, counting down.
ACCTTGAAAGTACAAGAATCTTGGATTTGAAAGTGTAAAAAATGAGTTTTTAAGCGTGTGAAAGTTTGAGACCGAGATTTACGCGTTGAATCAAAACAAACATCAAAAATAAAATCGTTTCACCCAACTATTTGGCGATTGATACCACTGTTAGGTCACCATGTTTGTAACACAAGCATCAATATGAAGAAGTATAGATAAGAGAGATCGGTTGAACAAGAGAACACAAATACACGATATAGTATGGAAGAGTTATGCATAGGAAATGTGAAATAATGAATAACCAACCCTCAAGTGAGGGTTTACAAGATTATTTATAGGAAGGAACTAGGGCAACACACCAAGTTCCCATCCTTTCCTTATTGGGCTTTGGATAGGCTCATGGGCTTTCTACATGAGCCTAACCTTGATTACTAACATAAAAGCCATAATTAAGCTAACTATTCCATGTTAATTACTAACACTTGAATTTTAGTTTAGGAGTGATTTCAACAAACTTAGTGAAAAACTCAGGCAAAGCAACAACAGTATTACAATGACATTGATGGAGACTCGTGTTACAGTCAATGAGGTAAATAACATACTTGGAGAACACATTGAAGAAGCCCTAAATGCGGGGGTTGCTGATGCAGGTTTTACTGACCAGATTTTAAGATTTATTGTCTCGCTATACCTATGGTCTAACCTAATGCACTAATGGGCAGTGTACCCGGTCGTGTGTAGTGTAGTATTTGGTAAAACCGAGGTCGTCCCAAGAGCTATGTGTGCGGATTTAAACTAAGTCTAGGTGTCACATATTTTAATAGATTTTAAGGTTGAAATGATTAATTAACTAGAAAAGCAAGTAAAGGCAAGGGTTGTGATCAATAGGGTAGAAGTGTGCTAACCTAGTTTTTCATCCTATCAAGCTAACTTTACGTTTAATTACTTCCAATTACTTCAAGTGGGGGTAAAAGTCGTTAGGACAGCATTTGGTCAGTTTGTCCTAACCTATCAGCAAAGGGTTCCACTGGAGATGTCAGGTGACCCTTCGAAAGTCCAGTTGTTCTTAGTCCCTTAAGCCAAGTCATTAAGTACCGCTACATGCAAGATTTGTAATAATGAGTGCCCCGGGCGCTAGCATCTTAAAAACTCATCCCTGACTTCTTAAGTTCATCCAAACTGTAGGTGATCAGTTGGTCAAATCATACAAAAGAAATAAGATGAATGAGAGATCGGATGAACACACACAATACACACACGTATGAATGATGGAGCTATAGGCGTATGATATATTGTGAAAATGAACAACCAACCTTCAAGAGAAGGTTTACAAGAGTATTTATAGGGGAAGGGAGCTAGCAAACATGTCTAGTCCCTTCCTTCATTATTGGGCTTTGGCATAGGCTCATGGGCTTTCTACATGAGCCTAGCCTTTAATAACTAACATAAAAGCCTAGTTTAAGCAACCTATTACATATTAAATACTAACACTTGAAATACAATTTAGGAGTGATTCCAACAATCTCCCCCTAAGTGTTAGTCATTTAGTGATGACTCTAGCAATCTTAGATAAGTTGTTAGTGTTGATGTAATAGCAGTTGATTTGACGTCTTCTGACATTCCTCTTTCTTGTGAGAAGAAGTGCCTTGATTCCAACAATCTCCCCAGTGTGAGGATCTTGTTTCTTTTGAAGTTTTCAGCTTTGAATTCTTCATTTTCTTTGTTCTATGTTCTTTGTTCTGGTGTGGATGTGGTGATGGTATGTTGTTGTTGTCTGCATCAGGTCCGCTTCATTGTTCAGGTGTCTCCACGTCTTTCTCTAACATGCTCACACGCTCTTTGACGTTGGATTTCAGATTTGATGTAGTTCTCTAGTCTTTAAACTTTGTAGATTCTTTAACTTTGATGAAGAATCATTCTGACTTTTGTGTTGCCTTTTGAGAGAACTTCATTTGTGTTTTTGCTGGTATGAGCCTGTGGAGAATCAGCACGATCATTCCTCCCAGGAGCATCCATAAGAAGTAAAGATAAGAATTGGTTAGTGATAAACACCAATCGATCATTGTGATCGTTTATTAGAGAATTGACCACTACGATTGTTCTTCTGATGAATGTCTTGATTCCATTTACCTTGGTCGGGCGAATCAGCCATCCAAATCCCATAAGGGATAGTTGGCATTACATTGAACAAGTTCAAGTAATGACCCACATCTTTAGGACTCGATTCTTGAAAGGAATCTCCTTAGCGGGATTTCCAGCGCTTACAAGTTCGAACTTCGAGGGTGTTAACAGCATAGTGTGAAAACACGTCTCTAATTCTAGCAAAGGCTGTTCCTGAACTGGAGTCCCTCAAGTAGGAAAAAACGATGTACCGAAGTACACCTACAGTTCAGGTGAGTCGCTGAGGTACACCGAAGCATCACCCCACGACTGTAGACCGTTTGAGACAACACTAAGCGTAACCCACAAGGAGTTATCGAAGCGACCTGCTGTCAGGGCTGTTTGATGTTGACCCTGTCAGGAGTTTCCATTCAATCACTGAGGGTCACAATTGTGAACCCGTCATAAATGTTCTCGACGGATTGCTAAGATCTGTGAAGGACTCTATAATGTATCACTTGCGTCCTTAATGTTGAATGACAAGTTATGAAATGTTAAGTGTTCCTAAAAGATCTTTTAATGAATCTCGTGGCTCTAGACTCAATAGTGCGCTTTGGTTTCCTGAGCGGAGACTAGGGATATGTTCTCCGTCTTCAATACCAGCAGTCTCTAAGAGAATGCCGATAGTTTACGTAGGGTTGCCTGTGAGAATGAAACAAGCTTCTGTTGAGATAAACTTGAGTGGCTAAGAAGGTTTAATGCATGCGTCACTGGGTCCATGACGACTTTAATCTTCAATACCGGTGTCATCTAGTGATAGCCAGTAGCATATGAATTGTACCCGGTGTCTGCCCTAAGTTGAGTAATTTGGATGGCTATTTCTTTTAACCCTTTTCTTTACTTTTCTTTTTAATTCTTCAACTCCTTCTTTCTCCGATTCTCATTTTCTCCTTTTTATAATCATTCCTAAGGACTTCTAAGTACTAACTATTGGTGGTGTCCTTGGGTAGATCCCTCCAGCTCTGGCGGATCATAGGACGGTTATTCCTAACCTTAGTCACCTTATAACACCATGAAACTATTTTCACGAAAATCTCTCAAAGAGTTTATGAATAAAACATTTTGTAACACTTCAAGAGTTTTGCATTTTCAGAAATACTCCCCATTCACACGTGCTTAAGTGTTTTGACAGAAATCTGCACGATGAGGGTAGAGCTCGTACTTTTGAATTTATCGACTCAATATAGACAATTCTCCGCGAGACATGGTTACGATGTATAGTTAAAGAGTTGCATTGTCAGCTTTTAGGTGACAACTAGCTCTAAAACTACCTTGAAGGTGTGGACAAACCTTGAAAGGGTTGTCAAACCCGTCAAAGTTCATGTCTATCAAGAGCTTCTCGAATAGGTACGATCTACTCGGATAAGTCTTGGGAGACAAATCTTTTCAATGTATTACAATTCAGATCTCGTCAATTCATGGGTTAAGTCTTAGCACACAATGATTCATTCATATTTACAACATATTTGTATCACACAATTTTTCTCCCCCTCAAAAATGGCATATACATGTTATTTTTGATGAAATTTTGATATTGAATATGACCGTTTCGAGTTTTGTGGGAAGAGTTCCACGAAGAACGTTTTGTGAACAAATATTTTTTTGGCAAATACTCCCCCTCAACAAGTAATACTAACTTTTGAGGTTTTGAAAACATAAAGGGAACTACTTGTTCTTTTGAGCAAAACTTTTAAAATGATTAAAGTTTTGATAAGTTTTACTCAAAAGTAAGAAGCTTTCGCTCCTTTTATAAGGATTATGGCACTGAAGCGTACCACAGGGTTCTTTCATTACAAGTACGGGTTGTACACTGTTATGTGTGCACAAGCCATTGTCAATATACAAATCATACAATCCAAATGTCAATCAAAATAGTTTGAAGAGTACCAGACAATCATTCAATAAGACCAGGAATTCTCTCTTGACATTGATATCCCGTAAGAAAGAAACTTTGTCTTCCACCCACAAAGCTTTCCAACCTCCGCATCTAATCCCGATGAAACAACCTTTCATCTAGCCTCGTGATTATCTTCTTAGTATCCCTCCTTTCCTCAGAATTCCGCCGCTTGTTTGACCCAATTCCTTGCTGTATGTCCTTCAACCGATACGCTAACCCATCAGGAACCATCTGCAATGTGTGATCACAGAATTTATGAAGCTCGTTGCACGCCATGAAGCAGTTATGGTGAAGTTCACTGCGGTAAACAACTCTAAACTTCGGTTTCTTCAAAATGGTGTACTAAGATAGTTGGTTTATGTCGGGAAAGTGTAGCAACGTTTTTGTAAGGTTGACTTTCTTCTGATAAGATTGCACAGCAAGTTGAAGATCTTCAACGCGTTCCTGGATCACTCTGCTTCGAATGAATCAACAAGGCTGTGATGTACTGGAGCTGAATATTGGTGGAGAATTGTCTCATCCGACCTTGTACCTTAGCCAGATATATGTCTTCGATGTCGTTGAGCGACAATCTTGGAAAATCAGCCTCCGTGAAATCACATTCTAGTTCGTCTTGGCGTTTGACTTTAATCTACTTTAGGAATGAGTAATCCTATTTTGTAGCCAGAGTGACATTAATTATAGCAATGATCCTTTTATCACTAAACACCTCCTTGTTTGACTTTAGAACTTAGCAGCTTCTGTAGTACAGACTTCTCCTTGGTGGCCAATGGTGAATGTCATACTTAGCATCAATATCATAATCCACCACATTGTCAACGAACATTCTGGTAGCTTCTTCTTCGATGGCAACATTGGTGGAGAATACTGATGCTGGGATGTTGAAGGTGAGTGATGTAGCGTACTTCTTGCTGATGTCGCTACCATGCTGAAGAAATTTTAAGTCACTGTTAAAGAAGTATTGGTAAGGAATGTTGTGTTGCTCTGGTCGGCCAATGGTTGGTAGCGGTTTGGTCCAGTCGGTATAGTATTGAGTGTTATCCTTTCTTGTGAAGTCGATGTTCGATTCGGGGTTGAGCCAATCAATGTTGTTAGACATGGCTCGTGCAATGTTGTCGAGATGATATTCGACTTCAATAGCACTGTCGGAGCTGTCTTTAAGCAATTGGAATGCATCATTCTTGATCTGGTGTAGCTCCCCTTTCGTCATCTTCTTAACCTTGAACTTGTCCTGGATAATCTTTACATGCTCCATAGTGCGACCATCTACCTGTTCTTGGCCTTCCGGTAATCGAGGGGTGGCATCAACTAGCTTGCTAAACCATTCATATTCTGCAGTATCATCTTCATCCAACCAGGAGACTACTGAAGTTGATCTTTTCTTCTTAGGCTTGGAGGATGATTCTGTTTGTTTCTTAGTTAATGGTGGGGATGATGGCTATTGCTGAGGCTCAGGAATTTCTTCGTCATCACCACCGGTGTATTGAAAGTGATCACCGGTTTTCTCCAATGGTGGTGGTGACTCAGAATCCCGAGGTTTATCAGATGTAGGAGTCTGCTGAGATTCTTGTGTAGTGGAGGTGGTCTTTGGTGGTGGTGGTGGCATTGATGATGAAGACTCGCCTGTTTTCTTCTGACGTTTAGCCTTTGGATCTTTTTCCTTGTCATCATCATCTTTGTAGCGCTTCTTAATACCAGCAGTTTCCTTGCAAGTAGTCTTCAGTTGATGAGCCAGAAGGAGCTCAAGAAACTTCAATTCATCCAGAGTGAGTGTTGAAGATTGAGCAGTCATTTGAACTATAAACTGTGTCAGAAGATCAGTTTCAGTTACATTTGGAGGCGGTACTGGTCTTGTCTGCATTGTCACCAGTGTTGTAATGATAGAATTTTTTGGAGAACATGTCTTTAGTTATTCCCGGGACATACTGAAGGAGGAACTGATGAGTGTATTCCTTTATCTTCTTTTTCATTTCCTTTTGAACATCTCGGTTGAGGAATAACTTGGTCTGATCTCTCTCATCAATGAATTTGTTCATCTCATTGCCAAGTAAATTGACCCTGTCAGCCAGCTGATTCAACTTTCTTTCTACCAAGCTTCGTCTTCTTGCTTGCTTAACGGCCTTTTAGATCTTGTTCTTGGCATGAGATGCCCATGTATCAGTTGGTTTCTTCACCGACTTGGATGATGATCTGATGGTTGTTTCTTTAGAAGGTGGTGGTGAAGAGTGAGATGATGATTCTGTTGTGGAAGGGTCTTGGGGTGGCTATGAAGATTGTTTAGGATTATCTCGAATGTAGCTGTTAGTCTCAATTCGAATCCTTTCTTCCTCTTCCTTCTTAGCAAGGGCTTCTTCCTCAGCCTTTTCCTTAGCCGCTTTCTCAACATCTTCATCTGTAATCTTCTCCGTCTTTTCCGGTTCGTCTTCCTCAAATTCGAACTTAACCTCATAATCTTGCTGCTGTTGCTCTATAGATTCTGTTGTGGTGGCACCAGTTCCCTTATCGGGTTGATTAACCGCATCAAGAACTGGTGTGATAAGAGTACCACCACTGGAACCTCCAGGGCCTCTCAACTGTTGTTCAGCAAACTATTTGGCAACATGCTACAATCTTAGTTGCTTCAAAGTTTTCTGATAAGCTCTCTCTTCATCCTTTGGGTCATTTTGTTCATCAAAATCATCTTGTTCTTCTTCAGTCACTGGTTTCTTCCCTTTGTTTGATTGGAGACTTGGTGGTTTGTCTTCCGACATTGGTGAGGATGTTTCCTCTGTTGCTATTTCAGAGTAGTAAAACACCTCTTTAGACTTAGTTGCAGAATCGTCGTCCTCTGGAGTAGGTTCCGGTTTGACATTAGGATGAGCGATCTGAGATGGGACTCTTTTCTTGCAGGATGGGTTCCTTTTCGGATACTTGTGAGCGCTCTCAGTTCTTCCAGTACTACCAGTGTTTCCTGACCTTCGAGACTTTTTGGTAGACACAGCAGAAGTCTTCTCATCCATAAACCCGACTTTTCCTGCACTCACCGCTTCTTGGTAACGAAGATACGAAGGAAGACTATTGATTGTGTCAGTGAGAAGGCAGTCAAGTAACACTGCACCTTGCTTCTTTGTTGATGAGTCCTTAAATCTGACAATGTTCAAGGTTGGCTCATATAACACAGAGTGATTCTTGGGGTCATTAATTCTCATGGGGATGTCCCGATTTTTCCCGAGAATGTTCTGAAGCAACAATTTCGTGTATCTGATAAAGGGAACCTTTGACCTAGGCTTCTTGAGATGATGCATCATATCTTCCCATATCAGGCTTGCATAGTCAATGTGTTGGTTGTTAACCATTTCCCAGAAATTTTGTAGGTGCATGAGTTTAGGATGCTCATGACCGCTGTCTCTTCCAGATACAGACTTAGCGATCCTGATGTACAGTGTCCTCCAAGGTTGAGGGATGTTCTTCAGATCGACAGTGGAGTGTCTGGTGTTGACTCCGGCAGCTTCATCATAACCAATGTCGACCATGAATTGCATTATGGCCTCTTCATTTGGAGTTGCCACATAATCAGCGGGCTGTATGGCTGGCAGAAGAAGAATAGTACGAAGATCCGCTATCGTGACAATAACTTCCTTGTTGTTAAGAGTCACTTTGACAGCATCTTGACCATCAATCTTTTCCATCGTGTGCCTAAATTGATGGATATAGATTTCTGGTACTGTTGCTGAGTTGGTTAGCATGAGACTATATGGATGAACTTTAAGAATATCCACAACAACTCTGCATTATGATTCCGAGCATGTGAAGTTCTCAAAATCAACCCTGAGATTGTTCTTTCCAATTGTTTTGCGGTAATCAGTTGAGAAGATATCTTCCACTGTGAGTTCGTTGGATGCATTGAGAGTTTCCATGTTGAAGTCCATTTCGTGATCTGAAATATATTGAGACAAAAGAACCAACATACCGAAAGACATTATGTTAGTCTAAGATTGATTTTATTGTCTGATTATTAACTGAAGTTCTTATGTTTATGAATGTTACGAGTCCAAAGTCACTTTTAGTCCAATAGTCCAAAGTTGACGTGATAAGTTACGTGAGATTGTTAATTTTGAATTTTAATGTCCAAATTTCACTTAACCACACAACGTCTTAACTTTTTGTAGCTTATTAGTGACATTTTGGTTTTGTGACATTATGAGTAACTTATTACAAGTTTTGTAAAATAAAGTTACAAGTAGGCTTAGACGTAAGCTAGTGTGCTTATGCGTAAACATGAGGACCTTAAGCGTAGACGTAAGCTTAAGCGTAGGAGTAACCCTTAGGCGTAAGATTGACTTACGTGTAGGAGTATACTCTTAGCTTATAAGCTTACGAGTAGGCTTAGGCAAAGGACATACGCGTAAGTTTTACTCGTAAGAGTAGCCCTTAGGCGTAGAAATCCAAGTTTACGCATATCCTTCATAGGATATGCGTAGTACCATTGTAGACCCTTATGCGTAAGTGTTACGCGTAAGATTGCTCTTATGAGTAACATCTACGCATAAGGTGTTCCTTAAGCTTAAGCCAAGACACGTTGATTCTGAATCCTTTACGCGTAGGAGCCTGTAATAATTTAAGCATAAAAAACATGTTAACATGAATTTCAACCACATTCAAGACCACTTAGCTCATCAATTTTTAAACCAGTTAAGCGTAAACACGCTTAGGCGTAATTTTTCAACTTAATCCCTAAACCCTAATGTTACGTGTAAGGGATTTAACCATGGAAAATCATCCAAACTATTTCTGCACTATCTTAGATGCAATAGAAGATAGTTCTAACAAGTTTAAACATCAAACTCACTCAGAATCAAAAATACTTATCTGTACGCGCGTATAAACCCTAAAAGCTTAATTCTCTAATTTTGTTGTTTCTGGGCATGATTCAATGGTGTATATGATCAATTAAACATGTTACGAACATAATCTAAGCATCCAATTAAGTCAAAACACTCACATGAAGAAACGCCTAAATTCAAGCATAATCCCTAAAATTCAAATCTTGTTGAAACAAGTTTCTAGGTAAGATTTGTTGATGGAAATGAGTTTAGCATTGATATTAAAACATTTTAACACAACCCATTTCATCAAAAACACAAATTTTCAAAACCATGCTCATACGCATACGCGTAAGAACACAAAATCATCCATTTTGAAAAATTTAACCGTTGGATTCGTGTAAGATTAAAAACCAATGTTTGTATTAACTATTAGAAGCCATAACAACTTACAAATTTTGGTTTTGAAGCACAGATTTGCATTTTTAATCTGAGGCGTGGATTAGGTTTGGTAGAAAATTAAATGAGTGTAGTAAATGTGTTAGATATGTTAGGTGGAAGGTTTTATTAAAATTAGTTTTCAATTTTGACAAGAATGACCCTTCCACCTCAACTATTTTCAACCAAGACCCATAACTTCCACTTTGGTTTAGCAAAACATGATTGTTTGGAAAGAAACTTGACGATACTCCCCCTCAACTTTAGAAATGATAAAATTTTAAAACATTTGAGTCCGAGGAGAGTATTAAACAAGAAACGTATCCACCATTTCTGAAGAAACAACATCTTTTGGTAACATGCAAGTACAAGGTTTTATGAGAATGAAAAATATTTACATTCTCCCCCTCAACACTTGTTCAGGAAAAATAATGAAAGGTTTGATGAAACAAAGTATTGATGGAAGAGTTGTACTTGCAATGTTTGAAAGAATATAGATAGAAGAATATTTTTGTATTTTATCAGATTTTATATTTTTCTATTTTTGTTTTTGAAAAGTTTATTTACAAAAGGGGTTTTCGTGTTTGACTGTTTTCAAGAATGTGTTAAAAGGTCGTCCAGTTCTTCTGGAGTCAAACACCTCATGCCAATCCAGTGGACCAAATCAGTAAACCTAGCAGAAGCCAAGGCTTTGGTGAGAAGATGCGCCAGTTGGTGTTCAGTACCTACAAAATGTAATTCAATGGTACCCTTTTCCACATGCTCTTTGATGAAATGATTTCGAAGATTGATGTGCTTTGACTTCGAGTGTTGAACAGTGTTGCACGAGATCGCAATAGCACTTTGATTATCAAAGTACACCGGGATTCTGTCAAATACGTAACCATAGTCTTTGAGTTGTGTTCTCATCCAAATGACTTGAGCACAACACGCAGACATGGCTACATATTCTGCTTCTGTTGAGGACATCAATGTAAAATCTTGTTTCTTCGATTGCCATGACACCAGTTTATCACCAAGGAATTGTAAACCTCCTGAAGTTCTTTTCCGAGAGTCTAAGCATCCTGCATGATCAACGTTTGAAAAATCTATTAGTTCAAAACTAGAATCCTTCAGATCCCAGATCCCCAAATTAATGGATCTTTTTACGTATCGGAGGATTCTTTTTGCCTCGGTGAGGTATTTCTCACTTGGTCTTGACTAATAACGGGAGCAAAGATATACAGAAAATAGAATGTCAGGTCTACTGGCTGTTAGATACATGAGATACCCAATAATACTTCGGTATTTGGTAGGATCAACCAATTTCTCATGTAAATCAGCTTCCAGTTTGTTGGTATGTGCCATAGGTGTTGCATAAGTGTCACAGCTTTGCATTCCATGTTTGTTTAAAGTTTCAAGAGCATATTTGGATTGACTTAGGAAAATACCATGGGGTGATTGATGAACTTGTAGTCCTAAGAAGAACGTATGTTCACCCATCATTGACATTTCAAAATTTGTTTTCATTAGTTTTGAAAAAGTGTTTGAGTACTTTTTATGGGTAGACCCTAAAATGATGTCATCCACATAAATCTGAACAATTAAAATGTGTGCCCCGTGGTATTAGATAAACAGTGTTAGGTTGACAAAATTATGTGAAAGAAGAAAGGAGGACATCTCATCATACCACGCCCGAGGCGCTTATTTGAGACCGTAAAGAGCCTTGTTCAGTTTGTAGACGTGATTGGAGAACTCTGGATCAACGAATCCTTCTGGATGACTAACATATACCGTTTCCTTCAGTTTACCATTCAGAAAAGCGGTTTTGACATCCATATAATAGACTGTGATGTTCTTGTTAGCCGCGAATGCTAGAAAAATCCGAACAACCTCATGTCTAGCTTACGGGTCAATCCCCTCTTCCTGTCTGTAACCCTTAGCCACCAGACGTGACTTATTTCTGATAACCGTACCTTCAGCATCTAACTTGTTTTTCCAAATCCATTTGAGACCAATGACATAGACCCCTGTTGGTCTTTCAACCAATTCCCATGCTTCAAGAAGTTTAAACTAATTGAGTTCTTCCTGCATGGATTCAATCCAGTTGTCTTTGGTCATTACATCTTTAATGTTTTTAGGTTCAGTTTGACAGATGGTGAGGACATAAATGCAGTGTTCACCATCAGTCTAAAGGCGTTGTCTAGTAACGACTAGTTGATTCGGGTTTCCAATGATGTTAACAAGAGGATGTTCTTTAGTCCAACGATGTGTGGAGGGTTGATGTTGATATACATTATGCAGATTAAGTGGATTCAGATGGCTGGTAGAAGATTCCGCAACATCTAAAGATGCAGTTTCAGTAGCAAAAGGGTTGAAGAATGCATTTACATCATAATCCGCAGGTGCAGGTACATCTTGATCCAGAAGATCATTAGATGGATCAGCGTCATTGGATGCGGTTTGTTCGGCTGTTGTTGTAGAGTCAATTGGAGGTGCGTCAGCAACAGTTGTTGTTGTTTCAGGTGTATCAGGTATTGTAATATTATCAGGTTGAGCAGCGGAAATATTTGATATATCTGGAGTACGTTGATCAATATCATCACTAAACATAGGAGCAAATAACTTTTCCATTTGACGACGAGTAAGCTGTAAGCTTGGTTCAGCTGATGATGGGGTTTGGGGGAAGTTTAGACGGTTATGTCCGGGTTCCAAGCTGTTTTGCTTAGAAGCCATCTCTGTACTCATCAAAATTAGCATTAATCGTTTCCATAATCTCCCTTGTACGACGATTCCAAATCTGGTATCCCTTTGAGTTTTCACAGTATCCAACGAAGACTCCAATGTCAGCTTTTGCCTTGAGCTTTCCAAAGTCATCATGATCATTATTTGGGTAACAGAGAGCACCAAATACACGAAGGTGTTTGAGATTCGGTTTATGGTTATGGATAAGCTCAGAATTTGTTTTGTTATGACGTTTGGTTATCATAGAACGGTTCTAAGTGTAGCATGTAGTTGACACGGCTTCTGCCCATAAGTAATCTAGAAGTTTTACATTGATCAGCATCGTTCTTGCAGCTTCCACTAACGTACGGTTTCGTCTTTCGACAACTTCATTTTGTTCTGGTGTTCGTGCAATTGATGTTTGATGCTCAATTCCCACTTTCTCATAGTATTCTCGAAGAGTTTGATTTACAAATTCAGTTCCTTTGTCTGTTTTGATTTGTTTGACTGTGTTTCGGAGCTGAACTTGAATTTTCGTGAGAAAGGTGATGATCATCTGTGGAGCTTGATCTTTACTTCGAAGAAAATAAACCCAAGTCCATCTTGAGTAGTCATCAACAATTATGAGAATGTAACATTTGCTATTAATCATCTGCACACGCATCGGGCCACACAAATTCATGTGAAGAAGATGAAGCACATGCTGAGAGCTGTGTTCCACCTTTGAAGAAAAGTAAGCATGAGTGCTTTTTCCTTGTTCACAAGCTGAGCATAGGTGATCTTTGGAATACCGAAACCTTGGAAGACCTTTAACTAGTTTGTGTCGTGCAAGATTGGTTATGGTTTGAAAGTTCAAGTGTGAAAGTCGTCGGTGCCATAGCCAAGATTTTGTAGATGTTACCTTAGAAATTAGATAAATGGGAGATGAAGCAATCATGTCTTGCATTGAGATTGTCTAAAGGCTTGATGTGCGGTTTCCAGACATAAGATCGTTTCCTTGTAGATCACGAATGAAACAAGTTTTCTCCCTAAAAGCAACTTCCAAATCTCCATCAAAGAATTGACCGACTGAAAAGAGATTGTGACCGAGACCTTCCACATAATAAACCCTGCTAATTTCGATGTTCCCATTGATGTAATCTCCGTAGCCCATGATAGCTGCGAAGTGATCATTTCTGAACCTGACAGTACCGATGAACTTTGAGACAAAGTTTGATAACAGTTTGAGTTAGAGGTATCCGTTACAGTCACAGTTGAAACACACATGTTAATGATTTTACGAATCCATTTAAATCCTGGTGTATTTTGTAACCATCTCTGCCATGTCCAACTAGTTCATGCTTTGGTCTTAGTGAATGCACTAGGTGATATTTTCTTCCTAGGAGGTGAAATGGGTTCTATGGGTACATCAATGATCGTAGCAGAAACACTAAAGGGCGGTTTACCTAGCACAGACTTAGAAGCATTAGTGGGCCTAGAGGTAATCCGTTTTCTATTATTCCGCTTACGAGATAAGATAGACTTAGCAACACATTTATCATGACAACCAGAAAACATGCTTTTACGAGAACCAACACAAGATGCTTCAAACATAACATTCAAAGTACTTAAAGGTTCAGCATTCGTTACATCACTTTTTCTATAACATTTTTCTAACGCAATGTCTAAAGTGGATGCAACATGAGTGTTATTCAAAGTCCTAAGGTGTTCTTCTACTTCAGAGGTCTTTATTGTTCTTCTCTTACGTTGCAACTTCCTATTCTTCCTAATTTTGCTCTTAAGCTGTGAAGTGCTAACATTGGAAAAAGAGGCAACTACTCCTGTATCAGTGGAAGGAAGCGCATTAGTATCTTGTGGTTTGTCATTAGGCGTTCTAGTGTCAATTTTAAACATTCCAGGTGCAAGGACATTTGTGTTACTAATCTTATCTTGTTTATACTTCCCTAACTTCTCTTTCAACTCAACAATAGTGTGCAACAATTCTTGATTTTCAGAGCGAACATTTCCACAAACGTTTAAGACTTCTTTAGCGTATGCAAGATGATTATCAAGTTTTTGTGATGCCTTAGCATGAGTCTTTTTGAGCAAATCAAATATGACACCATATTTAGTTTTAACTTTAGCAATATCTTGTTCATATTTTTAAATTTAACATTTTAAAGACACGTTATCATCATCCAGTTGTTCAAGTTTTGGATCAAAAGATTTTTCACGCAACTGGTTGATTTTGTTTTGCAAAGCAAGTTCTCGATTTTGACAATCTTTTTGACACCATTGAAGACGACGTTTTGGATTCGAAAGTTCATTTAACAAACGCTCATTTTCAATTTTCAAAGACTCGTTTTGCGGCACATTATCGATATTCTCAACATTATCAACAGAATCAACAACAATATAATCAAATAAATATGCAACCGTATGTAACAACACAACATTGATGGTATCAGCACATATAACATCTTCCAAGACTCGATCAACATGATTTATTAACATTTTCTTTTTACGTTTAATATTTGAAATCGATGTTTCTGTTTTCTTGAAAACTGTTTTCATAAGCCCAATATCCTTATGAAGATCCCGTTCCTAATATATTGCACACATTTTGAGATTTCGGACATGGGGCAATTGAAAACGTTCAGCTTTTATTTCAAAATTAACTTCAATTTCACGTTCCAAAAGTTTCATGTCAGACATGAATGTATCAAAATATTTAAGAATTTGACATCGTTCGGGTAATGATTTTACTTCAGTGAAGGAAGGTAAAGGACCATTAATTTGTGCAACATTGTGTCGGGGACCATTATTAGAAGAGGACTCAGGAAGTTGTGTGATAACCCAAGGTGTGTTAGTATTATCCTGTTGTTTTACAAACGGTATGATTTTTGAGTAATCGAATGGTTTGTTATTGTTAGGAATTATTGTAACAGTGGGTTCCTGCTGATAAAGGTTCCTGCTGATAGTATTAGTATTACTGGTGATAGTTATTTCTGTTTCTGCGGATATGTAGTTTCCATATTATTAGTATTTAGTTATGATATGCATGAGTTAATTTAGGAAACGATAATGCATATCTTTTACGTGTTTAGTAAGCTGCAGAATTAGGGTTTCTAAGAGTATAAAAGAAACCGACGGCTAGGTTTTATGTACACTTTTCAATAACATTATTAGTAATAAAATATAGATGCATAGAGGATCAAGTATTTTGTGTTCATTGTCTTTCTAATTCTTGTGTTCATATTCCTCGTGGACATAAGTCTAATAAAGGTTCTCCATAGTTTGCTTGTGATTACACAAGTTTACTATACGTTCATTAAGGCTCTTAAGATCTACCTGAGACTGATCCAACAAGTGGTATCAGAGCCTGGTGAGAATCTTTCAAAGAAGAAACCCTTACTCTATTTCACAAAACACTAATCTCACTCTAACAATGACATCATCAAAACATTCAGACTCAGACAATGAGGAGAAGCCTGAGTCATCCGGTGCCATTGCTCAGTCTACAATTCAGCAGGTTGTTACCACCATGTCCAACAACAATGCAAAGTTTCCCTATCTGAAGAAGGACGAATATGACATATGGGCCATGAAGATGGATAAATGGGATCTGGATGAGTTAGACATCAAATGGCAGATGGCTATACTTGCTGTAAAAGTCAACATATTTCAAAAGAAGATTGGGAGGAAGATCAGCTACCAAGGAAGAGAGGCAGCCAGGTTTGACAGGAAGAAGATCAGGTGTTTTGAATGCAACCAAGTGGGCCACTTTGCTAGAGAATGTCCAGATAAAAAGGGAAGTGACAGGAGAAGATATTATGCATTCAAGAACAAGGAAGCTGAGGATCAGAAACCTAAAGCTCTGTTGTCTCTGGACTCAAGGGTTGACTGGGATGCTCATGTGAATGAAGTTCAGGATGAAAATCCTTAGGTTAGATTGGTTGCTGATGCTGCTGATGAGTTTGCACTGATGGGCATCACATCTCAGGTACAAAATTGTATTTTTGGTTGTAATACTAAATATGATGCTCTTAAAAGTGAATTTGATGATGTTAATGGCCAATATAAAGAATATTTTATTCAGGTCCAGGCCTATAAGAAAAATGTTAAATCTTTAGAAAAACAAAAGGCCTGGTACCAACAAAATCAATTGTCTCTTGAAGAGAGAATTAGAGTGTTAGAAAGAGATTTGGAGAACACCACTAACTTGTTCAAATATACTGAAAATGAAAATGTTAAGGTTAATGTAGAAAAAGAGGATCTAAAGGCTAGCTTAGATAAAGAGGTGGCAAGACATAAAGAGTGGCAAGAACAAGCTAATTATATAGACAAATTAAGGAAAAGTGTTGGGAATAATCTGTTACCACTGATAGCTGTGGAAGACACTGCTAAGTATTGCACTAGTAGTGGAAACGTATTACCACTGCCAGCACATTATTACCACTGCTATTAGATAATTGTTAGGAAAACGTGTTTAGATAAGTATAGAAAAGATCTTGTGTATATTCTATATTGTTAGCTTTATACTCATCTTGTAAAGGACTCCTTGTACTATAAAAGGAGGTCCTAGGTCATTGTCTTACTTACTTACGTACTTACTTACATACGTATCATTCACATAAGCTTCAAGGTGTAACCCTAGTGATATGCAAGATCACTCGTATTATTCATTAATAATATTGGAGCTTAGTTTTGTGTTTAATATGTGTTCACTTACATTACATCATATAATCCTTCTTCTAAGTATTACTAAGTAAATTCCGCGTGCTTATTAATATAATACAAAATATCACTGACACTGTTGGAATTACTCCTAAACCATAATCAAGTGTTAGTAATTAATATGTAATAGTTAGCATTATTATGGCCTTTATGTTTGTTATTAGCCTTAAGCTTATGTAGAAGGCCCATGAGCTTAGGCCCAAGCCCATTAAAGAAAGGATGGAAACTAGGAGTGTTGCCCTAGCTTTCCTACTATAAATACTCTATGTAAACCTTCATTTGAAGGTTGGTTGTTCAAGTTATTCTCTTTCACTCACATCTACGCATAACCGTCTTTATATTATCGTGTGTGTGTTTGGTTCTTGTTCAATCGCCTTATCTCTTTCTATATTACCTGTGTTTGTAAAACTAGTGACCTAACAGTGGTATCAATCGCCAAATAATTGGGTGCACACTTTTGTTTTGAAGATTTTGGTTTTGGGTCTTACGCGTAAAGATAACGTATTCTTTGCTTCGCTTAAAAACTTGTTTTTTACACTTTTTAATCCAAGATTCTTGTACTTTCAACGTTTTAAGGTGTTAAAATACTTGTTTTTGGCAAAAAGTTTGGAACTTTATGCGTGGATCATTGTTTTTGAGCTAGTTTTTATTCGTGGGTATAGTTCTACGCGTAACTGATTTAGAAGGTTTGGTTCATCAAATCTCACACTCTTGTGTTATTTGGTGATCTTGAAGCTATTTCATCACACAAAAACTGGTTTAGAAACATCTTTGAGCTTAATCAAATTTACGAGTAGACCTACACGTAGTGAAACCCTAAAACTACGCGTAAGTATTTCCTTGGCTTGATCTTAATTTTCGTGGTTTACTCCGTGTTTTCTTACTTGGATAAGTCTGAAAATACGTCGACTTTGGATATCTTTTGCACTGTGAAGTGTAAAAGATCACTTGGGATAAAACCCTAAAATTACGCATAAGCATAAGCTTACGCGTAGAAATCCTACGCATAAGATTTTTCTTATGCCTAAGCATAGTCTTACGCATAAGATAATCCTACGCCTAACTTTCTACGCATAACTTTTGTCTACGCATAACTTTAGCGTCTTTTCCCTACTTACGCGTAAGCTAAATCTACGCGTAACTTCTTATTGTTACGCGTAACTTTGGTGTTTTTACGCATAAGTGCTACTTGGCTATTGTGATTTCTACGCCTAAGGATACTTCTTCATCAAAGGTTCATTCGACTACAAAGATCCATTTTTACCAACACAAGTTTTCAACATGTCTCAACCACCATACTCTAACTATTTCCCTTACACTTATTCTCAACGACAACAACAACTAAGTCCACAACATCAACAATGGAATCAACAACAAGCAATTTATCAACAACAATTTAATCAACAACATACTCCACAACTTGGTGCAATTCCCCCACCACAAATGGTTCAAACACCGCCTAGTCTTCAAGTTCAACCCTACACAAATGAATTCAATCAACATCCATCAAGGAACACTATGAAGGAACCCACTTGGTTTGCAAAGATGTGTGAAGCTTTAAGCATCCAACAATCAATTCATGAGGCTGGATCACTTGATCGACCTCCAATGCTCACTCCAGGAAACTACGATCAATGGGTGATAAGGTTCTTTAGATTTTGTGATCTGAAGAAGCCACATGGAAAGTTCTTAAAGAAGGTTATCTTGGAAGGTCCTTTTGAGATGCCTACTGTCATTGTACCCGGAGATCCTAATGCTGTTCCACCAAGAGATGAACAAACAAACATTGCTACTGTTGCAGATCTAAATCAAACAGAACTTCTACACTATGAAGCTGATGAGCTTGCAATGCAATATATCCTTTTAGGATTACCTAACCCAATTCTTTGAAGTGTTGATGCTCAAAAGACTGCAAAGGAAATGTGGGACCATATTCATCTTCTTATGGAAGGATCAGTACTCAATCAGGAGGATTTGGAATCCAAAATTTACTTGGCTTATGAACACTTCATGATTGAATCTGGAGAGACACTAGAGTCTTATCATCATCGATTTTCAGACATCATCAATGATTTGGATAAACACAACATCATCATGCCAAGAATTGCAGTGAATACTAAGTTCCTGAGTAGTCTTGGTCCTGAATGGGAGAAGTATGTCATTTTTCTCCGTCAAGCGAAGAATATGCATCATTATACATATGGATTGTTGTACGATTACTTGAAGCCTCATGAGAAGGAAGTTGATCGGGAAAGGATTCTCCGTGCTCAAATTGCTCAACCTACACATCCGGAAAATCAACAACTTGCCTTATATGCTCAACAAAGTTATCCTCCTCAACAAGCAACTCAACCAACTGCCTCAGTCACACCAAACGATCAATCACAACAACCTTAATAAAATCAATTGGTTCCTTACAACAACAACACTGATCAAGCACTTCATAGTCAAACTCATGAGGAATCCGATCCGTTCGAAGCATTGCAACAGGGATTTGTTATGATTGCTAATGCTTTTAGCCGTTATACCAACAAATCTAACAATCGTATTCGTTCCTCATCCAATACACGAAATCAGGCTGTTGTGAACAATGGACAAGTTGAAGTTCAGAATTGTGGTTATGGTCGTCAAATGGGAGGTGGTCAAGGGTTTAATGCTATGGGAAGGAATAACAATAGAGCTCAAGTGGTGGAACAGGGAAATGCTCATAATGGGTTGAATGGTCTTCGATGCTACAACTGCAATGAGAAGGGACACCTGGCTAATGCATGCCCAAAGCCAAGGACTAGGGGCAGTGCTTATTTCAAAGAGGCTCTTTTTTTGGCTCTTAAGGATGAAGCTGGTGGATCTCTCACAAACAAAGAACAGAGCTTTATGGCAGATGCAGACTCAGATGATGATATGGAGGACTTGCAGGCCAATGCAGCTGTTATGTTGATGGCTAATATGCAAGAGTTACACATGAGTGAAACAGGCCCAGTGTATGACACTGATGGCTTGTCTCAGGTACCCGAACAAACCATCATCATATCTGAACTAATATCTCCGCCAATATCTGAAACCGGCACGGCTCAGACTATTCAAAATGAATCATCTACATCTCATTCTGACGATTTTCAAATAAACCCTGTAGTTACATTTGACGATCAAGATGACCTTATGGTTTCCTTTGATAATCAAATTGACTCCGTGGTTGTACTTGAGGATCTAAATAATGATCATGTTGTGACTCACGTTGAACAAGCCGAACTGTTGCCTCATCCAGATTTTGCTCGTTTAATTCAAGACCATCAAATTAAAACGGAGGAATGTTATGCATTAAACAAAGTCTTAAAAAGTAAAAATGCACTGTTAACCAAGGATTTTGAATGTTTACAAAAGCAACTCAACTTTTTCAAAACTCAAGAAAAACGTGAAAAAGGTTTTGAAGCAGCCTTTACTAAATCTCATCAAAACGAAAAGTACTTAGAGAGACAGATGCGTGATCTAGCCGCTTCGAAGAATGCTTTGTTGTCTGAAATAGAACAAATGAAACATGAACATAAAAAGCAAATTAACGCTCTCACCTTGGAAAATCAGAAAGCTAAGGCTGAGTTGTTAACTTGTCAAAAACAGTTCTCCGCATACAAAAAGCATTCAACGAATCGGGTAGATGACCTTCTTGGAGAAATTATCGGCTTGCAACAAAAACTTAAAGAGTTTAAAATTGTTGTTTATAAACATGGTGAGTCAGTAACTGCTATTGAAAAGTTTACTTTGAAACCCGATCCAAAAGGATATGGACCAAATCTTGCTGACTACAAACCAAAGCTTTCAACCAAAACATTCAAACAAAATCCTGAAGTTTCCAGTGCAGAATATAAAATTGATAATTCTGTTATGAGCGTTGTTGAATATCATCGTCAAGAGGAATTAGATGCAGAAGAAGAGAGTCGATCAAAATTAAAAAATGTTGTTTACAACAAACCTTTTAATTATTCAAAACCGGTCACTTTTGTCACACCAACGGATTCTTCTAACACACCAAGGGTTATCATCAAAACACCTGAGTCTTCTAATGTTAATCCCCAACCAGATTATGCACAAATTTATGGTCCTTTACCTTCCATCAGTGAAGTAAACTCAAAACCTGAAAATCGTAAAATCCTTAGATATTTTGATATTTTCATGGCTGACCTCAAAATTTTACAACATGAGATAGAATATCGTTCTGAAATCAAAGTTAATCACTTTCAATCGCCTCTAGCGCGAGAACAAAGAGATATTTTTCAAAAAAATCTTTTACCTAATGTTAAAATTTTGAAAAATTGTGCATTAGCTTGGGAAAAGGATTTTCATAAGGAACTTGGAGTCATGAAGGTCGTTTTCGAGAAAACTGAAACATCTATTTCTAATACTAAACGTAAAAAGAAACTGTTGAGAAAAGATGTTGATCGACTCTTGGAAGATGTTATCTGTGCTGATATCCATAATGCATTTGATTCTATCTCTGCTGATAATGTTGACTCTGTGGTAACTGTTGAGAATACTGATAAGATGCTTCAAATCGAGTCTTTAAAAGCTGAAAATGAACGATTACTTAACGAATTTTACAACGCAAAACGTCGTCTTCATTGATGTGAAAAAGATATTCACAATCATCAACTTAGTTTTCAAAAGAAAATCGCTCAGTTGCAAACAAAATCTTTTGATCCTAAAATTGAGCAACTGGATGATCAAAACGTGTCTTTGAAAGGTCAAATCTCAAAATATGAACAAGAGCTTGTAAAAGTTAAACAAGAATATGGTGTGTCACACCCCCAAATTACCTGTTTTGCAGCGAAATGGAATTCCTGGGGATTGACTGTCATAGCATCACAATCACAGTTATATTGAACGACCTAAAGTGTCGTTTGAAAAGAACATCGTTTGATTTAATAAAATAATCAGAGTTTACAAAGTAGGTCCCAAATGTAAATCAACTTGTGCGGAAATAAGTTTGTTACAATTCAAACGATGTTTTTAAGTACGTAAAACTCAAGTGAGACGCGTCGTCATCACGACTCCATGATGTGTCCCAATGCGTGCCATGAAGTGGAATGCCTTAGATACCTGAGATTAAAACATGCTAAAAGTGTCAACACAAAGGTTGAGTCTGAGTTCAGTCACAGTTATATTGAACGACCTAAAGTGTCGTTTGAAAAGAACATCGTTTGATTTAATAAAATAATCAGAGTTTACAAAGTAGGTCCCAAATGTAAATCAACTTGTGCGGAAATAAGTTTGTTACAATTCAAACGATGTTTTTAAGTACGTAAAACTCAAGTGAGACGCGTCGTCATCACGACTCCATGATGTGTCCCAATGCGTGCCATGAAGTGAATGCCTTAGATACCTGAGATTAAAACATGCTAAAAGTGTCAACACAAAGGTTGAGTGAGTTCATAGAGTTTGTTTTGAAATGTAAAGCCTTTCAAAAATCGTTTATGCCGCAAAGGCATTGTAAATCGTTGAAATGTAAAGTCTTTCAAAATCGTTTATGTAGCAAAGGCATTGTAAATCCACTCAGTTCCAAGTCCCGCCCATACAAAACTTGCAACCTGTGTGTTCACAACCCACTGCCAAAGTGTGTAAAGTTTATGTTCAAACAGAAATCGTCAAATGAATTCACATAATAGTGCATGACTTAATGTATCGATGTTTACTTGACCTAATTATACCAAGACCATCAGTTCATTGAATGTACCAAGACCATCAGTCCAATGAATATACCAAGACCATCAGTCCAATGAATGTACCAAGACCATCAGTCCAATGAATATACCAAGACCATCAGTCCAATGAATATACCATGTAAATACTACGTATGGCCAAACTGTTACTACGCATGACTAAGCATTTCAATTCGGCTAAACATGTAATTTGCAAATAGTCATGAATGCAATAAACATTATTGAGCATGTATCTCCCCCAAAGAGTTTAATAACAGCATTAAAACAAGAAAAGTGGGGCTATGGAAACTCACTTGGTGGAATGATGCGAAGACAAAAGTGGGTACACCGAGATGTAATGTGATACGTTAATCTTGACCTATTGTGAAGGATATGACATGTAATGAGTTGCAATGTAATGTTATGCATGCATTTCGTATGTTATTTATACCATTTACGGGTTTTGAAAATATTACTCGTCGTCGAAAAATACTCTTTTGACGTCTTGACCCTTCAAAAATGACTTTACATGTTTTTACGTCAAAATGTCATCCTACAATGGTTTTATAATGATTTTTGGTGAAATTACCACTTTTCGTCGCAAAACAATGTCGTCGGAAAAATCGTGAAATTAACAAAAATGGCTTTGGAAAACTAGTCGCAAAACGGTGTACGTCGATCGTTAGAGAACGAACTCGATGGTTTTGGAAAGTTTGTATCGATATCTAGAAGTTTCAGTTCAGGAGTTTTCGTCCAAAAGGTCTCGATCATAAAGATATTAAAGGCTAAAGATGGTGGTTTTTGTTAATTGTGTGCAGAAAATGAGTTTCGGCCAATGTTTGAACATCCGTAATTAAATCACTATAACTCCGCTTGACAAACGGCTTTTTGTTTTGAAAAATATGGCCGATGAACTTGATTTTACTAGAAGACATTTCGTTATAAAAAGTTTCACATCATGGTTAAAAACAGCCGCAAACATGGACGTTTCAGCTAGTGAAATACTTGTTACGTAGAAATAATATAGTTTTTCAGAAAATAATATTTACGGCAACTTTATGAAAACGGCCATATATTTGTCGTTTTAAATCCGTTTTCTACGTAAAATATGTTCTTAGCTTCGTATCAAAGTAAACTAATATATTTTTGAGAAGTCGAAATAATTTGTGAAGCTTAAGACTCGTTTTTGACCCGAAATATGTAAAAACAGCAAGCTGAAAATCCTGAAAAATATACGTTTCGTCGTCAAACTTTAAAAATTCACCACGGCTTCGTTATAACTCCGTTTTTATCCGTTCAAAAGGCCACGGATTCGTTTTAAAGTATATTTTCTAATTATCAAGGCCAAAATGTCGTATCATCAGTGGGTTTTTCCAGAAATTCGTTTTAAGGACAGAACGTAAAATATAGTTTACGAAAATAGTTTTTCTCGGACAAAACCTATTCTAATCCCTTCAAATCAACTCCAAAGCTAATCTAATCCTACCATACACCTTCTTAGGGTGTCATGGGTTCCTAATCACCATCAAGACCAAAGAATAACTTGGGAATAATTATAGGATGACTATATTGTATATATAACTTAAAAATCAAGAAATAAATGGTATAAACTACAATACATGCATATAAGCTCCAAAAATGAAAAGAAACATATGAAAATGATAAGGAAACTTGCAAATGATAAAAATATGCTTACAAGTGATAGTGATGAGGTGAAAGTAACAAGGATTAAACTTAAATATCCTTGGTTTTTATTTCAAAACCATAAAAAGGATATATACTAGATTGATAAACACTTGAACTTGAAAAATCTTGATCCCTTTGGCACCTTGATATATGGCCGGTTAGGAGAGGTAAGGAAGAAGAGAGAAAAGTTTTTCTTGCTAGCACTTTGTGTATTATGTGAAATGAATGAGTTTGAGTATAAATATGTATTATCAAAGACAAGATTTTCCAACTTAATAAATGAAATCACCTCCCCCCTCCCTATGGCCGGATTTCATGGATCTTGGTCTACCAAAAATATATATATTTTTTTTTTTTATTGAATTGCTTGCATTATTTTGTGTATTAGTTGTAAAGAAAGTGTAAGAATTTGTGTAGAAAATGTACAAGTGATTGTAAATAGAATTTTTGGTGCAAGTATGTTTTTAATAAGTCAAAATAGATTGTATAGAGATGATAAAAATTGTAAAAATACTTTCCTTGTGAAAATTGAGTGATAAAATAATTATCGTAAAACTTTTAAGAAAACGACGTAATGATTAAACTTTAACGATTTAAAATACCAAATAAATTTGAAACACTAGGAAAACTAAAAATATAGTTTTTATAAACTAAATGTAAGTTTAAAAATACCTCGGGATCATTTTTGAAAGTAACGGGTTAAATATTCAAAATAATAACTCACGCGATAAAGTTTATTAAATATAAAAATTACGCGTTGAAAGTGAAATGAAATGTCGTGAATGTACTAATGAAATGCACATGATGTCCATGAAATGTAGACTAATAATAGTCCATATGAAATGTACGTGATGACATGATCATGAATTCGCCGCTAAACCTCCAAGGTTACGCGAATTTGAAACAAGTAAACCAAGTTTACTATAAATGTTGAAATAATGAAACATGTATCGTGTCAAGAAATGACCTGAAAGTACGGATTGTCACATGGTGTCATATTTGATTTACTCAATAAGACTCGTCATGAAGCATCAAACGAACTTGATCACTATCTTGCTCACACTAGAGAAGTCATGAATTTTGCTGGTAATATTCGGTCTGAAAATCAAGATTTGATTCACACTATCTCTAAGCTAAGAGAAATGTTAGGAAAGTATGAACAACTTCCGCCAACCATCATTAAGAGATTAGCACCAGTAACACTTAGTAATCGTGCCCCTAGAATCCCTACTGCCAAATCACAAGTTGCTAACGTGCTTCCTTTACTGAAACAAGAATAGTTGCGTCTTTTCCAAACGTCCGCACTTCACAGCCTAGGAGCACTCAATCGAAGAATAGGAAGTTGCGACCTAAGAAAAGATCAATAAGGAATGCTAAAGTAGAAGAACACCCTAGGACTATGAATAAGACTCACGTTGCTTCCACTATAGATGTTGCGTCTGGCAAATGTAATAGAAATAGTGATGTAACGAATGCTAAACCTTTAAGCACTTTTGATATTCAGTCTGATGCACCTTGTGTTATTTGTCGTAAAAGTATGCATTCTGATTGTCATGACAAATGTGTTGCTAAAGCTATAATCTCTCGTTTACGGAATCCTAAGAATCGGAATACCTCTAGGCCCACTAATCATTCCAAGTCTGTGCTTGGTAGACCGCCTTCTTTAGATTCTAAGGCAAACGTTGTTGTCACTGTAGCTCCAGTCTCACCTCCTAAGAATGTAGTACCACCTAGTGCATTCACTATGACTAAAGCAAAGAGTAGTTATAGATGGCAGAAATGGATATATAACACACTAGGATTTAAATGGATGCCTAAAGTCATTAATGTGTGCATGTCTCATATACCTGCTTCGGAACCCTCTAACATTTCGGGTTCCACATCTAATTCTATTCCATCTGTGTCGTCTGTGTGTAATGCAGGTGATACAGATCATTCTCTGGATTGTTGATAGCGGATGTTCCCGACACATGACAGGCAACCTTAAACTGTTATCAAACTTTTTTACAAAGTTCATTGGCACTGTCAGGTTCGGGAATGATCACTTCGCAGCTATCATGGGCTACGGAGATTATGTCAATGGTAACATCGAAATCAGCAGGGTTTACTATGTGGAAGGCCTCGGTCATAATCTGTTTTCAGTTGGTCAGTTTTGTGATGGAGATTTGGAGGTTGCTTTCAGAGAGAAAACTTGTTTCATTCGTGATCTACAAGGAAATGACCTTATGTCTGGCTCGCGTAATTCTAGTCTCTACACTATCTCTATGCAAGACATGGTTGCTTCTTCTCCTATCTGCTTACTTTCAAAGGCAACATCAACAAAATCCTGGCTATGGCACCGTCGTCTCTCACATCTAAACTTTCAAACCATCACCAACCTTGCTCGACACAAACTAGTTGAAGTTCTCCCACGATTCCGGTATTCAAAAGATCACCTTTGCTCAGCCTGTGAACAAGGGAAAAGCACTCGTGCTCATTTTCCTTCAAAGGTGGAACACAGCTCTCAGCATGTGCTTCATCTTCTTCACATAGATTTGTGTGGCCCGATGCGCGTGCAAACGATCAATGGCAAACGCTACATCTTAGTAATTGTTGATGATTACTCACGCTGGACTTGGGTCTACTTTCTTCGAAGCAAAGACCAAGCTCCACAAATGATCATCACCTTTCTCACAAAAATACAGGTTCAGCTCCGCAACACCGTCAGGCTAATCAGAATAGACAGAGGTACTGAATTTGTAAACCAAACCCTTCGTGAATTCTATGAGAAAGTGGGAATTCAGCATCAAACATCTATTGCACGTACACCAGAACAAAACGGAGTTTTTGAAAGACGAAACCGAACGTTAGTGGAAGCTGCAAGAACAATGTTAATCAATGCTAAACTTCCCGATTACTTGTGGGCAGAAGCCGTATCTACTGCATGCTATACTCAAAACCGTTATATGATCACAAAACGCCATAACAAAACATCTTTCGAACTTGTCCACAACCATAAACCGAATCTCAAACACCTTCATGTATTTGGATCCCTTTGCTATCCGAATAATGATCGTGATGATTTTGGAAAGCTCAAAGCCAAAGCTGACATTGGAGTCTTCATTGGATATTGTGAGAATTCTAAAGGTTACCGGATCTGGAATCGTCGTACAAAACAGGTGATGGAAACGATTCATGCTCATTTTGATGAACTCACGGAAATGGCTTCTGAGTATAACAGCTTAGAACCCGGTCACAACCGTTTAAACTTCCCTCAACCCCCATCATCAGCTGAACAAAGCCCCCAGCTAACTCGTCAACAAATGGAAAGGTTATTTGCTCCTCTGTTCAGTGACGATATTGATGAACGTGCTCCAGGTATATCCGCTGTTTCCGCTGCACAACCTGATAATATTCCTATACCTGATACACCTGCTACAACAATTACTGTGGAAGATGCACCTACACCAATTGACTCCAACACAACAGTTGAACACACCGCTTCCAACAATGATGAACCAGCTGATGATATTCTGAATGAAGTACCCCCACCTGCAGATTTTGATCCAAATGCGTTCTTTAACCCGTTTGCTAATGACACTGCTGCACCTGATGTCGCGGAATCATCAACAAACCATTTGAACCCTCAGAATCTGCACAATGTATACCAACATCAACCCTCTACACATCGATGGACGAAAGACCATCCTCTGGCTAATATTATTGGCAACCCGAATCAACCAGTCGTTACGAGACAACGTCTTCACACAGATGGTGAACATTGCATTTATGCACTCACTGTCTGCCAATCTGAGCCTAAAAACATTAAAGACGCAATGACAAAAGACAACTGGATTGAATCCATGCAAGAAGAACTCAACCAATTCAAACGTCTTGAAGTATGGGAACTGGTTGAAAGACCAACAGGGGTCTACGTCATTGGTCTCAAATGGATTTGGAAAAACAAATTGGATGCTGAAGGGAACGTAATCCGAAACAAGTCACGTCTAGTTGCTAAGGGTTATCATCAGGAAGAGGGAATAGACTTTGAAGAATATTTTGCTCCGGTCGCTCGGCTTGAGGCTGTTCGGATATTTCTCGCGTTCGCGACTCATATGAACATGACGGTCTTTCAAATGGATGTCAAAACTGCGTTTCTCAACGGACAACTGAAAGAAACGGTTTATGTCAGCCAACCCGAAGGATTCGTTGATCCAGAGTGCCCGAACCATGTCTACAAACTGAACAAAGCTCTTTATGGTCTCAAATAAGCCCCTCGGGCATGGTACGATAAGCTATCATCTTTCCTCATTGCTAATAATTTCACCAAAGGCTCGGTTGACCCAACTCTTTTTATACAATATCACGGGGCACATATCTTAATTGTTCAAATTTACGTGGATGACATCATTTTTGGGTCTACACATAAAAAGTTTTCAACCGCTTTTGCAAAACTAATGAAGAAAAATTTTGAAATGTCCATGATGGGTGAACTCACGTTCTTTCTAGGACTGCAAGTTCATCAATCACCCCGTGGTATTTTCTTGAGTCAGTCCAAATATGCCCTTGAATTGTTAAACAAATTTGGAATGAAAACCTGTGATACTTATGCCACACCAATGACTCATACCAAGAAGCTAGACACTGATTTACATGGGAAATTAGTTGACCCTACCAAATACTGAAGTATTATTGGGTCTCTCATGTATCTAACAGCTAGCAGACCTGATATTGTCTTTGCCGTTTATCTATGCTCCCGTTATCAGTCGCGACCAACTGAAACCCACCTCTCTAAGGCTAAAAGAATCCTCCAATACATCAAGGGAACCATTAACTTGGGGATCTGGTATCCGAAGGATTCTGGTTTTGAACTAATCGCTTTTTCAGACGCTGACCACGCAGGATGCTTAGACTCAAGGAAAAGTACTTCAGGAGCTCTACAATTTCTTGGTGATAAACTGGTGTCTTGGCAATCAAAGAAGCAGGACTGTACATCGCTGTCATCAACCGAATCAGAATATGTAGCCATGTCGGCGTGCTGTGCTCAAGTCATTTGGATGAGAACACAACTCAAAGACTATGGTTACGTATTTGACAGAATCCCGATGTACTGCGACAATCGGAGTGCCATTGCGATCTCGTGCAACTCAGTTCAACATTCGAAATCAAAGCACATCGATCTTCGCTATCATTTCATCAAGTACCACGTGGAACAGGGTACCGTTGAATTATACTTTGTGGGTACAGAATACCAATTGGCAGATCTTCTCACCAAAGCCTTGCCTCCCGCTAGGTTTAATGAGTTGGTCCACCGGATTGGTATGAGGTGTTTGACTCAAGAGGATTTGGATGACCTCTTAAAACAGTCTTAAAAACCTGTCAAACACCAAAACATCTTTTGTATATAAATTTCAAAAACAAAATACAAAAATATAAAACCTGATAAAACAACAAAAATATTCTTCTATCTATTTTTCTCTAAACATGGCAAGTACATTTCTTCCATCAACACTATAATCTTTCAAAATTCAGTATTTTTACGATCAAGTGTTGAGGGGGAGAAAATTTTCACTTAACTGTTTCAAAACATCTGTGTACTTGCATGTTATCATATCCCGGTTGGTTATTTTATCAATGGTGGTAAATTTTCTGGTTCACTGACACTCCTCGGACTAAAATTAATAACCTTTCAATATTTATTAAGTCGAGGGGGAGTGTCGTCAAGTTTCTTTCTTAAAATCTTTGTTTGGTAACCAAAATGGAAGTTAAATGGCCTTGTTTGAAAAGGAAAAGGTGGAGGGACCAAAACTGTCAAAATGTTAAAGATATTTTAATAAAACACCTCTCCACCTAACATTTCACTTCACATTTAATACTCCTAACCTAACTAATCCTACGCGTAGAATTCGTTCAAGAAATCCGTGCTTTAGATCATCATTTTGTAAGTGATTTTGTGTTTACAACATGTTTTTAAGCAATGGTTTTGAATTTTTCAAAAATCCAACGGCTAAAACGTTGTAAAATCTTGTTTATGTAGACTACGCGTATGTGTATGTTCACATGATCAAGATTGTGTGTTTATGGTTAAAAAGGATTGTGTAAAAACGTTTCTAATACTTCAATGATATCGTTTTAATCATCAAAACTCGCCCAGAATCACGAATTGAATGATTTTAAGAAATTAGGGTTTATGCGTGGTTTTGGGTATTTTCAAATGTGAAGGTTTTTGGTCATAAAGATTATTGTGTTATGTTTATATCATGTTGAATTAAAGCTTTCCAGGCTCTATAACCACCCAGAAACTCTCATTGATTAAAAATTGGATGTTAGGGTTTAAAGTTCTTGAGTTTGGGTATTTTTGATTCACCACGATTCAGATGTTATAACTCCGTTATTAGACTCTCATAACATCAATGACCTACCATAATTGAATTGGTGCTAATCCTATGGTTAAAACTCTTATGCGTAATTCATAACCCTTAGGGTTTTGACCTACGCGTATGTGTTTCTACGCCTAACAGTTTAAATGAGTAACTATGTTTAAATCTGTAATTGAATGAATGTTAAGTGTCAAAATTGATGTTATGATGTTTTATTTCAGGCTTGTTACTCGTAAAACTCAGAATCAAGGTCCTTGTTACTCTACGCATAAGGATTACCTTACGTGTAGGAAGTTATGCGTAAGAGAAATCCTACGCGTAACTACTACGCATAAGGTTCTACAATGGGACTACGCGTATCCTGTGAAGGATATGCGTAAACAGTGACTCTACGCATAAGGTCTACTCTTACGAGTAAGCCTTACACGTAAGGTCTTTATACGCCTACGCGTAAGCCCTACGCATAAGGCCCCCTTTTCCTACGCGTAACATTTCTTACGCGTAAGTTAGGATCCTACGCGTAAGCTTTCGTCTACGCGTATGTCATTACTGTTTACGCTTAACTTTGCCAAAACTACGCTTAAGCCTGGATTGACCTTCATTATGAATTGTTACGTGTACAAACTTGTTAATAAACTAATCATATCATCACGAAACCAATAATGTCACTAATAAACTTAAATGTTTGATATGTTGTGAATAATAAGTGATAACATAAACTTTAAAACTTAAAGTTAACTAACTCACGAAACATTTCACGACGTCATTGGACTAATGGACAAACAAGTGACTTAGGACTCGTAACAATCAATGACACTGTAAATTCATTAACTAGACAATAAGACCTTCTGTTGACTAACATTATGTCTTTCGATATGTTGGTTCTTTTGGCTAATGTTATTTCAGATCACGACATGGCTGCTCAAATGAATGTGGATGCACCTGAGGTTCTCACTATTGCTGATATCTTCCCAAATGGCTATCCGAGAAAGATTGGAAAGAATAACCTTAGGGTTGATTTTGAAACCCTCACCTGCTCTGAATCTTCTTGTCTCATTGCTGTGGATATTCTAAGGAATCACCCATACCAGAATATGCTCTCACACTCTGCAACTGTACCGGAAATCTACATTCAACAATTCTGGAATTCTATGCAGAGGATCACAGGTCAAAGTGCTGTGACAGTGACTCTTAATCACAAACAAGTCACCATCACTCCTGCAGACTTACGGGCTGTTCTCATCATTCCAGACATCGCTCCAACCGACTTCTTTGCTACACCTACTGAGGAGACAGTTCTTCAATTCCTGATAGATATTGGCTATGATGAAGCTTCAGGAATTGCTACTAAGCACTCTCATGTGGAGCTTAAGAACATTCCTCAACCGTGGAGAACCCTCTACCTCATCATCACCAAATCGGTCTCTGGTCGTGATAGTGGTTATGAGCATCCAAAGCTCATGGAACTGCAAATCTTCTGGTCTCTGATCAGTAAGAAGGACATCGAAATCGAAGCACTGATATGGGAGGACATGATGCTATTTCACAAGAAGCTTCGCTCAAAGATTCCCTATGTCAGATACACAAAGCTTTTGATCCAAAGAGCACTTGGACTTAATCCCGATATTCCACAGAGGCTCAATGACCCAGACAATCACGATATGTTGACTGAACCTACACTATCAGTCAGAATCAAGGAATCGTCAACAAAGAAACAGGGTGCTGTATTACCTGATCACCTTCTGTCTAAAGAACTCAAGAAGCTTGAAACATACAAAAGGTATCTTGTAGCAGTAAAAGAAGGCAAAGTTGGTCATCTTGATGAAAAACCTTCAGGAACTCCTACTCGGAGAACCAGAAGAGGAAGTGCTAGAAGTGCAGTAAGTTCTGAAAGTCAAAGGAAGTTTCCCAAAAGTAATCCTCCTCGTAAAAGGACTATTCCCGTAAAGGAAGCTGAACCTATTCCCACACCTGAACCGCAAAGAAAGCTGTTGGACGAAAGCTCTGAAGGTACTGACACAGATGAAGAGATTACCTACTCTGAAACTGCAAAGGATGACAATCCTTCAGTACCAAAACCTCCAAGTCCTCAAGCTGATAAAGGAAAAGGGAAGACTCCTGCACTTGTGCCCTATGATGAAAGCTCTGAAGATGAAGAAGAGCTACTGGATCAATCCTACAGGAAGAAGTTTAAATTAGTTAGACACATTCAAAAAGCTGAAGAATTTGAAAAAGACCAAATGGGTGGCCCCGGAGGTTCAAGTGGTGCTGCCCACTCTTCACCAGGTCCTGATGCGGTTAATCGACCCGATAAGGGATCTGGTGCTACCACTCTTTTGCAAAAACAAACGCTTGTGGAGGTGTCTACTGAACATAACATTGAGGAACCAGAAAAGGATAAGACTGAGAAAGAAAAGACTGATGAAGAAGCTAAGGCTCAGACGGAAGAAAAGGCTAAATCTGGACAAGATGACGAAGAGAATTATGATGATTTTCTTCTCAACAGTCCAACTGGTTCCAAGGAGGATACTTCTGCACCTCCTAAGGACCCCGAGCCTCCTCATGTCTCCTCCTCATCAGATTCATCATCTCATTCCTCACCACCACCATCAAAGAAATCAACCAAATCAACATCCAAATCTGTGAAGAAACCACCTTGATCTTGGATTTCTCAGACTCATGAAAGAATTGTGAAAGCTATCCAACAAGTCAGAAAGAAGGACATGCTCTAGAGAAAACTGAATTGGTTTGCTGACCAAATACAGTACTTAAATGATGAGAAAGACAAGATGCAGAAAGAAAGGGAATTTGTTCAGGAGTTCGTGAAAAGTCATCGTCAAGAGGAACTGAATGAAATGATCCAAGGTTACACTAACAAGTACCTTCTGGATATCGTTCCTAAAGTCACAAAGGAGATGTTTACCAGACAACTATATCCGAATCTTATGCAGATAGACAAGCAAACCATAAGATCCACACCTTTAACCGTCACAATCAATCCATCTGATCCTATAGTTTTCTCGGATAATGAATTGGTGGCCAAGCTTGTCACACAAATGTCTACACGATCTGGGACATTTACTTCTGAGGAAGGAAAGCTGTTTCAAGCATTGCTGGACTACCAACTCAAAGAAGCATGTAGATTCGAAGCAGAAAAGTCTAAACGTCCTAGAGACGATGAAGACAAGGATCAGGATAAGCATGATAAAGCTAAACCTCAGAAGAAGTCTGGTGAATCATCTTCTATGTTACCTCCTCTCCAACGGAATCCTACTCAACAAAGGTATCCTCCCCGTTCTTCTACAGATAAACCTCATGACGATTCCGAGTTACCACCCCTGACTCAGAAAACCGCTGATCACTTTGAGTATACGGGTAGTGACGATGAAGAGGTCCTTGAGCCCCTACAACAACCCACCTCTCCCAAACAAGTTCAGAAACCATAATCATCATCTAGGCCTTCGAAAAAGAAGAAGAAGAAGGCACCCATGGTTGACGTCGTATCATGGCTAGATGACGATAAAACTGAAGGATTTGAATGGTTCTCTACTCTTGTTAACAACACTCCCTACCCTGAAGAAGGTCAGAATTTAGTAGACGTAATACATTGGAGCATGCAAAACTTTTGCAAGAAAAGTTCCATGTGAAGAAGATGACGAAATCCGAGTTGAAGCGCATCAAGAATGAAGCATCCTAACTGTTAAAAGACAGCTCCGAAAGTGCCATCGAGGTCGAATATCACCTTGAGAACATTGCTCGAGCCATGTCTAACAACATGGATTGGCTCAACACAGAAGCAAACATCGACTTCACTAAACGGGACAACCCTCCATACTACACCGACTGGTCAAGACCTCTACCAACAATTGGCCAAACAGCTGAACCTAGGATTCCATTCAGATATTTTTTCAACAAAGAACTGGAATTTCTTCTACATGGTGGCGATGGTTCAAGGAAATACGCTACATCGTTGACACTTCCATTTCCAGCAGCTATATACTCGAACTGCATAGCCATCGAGGAACGTGCCAATCACTTGTTCTCTGACAAAGTGGAAGCATACGACCGAGATGCAATGTATGGGATTCATCATTGGCCGGAACGCCGACGAATCTACTACAGAAGCTGTCAGGTTCAGAATTCCCAACATGCGGTGTTCAGTACTAAGGATATCGTTGCCATCAAACATGTTGTTCTGTCATCTAAGTGGGACTACACCTTCCTAAAGAATATCGTAGTCAAACGACAAGATGAAAGGGATTATGCATTCTCTGAAGCTGACTTTGAGAATTTGTCTATCAACGACATTGAAGACATGTACCTTGCTAAAGTACAAGGTCGCATGAGGCAATTTTCAACCGAAGTACAACGTGAATTCATTAAGTCACTGCTCATCTTCATCAGACGCATAGTCATCAAGGAACGTGTAGAAGATCTTCAGCTGGCAGTTGAATCTTATCAGACCCGTGTCAACTTCACACCACCTCAGCTAGATCTTCCCGACATCAACCAGCTCTCAGAATATACACTCATCAGCAAACCTTTCGGCGTTGTTTACCGTAGTGAACTACAAAGAAATTGCTTAATGGCGTGTAGTGAACTTCACAAGTTTGGAGATCACACTTTGAAGATGGTTAGGGACGGATTGGCATATAGGTTGAAGGACATCCGTCAAAAGATTGGGTCTCCCAAGCGATGGAATTCTCAGGATCGCAGGGATGTGAGGAGGATCATCAGAATGATTGATGAAAGGTTGTTTCGAAGGGATCAGTTCAGAACGTTGGAAAGCTTTGTTGGTGGTCGACCCAGGATCAACATCACCGGCTATCAACGCCCTATTCGCACTCCTGGCGACATCACTGGACTTCCTCGTACCCCTTGAATTGTTTCTTTCATTATAAAATTGGATGTGTGATTATATATGTCAATGGCTTGTGCACACATAACAGTGTACAAACCGTAATTGTCAAGAAAGGACCCTGTGGTACGCTTCAGTGCCACAATCCTTATAAAAGGAGCGAAAGATTCTTATTTTTGAGTAAAACCTATTAAACCTTTCATTTTTCAAGGTTTTGCTCAAAAGAACAAGTACTTTCCCCGTAAGATTTTCAAAACCTCAACCGTTTATATCACTTGTTGAGGGGGAGTATTTGAATTAAAACTTTGTTCACAAATTGTTCATAATGGTCATCTTCCCGCAACACTCGAAATGGTCATATTTATTCTCAACCGTTCAAAAATAACATTTTATATGCCATTTTTGAGGGGGAGAAAATTGTGTGATAAGAAATATGTTGTGCAAAATGCAAATGAATCTGTGTAATTCAGACTTAACCAATGAATTGACGATACTAAACTGTTAGTAACTCGAAAAGACTTGTCCTGGACGGGTAATAATTTCAAGCTAGTTTGCTAGTAATGTAAACGTGTCTCGTAAAGGACTTGTCCAAGTAGAAAGTACCATTCGAGATACTCTTGGTAGACATGAACTCTGACGGGTATGACAACCTTTCGAGGTTTGTCTACACCTTCAAGGTAGTTATTAGAGCTAGTTGTCACCTAAAAGCTGACAATGTAACTCTTTAACTATGCAACGTAACCGTGTCTCGCGGGGGATTGTCTATCTCCAGTGGATCAATTCAAAATGTGCGCGCTCTTTCCTCACAGTGCATTTAAACCATTAAAAATCTTAAGCACATGTGGAGGGGGAGTATTTATGCAAAATCCTATCTCTCACAGTGGTTCAAACATGATTTTCATTTACAAACCCTTTGAGAGATTCTTCACAACTGTGGTTTTAATGGCAACATAGGTTAGTCATGGAGTTATAAGGTGACTAAGGTTAGGAATAACCGTCCTATGATCCGCCAGAGCCGGAGGGATCTACCCAAGGACATCACAAATAGTTAGTACTTAGAAGTCCTTAGGTACGATTATAAAAAGGAGAAAATGAGAATCGGAGAAAGAAGGAGTTGAAGAATCAAAAAGAAATGCAAAGAAAAGGGTGAAAAGAAATAGCCCTCCAGATTATTCAACTTAGGACAGACACCGGGTTCAATTCATATGCTACTGGTTGTCACTTAGTGACACCGGTATTGAAGATTAAAAGTCGTCATGGACCCAGTGACGCATGCACTAAACCTTCTTAGCCACTCAAGTTTCTCTCAACAGAAGCTTGTTTCATTATCACAGGGAACCCTACGTAAACTATTGGCTTTCTCTTAGAGATCGCTGGTATTGAAGAAGGAGACCCTCTCCCTAGTCTCCGCTCAGGAAAACCAAAACGCACTATTGAGTCTAGAGCCACGAGATTCATCAAAAGATCTCTTAGGAACACTTGACATTTCATCACTTGTTGATCAACAAATAAGATCATCAGTGGTTCATATCGAGTCCTTCGCAGATCTTAGCAATCTGTCGAGAACATTTATGAGAGGTTCACATCTGTGATCCTCAGTGATTGAATGGAAACTCCTGCCAGGGTCAACATCAAACAGCCCTGATAGCAGGTCTCTTCGGTAACTCCCCGTGGATTACGCGGAGTGTGTCTCAAACGGTCTACAGTCATGAGTTGATGCTTCGGTGTACCTCAGCGACTCATCTGAACTGTAGATGTACTTCGATACATCGCGTTATCTCACTTGTGGGACTCCAGTTCAGGAATGGCCTTTGTAAGAATTAGAGATGTGTTTTCACACTATGCTGTTAACACTCTCGAAGTTCAAACTTGTAAGTGCCGGAACCTGCTTATTACTAACCATTTGAAATGTTTTTCTTCTTATGGAAGCTCTGGAGCGGGATGATCGTGCTGATTCTTCTCATGCTCACGCCAACATCATCACTAATGGAAGTTCTATTCAAAAGCAACACAACAGTCAGAATGATTCTTCGTCAAACCAAAGAATCTACAAAGTTAAAGACTTAAAGAACTTCATCAGTATTGAATTCCAACGTCAAAGAGCGTGTGAGCATGTTGAAAAATGACGTGGAGACACTGGAGCAGCGAAGCAGACCTGAGGCAGATTTGATGCAGACTACAACATACTATCACTTTCATCACAAAGAACAATGATCAAAGAACAAAGTTAAAGATGACGTCAAAGCATAACTGTTTAAAGACAACTATCTCTCTACACTGGGGAGATTGTTCAAATCAAGGCAATTCTTCTCACAAGAAAGAAGAATGTCAGAAGACGTCAGAGCTACTATTACCTCAACGCCTTCACCGTTCATCACCAACACTTGAGGGGGAGATTGTTGGAATCACTCCTAAACCATAATCAAGTGTTAGTAATTAATATGTAATAGTTAGCATTATTATGGCCTTTATGTTTGTTATTAGCCTTAAGCTTATGTAGAAGGCCCATGAGCTTAGGCCCAAGCCCATTAAAGAAAAGATGGAAACTAGGAGTGTTGCCCTAGCTTTCCTCCTATAAATACTCTATGTAAACCTTCATTTGAAGGTTGGTTGTTCAAGTTATTCTCTTTCACTCACATCTACGCATAACCGTCTTTATATTATCGTGTGTGTGTGTTTGGTTCTTGTTCAATCGCCTTATCTCTTTCTATATTACTTGTGTTTGTAAAACTAGTGACCTAACAGACACAAGGTGTGTGTCCAGATCCATCAAGTGGTATCAGAGCAAAGGTTCTGATATTTTGTTTTAGAAGATCCAAGGAATACGCTTAACCTACTCACTCAATGGAGATGGAAAACAACCAGTCCAACGCTTCTACTCCAAGACTTCCTAAGCTCAAACTTAATGAGTTTGAGATGTGGAGGATAATAATTGAGCAATACTTTCTCATTCAAGACTATGCTCTATGGGAGATCATCTTAACTGGTGATTCTTTCAAACCTGTGACTAGTACTCAGAAGGTTGGTGACACAGATGTTGTGACAGTTTCTGTGCCTGAGACTAATATTGAAAAAGCACTGAAGAAGAATGATCTAAAGGCTAGAAGTTTGTTGCTGATGACTCCTCCTAGAGACCAGATCATAGCATTCAACAAGTTTAAGACAGCTAAATAACTTTTTAAAGAGATTTGCTCAGTGTTTGGTGGTAATGATGCTACAAAGAAGACACAAAAGACATTGTTGAACAAAGTTATGAAAACTTCTCTACTTCAAGCAATGACTCACTTGATAGCATCTTCACCAAACTCCAGAAAATTGTTACACAACTTACTGTGTTTGGCATTGAGGTAGAAAAGGAAGACCTCAATTTGAAGTTACTAAGAAGTTTTCCTTCAGAGTTTCAAACTAATGTTACAGTCTGGGAAAACAAAGCAGATATTGAAACAATGAAGCTCAATGATCTTTACAACAACTTTAAACTCATTGAACAAAGACTGAAGAAGGCTGGGAAACTTGGTACAAGCTTAAGCAGCTTGGCTTTGATGTCAACCTCTGTTGACAGTGATGATTCTGAAGATGACTGTGATGATGATATTACCACTGCTGGTTCTACTGTTTCCACTGGTAATGTTAGTGTTCCCACTGCAGGTTCAAAGAAGAAGATTGCTGGTATTGGAGATCCTACATTTTATGCTTTTATCTCCACTCAAGTTAATGGCTCTATATTAACTCATGAAGACATAGAGCAAATTGATGAAGATGACTTGGAGGAGATGGATATAAAATGGCAAATAACTCTTCTTAGCATTAGGGCTAGGAAATTCTACAAGAAGACTGGCAAGCCAATCCACATCAATGGTGATGAAACTGCAGGCTTTGAAAAAAAGAAAGTAGAGTGCTTCAATTGTCACAAGTTGGGGCATTTTGCTAGGGAATGCAGAAGACCAAGGATGAAGGACAACAAGTCTACTTGGTACAAGCAAAAGAAAGAACCAACTGTGGAAGAACCAAAGGCAATGTTGGCAATTGATGGTGTGAGCTATGATTGGAGTTTCATGGCTGATGAACAAGAGGAAGAACCTTCAGATGCTGCTCTTGTGTCTACTGAATTTGCTCTCATGGCTTTCTCTGACTTTGAGGTACAAAACTTTGAAAGTTGTTCTAAAACATGTAGGGCTGCTAGAGAAGTTGAAAGGCTTAATGATCTATATTCTAATGA
Organism: Chrysanthemum seticuspe; assembly: GCA_019973895.1. Taxonomy (NCBI): domain Eukaryota; kingdom Viridiplantae; phylum Streptophyta; class Magnoliopsida; order Asterales; family Asteraceae; genus Chrysanthemum; species Chrysanthemum seticuspe. Next base: position 161,177,449 of record BPTQ01000007.1, on the reverse strand, counting down.
AAGACAAGACTTGTATACTGCTAATTATACTGTGTCAAACCTTAGGAGAGCTATAGCTGTATTAGAAAAACAACTAGAGCACTATAGAGAAAATGAGTCAAAATATAATGAAGATATGATTCTTCTTAAAAGAGAGGTAGATCATAAGACAGTTGTGAATGAGGCATACCAAGAAGAGCTTGAAAAACTTAAAAAAATAAATGAAAATGTCAATTTAACTGTAGACACCTGTTATTATCAGTCTAAGTCAATTGATAAAATTTGGAATGCTCAAATTATGAGTAAAGCTAAGTCAGGTATGGGATATCATACTGTTCCACCACCATTAAGAGGTGTTCCATCACCTCCAGGCATAGATTTAGCTCATACAGGCCTAGAAGATTTTCAGGAACTTCAACGTGAATATGGTCCTCTAAAGGACACATTTGTGAAAAGTGAGGAAAAGGTTAAGCATGAAACTGATATTTTTGAAAGTGCTAGTGACTCATCAGTTGTTGATGAGAATGTTAAAAAGAATGTAGAGGCTTCTATCCTAAAAGTTGTTAATACTGTTATAGAAGAACCTAGGAAACAAGCTAATAAACCTAGATCAACTGTAAGGTATGCTGAGATGTATAGGAACAAGCCTATAGCTCCTAGGGGTAACCAGAGGAGTTGGAATCATGTTAAATCTCAACAACTAGGTAGTGATTTTGTGATGTACAATAAAGCATGCTATATATGTGGTAGTTTTGATCATTTACATGCTTATTGTGACTATCATTTTGGGAGAAGGGAAGTCCATGGGAATAAAAGGGTGGAGTTTAACAGGTTTCAAAACAATTTACACCCTAATTCTCACAGTAAAATGATCCCAAGAGCAGTTCAACTAAGAAGTGGCCTCAAAACTTTTGTCACTGCAAAAACTGTTAACACTGCTCACCCTAAGTTACCTGTTACAAGTGCAAAATCCAAAACAACTTTTGCTAAATCTGCACAAACAGGGAAAAGAACTTTTTAAAATACAAGGGTTCGTTATAACCAGCAGTGGGTACCTAAAACCAAACCAGCAGTTACTACTGCTCATTCAAAAGTTCCCACTGCAAGGGTTGTAAACAACAAAAGGGGGGACATGGGCAATGCTGTGAAGGCCTCAGCACGTTGGGAATGGAAACCTAAAGGAATTACCTCATCAACCAATCCCAATGGTGTATCAATGACCTTTGATAGATTTAACTATATTGATACACGAGGAAGATCCAAGTCAATCATGGCTTGGGTCCCCAAAAGAAACTAACTCTTTACTTATATGTGCAGGAACATCCAAGGTTAAAAAGATCAGATCAAGGTTACACAGATAGTGGGTGTTCAAGGCACATGACTGGCAACAAGTCCTATCTTTCAAATTTTGAACATTATGATGGACAGTATGTCAGCTTTGGAGGTGGAGTTAAGTGATAAGTAAAATGGAACAACAAGTATGATGCAAGAGATTTAAAGCAAATAACATAGATTTTTATTATTATTTAACAAAACTGCACACTGAGTGCATTAGCTACATCCATGAGATACTGACACCAAGCATCATTACATAAACTGGAAAACAAAAAACAACACACAACAACCCACTACAGATACAAGCTTCACATACTACCCAAACCCAACCCCAATCTGACCACCATCTACCACCTAAGGCTTCTTAGGGAAGGCCCACTCTGGCATCTCTTTGGGCGCCATTCGCCTTTCAAGCACCCTCCACACCTTGGGGCATGCTAGCCCCATCACCACTCCTCCAACAGGTAGTGAGGATGATGAAGGACCCTCTTGTGGTGGTGATGTTAACAGTGGTGGAAAAGGTGGTGCCTGCAACTCTCCTGTAGGAAGGATTGCAGCAAGGGGAGGTACATCCAAGACCCTTGAAGTAGCATCATCATCTGTGCTTGCATATAGGGAAATGTAGCTTGACATGGAGTCTGAACTATCTTCCTTGATAAGAGCATCTTGTGACATTGGTTGAGTTGAACAAGGACCAGCATCAACATAGTTAGCATCTGCATGAATTCTTTTTCTTGATGTAACTGCTTCAAACACCTCTCTTTTTGTTTTACCTAGATTATTCAGAATATAATGCCATGCTTCTTCATCCCAAAAGCTATTCGATATTGAGCTGTCCGATGAGACATTGATTGGGTTTGAATTGCTCATGGTGATTTTTGGTAAAGTTGCTTTTGACAGGTTATAGGAGAGAGAAGTGTTGATGTGTTAAAGTATGTGAGTCTAATATACTTAAATAGAGGATTAAGTTGGATTCAGTAAGTTAATGAGGGGAAGGTGTAAGTGGTTGAGGAGTAAATGAAGTCTTTGACTTTGGTGGACGGATTAATGACTTGGAGTTGACTTGGTGACTGGGTGGTTAAGTACTGTTCTAACCACTGCTAGCATACTCTTGAACTCACTTCTGGTTATTTTTCTAACCACTGCTATCCTTAACAATACTTTCTGTATGTGCTTTATGTTTATTATATACAAGTATGAAAGATTTATTGCATATGTTGGAGTTGTTGTTATTTAGTGCTTGTATTGTTGGTTATGCAGAGATTAAGTCTAACAGTGGCAACCATAATACAAGCAGTGGTAAAAGGTACTCTTACAGTGGAAAAATAAAACAGAGAAATTTCATTCATGATGAAGATTCAGTACATTCAAAGTGAGAGTGCTCCTAACCACAATCAAAACACAAAAGATTAAAACCTAACGCAACCTACATCACCATATCTCACATCAGCTACTCCATTGGTTTCTTGCCCTTGCCCACATAGTCATGCTTGTTCTTCTGTGCTCTCTTCCTTTTGTTCTCAAAGGTTGATTGCATTCTTGGACAAGGAAGACCAAGAACTTGTGAAGGACGTCTTGGTAGTCTTGCAGGCTTCTCTAGAATAGTCATCTGCTTCATGTTTGAGAGAACTGTCTTCAATGCTTATGTCAGAGCCTTTGGCAACTCTTTTGTCAAGGAATAGGTCTCATCATTATTCTCATCATCATCTGATGAGCTGGAGTAGAACTCAAGAGAAGGTGCAGGTTTGGCAACAGGTGCATGTTTGGCAATCTCCTTAGTTTGCTTCTTGGAAGAAGTGCTTGTAGCCCATGGTGGAAAGTATCCATCCCACCCTGATGCCTCTGAGGAAGACTCTGAAGCAATCACAAACTCTTCCTCTGAATTAGAGGAGATGTCAATGATGTTGGAAGGTTTACTCATGATGATTTTTAGGGTTTTTGTGAGTTTGAATGTGTTTTGATAAAGACTACAATATGTCAAGCCTCTTTATATAGGCAAAGTCGGTCACAATGGTTCATTGATGAATATATTTACTTTTCCCTATTTTGGTAGGTTAAAGAGTAAATATAGATATTATCGGGTTGACTTTGGAAGATATTTTTAGATAGTGGCTTGGTTAAAAGTAACTTTGGTTAAGATCAAGTTTGTTATTCCTACTCTTTGTATTATGCTATCACATGCAGATACATAACCAATCATGACTGGGAATTGAACTTAAAAGGTGTATAACTGAGATACACAACAAATGGTTATTGATTCACCATGTCTAACCCACATAAGAATCAACTAGTCCAGAGCAAACGGCTACTGGTAAAGACTTATCAAATCCGTTTATGGTTGATAGTTTACCAAAAACTATATGGTTATCAACTCACCATATTCTTTATGATTAAGAGTTGGCTAGTCCATAGCAAACGGCTCATGGTAAAGACATATCAAATCCGTTGATAGATGGTAGTTTGCTAAAAACTATGAGAAGAGCAGTCTATTTTTATATGTTTTTCTTTACCACCGCTCTTTGTAAATTTTTGTGAAAAATTACCACTGCTAGTTCACAGTTTCCACTGACAGTAGTATTTTTACCACTGTTGATCTAGCCGGTACAACTGTTGTGTCAGTAACTAATTTTTTACTAGCCATTGTAGAAAAATTGCTTTCCATATATATAGGGTAACTTTTTAGAAGATTGTCTACTTTCCTATTTGATATTTATCCCCTAAAGATAAATACTTTCCTTAGATAATCTTTCTTGCGCAAAACTTTTAAACCTTACCTCTATATATCTTTTGTCTCAATTGGCTAGTTATTCCTTCAATTCTTATAGACATAATATCTTTTTCATCAAAAGTTTCTATGGCACCTTTAAAATTTGCAGACGAGCACAACCAAGTGCCCTACTTAGAAAAGTCAAACGAGAGGAGTGGCCCTGTTTTTCATCAGATTGTTGACTTTCTCAATACTACCCATATAAGTTATGCTTTACTTTTAAATCCTACAATCTATATCTCTCAAATCAAACAATTTTGGACTTCTGCTCAGTCCATAACCATTGACCATAGAGATACACATGAAACAGTGGATGCTCTAAGAGCCAGTGTGGATGGGGTAACTATTGATGTTACTGAGGCATCCTTGAGGAGAATTCTCCAATTGGATGATCTCAATGGTATCATCACATTACCCATGCCAGAAATACATGAAAATTTATCATCCATGGGGTATGATACCACTGATAAAAAGGCTACTTTCAAAAAGAGTGGTTTTTGTCCCCACTAGATATTTTTGATACATACTCTTTTACATTGTCTTAGTCCAAAGAAAACATCTTATGAGCAATTTAGTTCAACCATGGCTTACCCTTTGGTTTGTCTAGCCACTGATAAGATTTTTAACTGGTCAAATTATATTTTTACAAGTATGACTGGCAATGTAAAGAGTTCAACAAAAAATTTAATGTATCCAAGGTTTGTGCAAGCAGTGCTAAATGAATTTCAACTGCAACCCCATACAAGAACTTATAAAATCCTTTGCCTTAAGCCTAAAGTTTTTCAAAATATGAATAAAGATGGCAATATGGATTTTATACCTTTCTTTCCCCAAATGCTTGCAAAGATTTCAAAAGTACAAACTTCACCAATAATCAGTGTTCGCAACATTGATTATACACCACCAGTTTGTCACACATATGAGAGGAGGCAAAAACAGCCAACTCCTCCCATTACAACACAACATGTACCTGATCCTTTTGGTTTAGGCACAAGCAGTGGTGGTTCCAGGCTTCAATCTAGTCCAACTAGGGAGGAACCTGAACCAATGCCCTATGATTCACCTCTCTCAACAGGTTACACAGTTGGAAGTGTTGAGGGCAGTGGGCAACTAATGGAATTCATGGAAATTTGTACAACATTAGCAAAGCAGGTTAAATCTCTGGAACAAGACTTGGCACAACTTAAGGAGCAACATGCCAAGGATATTACATCTTTGAAAGAGGAGATTCAGACCTTGAAGGAAGAGTTGCAGGGGTTAAAGCAAAAAAGAACTGCAAATATTGTGCTATCATCTCCATCCTCACCTCCTGATGGTGATTCAGAAGATTTCAGTGCAGATTTGGGTAATTCTCCCAAATAGGGGAGGAAAACTGGTGCTGAAGCTAAAGGAAGGAAGCTAGATTTTGGAGATGAAGGTGTTGCAAGTAAAGGCATAGAGGAAGTTATTGAGCAAGAAGAACAAAAACCAGAGCAAGAAATTTTCAGTACTGCAACCACTGATGATTTCATTCCCACTGTAGAAGAAATTACCACTGATGATCAAGAGATTACCACTACAGAGGAAGAAATCAAAAAGAAGAAAGGTAAAACAGTTATGGAAAGTGAAGAGCAACCTGGAAGGGAGATTTCTAAGAAAGAACAAGGTCAAATTGCTTTTGATGCTGAAGTTGCTCAAAAGATCAGAGAAGAAGAAGAAGCAAAGAAGAAAATGCTAGATGAACAAGAAGTTGCAGACTTCATGGAGGCTAAAAGACTGGACATAATGGAGGATACTGATACACTGGATGTTAATCCAATTTCCACTGTTCCACCTACAGTTCTTAGAGAAAGACTCCAGAGTTTTCATATGTGCCTAGAGAAGAAGAAATAGAGTTCTTGATTGCACATGATCCAGTAATCAAGAAGAAGGCAATTGACCTTGTAGCTGATAAATCTTTAACTGCAGAACAAAGAACAGCTCAGTTAAAGGACTTTATTCAAATGAAGAATAATCAAGCACTTCAAGAGGTAATTGGCTCAGTCAGAAAAGGTCAAAAGAAACCAAGGCAACCAACTAAAGCACAAGTTATTGCATACATGAAGACTTATTGTTGCAATGTTGGTGGCTGGAAAAGACATCAATTCAAAGGAATTCCTGATGATAAAGTTGAAAGTATCTACTACAGAGTTCAAAGACAAGATAAAGATTTCATTTCAATGGACTCTGAAGAAGAAGCAAGAAGGTATCCTGGTTTGAAGAGAAAGGCCAAAGACAGTGATTCTCAGATTGCTAAGAAGACAAAGTTTGCTGAAGAACAAGAAGTTCCAACTGAGAAATTTACTCAAGAACAGCTGACTGATATGATTGTGATTGAAGAAGATGATTTTTATCCAGAACCACTGCAAGTCAGACATCCTATCATTGACTGGGAAGTGTTTACTGCTAGCAATTTTGCTCCAACATGTAAGATTACAAGGCTAGGTGATGAAACTTCATCATTTATTCAGTTTGAAGATCTCATCAAAGCTTTTGACAGAGATGATCTCGATATACTATGGAAATTAGTTCATGAAAGGTTTGATGCTGAAGATCTCAAAGATATGAAGGAGATGCAGTTATGGGTTAATCTTAGAAGGCTCTATGAACCAGATGTTAATGATGATTTCTGTAAATTCTCATGTTCCTGTCCTGGTACTAAATGGTTTTACTATGATTCATGTGAAGTTCATCATGTTTCTACAGCCAATGGAGTAGATGCATTCATGCTTGCTGAGAAAGAATATCCACTCAGAGTTGGAACTCTCACAGTGATGTTATGTACAACAATAAGAGTTCATGAAGACAATGAGAAGGTCAGAGCATTGTTACTTAGGCTTTAAGATCAATGTTCAAGAGCTATTCAGAATTTAAGGAAGAAGTGAAGTGTTTGGTAGAATTCCCCAAATCCTTGAAGATGATGTAGTTTGAAGAAACTTATTGATTTGCAGAGAAATCATAAGTTGAGGGAAGGATTGTTGGGAATAATCTGTTACCACTGATAGCTGTGAGGACATTGCTAAGTATTGCACTAGTAGTGGAAACGTATTACCACTGCCAGCACATTATTACCACTGCTATTAGATAATTGTTAGGAAAACGTATTTAGATAAGTATAGAAAAGATCTTGTGTATATTATATATTGTCAGCTTTATACTTATCTTGTAAATGACTCCTTGTACTATAAAAGGAGGTCCTAGGTCATTATCTTACTTACTTACGTACTTACTTACATACGTATCATTCACATAAGCTTCAAGGTGTAACCCTAGTGATAAGCAAGATCACTCGTATTATTCATTAATAATATTGGAGCTTAGTTTTGTGTTTAATCTGTGTTCACTTACAATACATCATATAATCCGTCTTCTAAGTATTACTAAGTAAATTCTGCGTGCTTATTAATATAATACAAAATATCACTGACATAAGGTGTGTGTCCAGATCCATCAAAAAGTTCTATGTCTGTAAAAACTAAGATGGGGTTGGTCTTCAAGGATTACATTATCCAGATGAGGTATATGACCCTAATGAATATAGTATTTTTCTTGTCACTAATGAAGAGGAAGAAAAATATCGACCTTTTAAATTTGTAAAACAAGGTGAAATGCACATTATTCCTTCCTCAATCAATGGTATTGTCAGACCACCTAACCTAGAATCAGACTTGGATGAATCATATGTGACCTATGGCCAAAAGTCGAATGACTTATCTGACACTGGCAGTGAAACTAATGATTTTGTCTCTTGTTCTTCCGGTGATAGGACTTCAGAGACCCAGTCTAAAGACTATGCCAATTGTGATTCAAGTGAAGAGTCTACAACTCCCAAGTCTGCCTCTCCCAAGCCTTTACCAGTTCACCAAGCCCCAAGAGTTGCTGTTAATGAATCTTCTTCATAGACAGCTTATTTTAAAAACATTTCTTTTTCTTTTGATTCTGTTAAAAACAATTATGATTTTGGTTGTGGTTTGAATAAGTTTGTTTGTGATAATACTCCTAATGTTATGAACAAGCATTTTAAGAAGAAATTATATTTTGTTTGTGGTAGTACATTTCATCTTATCAAAGATTGTGATTTTTATAAGAAACAAATGAGTGTTTGTACTAATCAATAGAGACATAAACCAATATGGAATGATGTGACCAAAATTCCTCCATTTGTTCCCTCTGGAATACATGTAAGGACTGGCAGAACCAATTCTGATGGTAGACCAGTTACTGCTGGTAGACCTGTTCCTGCTGGTAACCCAGTTTCTGCCGATAGACCATCTTCATCATGTTGGAGAAGAAATGTTCCTAAGCCATTAATTAGACATACTAGTACTTATTTTCAAAATGGATATAAGCCTGTTAATAATGACCCATTGCATAAAAGGGGGGCAAGGTGGGATACTGCTGTTAAGCCCTCAGAAGGTTGCTCCTGGACACAAAGTAGACCATCATTCATGAAGGGTTCCAAGAACAATAGTGGATCTCATCAATCTGCAGGTTTTTCTAATATAATCCACAAGGCAGGCCCAAGTCACTAATGACTTGGGTCTCCATGTATACTAATGTTGTTGTATTTATTTTAACTTGTAGGATGATCCTCATACAAATAAAGATTTAGGTATTGTTGATAGTGGATGTTCTAGGAGTATGACAGGGAACAAAGACAAATTGCATGATTTTATATCTTTTTAAGTGGGTACTGTTACATTTGGAGGAGGAGATGGTAAGATTATAGGTAAGGGAACCATTAGAACTTCCAAGATGGACTTTGAGAATGTGTATTATATGGAACAACTAAGAAACTTCAATTTATTTTCTGTGTCTCAAATTTGTGACAAGAAAAATTGTGTTCTATTCACTGATACTGAATGTCTTGTACTTTACAAAGACTTCCAGATACCTGATGACAGTCAAGTAGTTCTGAAGGTACCTAGGAAACATAATCTATATACATTCAACCTCAATGATGTTCAGCCTGAAGGAGATTTAGCTTGTTTAGTGGCAAGGGCATCCTTGGATGTATCTAATAAATGGCATAAAAGGATGGCTCATGTCAATTTCAAAACTATCAACAAGCTGGCAAAACATGGTTTAGTTCATGGACTTCCTTCCAAAGTCTTTACTAATGAGCACAATTGTGTGGCATGCAACAAGGGAAAGCAGCACAAGGCTTCATATAAATCCATTACTGCTGTCAGCGTTATTTCAGAGCCTCTGCAGCTTTTGCACATGGACCTCTTTGGTCCCACATCTATCAGAAGCATTGATCACAAGTACTATTGTTTGGTGGGCATTCTTTTTGGGGACTAAGGATGAGACATTTCAGGTTCTTCAAAATTTCATTGCCCTGGTTGAGAATCAGTTGAATAAAAGGGTTAAAGCCATTAGGTGTGACAATGGGAAAGAGTTCAAGAATGCCAAATTAATTGAGCTATGTGCTTCTAAGGGGATAAAAAGGGATTACATCAATGCCAGGACTCCAGAACAAATTGAGTTGCTGAAAGGAAAAATAGAACCCTTATTGAAGCAGCAAGGTCTATGCTTGCTGATTCAAAGTTGCCTACCATGTTCTGGACTGAAGCATTCAGTACTGCTTGTTATGTTTTGAACAGGGTGTTTATAACTCATCTTCACAATAAGACACCTTATGAACTTTTACCTGGAAAGATTCCTACCATAAGCTACTTTAAGCCTTTTGGTTGTCATGTGACCATCTTAAACACCAGTGATCATTTGGGCAAATTTGAAAGGAAAGCTGATGAGGGTTTTGTAGTAGGCTATTCTGCTCATAGTAAGGCCTACAGGGTAAATAACATCTCCACAAAGAGGATTGAAGAAACACTGAATCTGAGATTTATGGAGGACAAGCCAAATGTTCAGGGAGCAGGTCAAGAATAGTACTTTGATCTTGACTACTTAACTGATCACTTAGGTTATACTCGTTATAAATCTAATCTTTCTGCAGAACCACAAGCTTCTCAAACTAACATTGCAGGTTCTTCAGATGATGAATCAGACTCAGATTGTAAAGTACAACTTATTGTTGTTCCTTCTTTTCCTACTAACCACTTTTCAGGTACTAAGGGCACAGATTCTTCTAATGTAATTTCAAGTGACTTAGGGTATGCAGAAGAACTTGTAAAGCTTCAACGCCAAGAGCATGCAACAAAGGATGATGTTGAAAAGTATGGTTATGAATTCTCCAAAGAAACAGAGGAACTCTTAAGGCAAGCAACTATTGAAGCCCGCATGAATTTTGATGCTGCTGATAATGTATCTGTTCCTGCTGATAATGTGTTTGATCCTGCTGGTTAGAAATCTGCTGATAATGTCAATTCTACTGGTAATGGCTCAGTTGCTGCTGATGGTGATTCTGCTGGTAGTGTTCCTGTTCCTTCTGCTATTGATGTTGTTCCTACGGTTCCCTCCACTACTCCATCTGTTGATACTCTGGGTTTAGATGATTCTCCCACCAGATTTCCAAGTCCATCTGACTTAGCCAATTCACAATATTCAAGCTCTAATTGGAAGGAATTCATCATTTGTCAAGAAAAGGCATTTTTGATTCTTCTTCCTATGATGATGAATTTGGTCCTACTATTACTAATCTGGCCACATCAGTTGATGTTAATCCTAATGTCACAAAGATAACACAGTATATCCACAATATCTAATTATTGGTGATCCTACTTCATCTATACAAACAAGAAGCACAGTGAAGCAGACAATATTTGGTGAATCAGCATTTCTCAGTTACATCTAGGATCAACATAGGAACAATCATATAGACTATCATCATTGTTTATTTTCTTGTTTCCTCTCTCAAGTTGAACCTACCAGTGTTGCACAGGCATTAGCAGATGAAGATTGGGTGGCTGCTATGCAAGAAGAAATGCAACAATTTTTAAATCAAAATGTTTGGGAGCTTGTTCAATTGCCTCCTGGAAAGTATGCAATTGGCACAAAGTGGATTCTGAAGTGTAAGAGAGATGCAAGGGGGATTGTGGTGAGGAATAAGGCTAGGTTGGTTGCACAAGGTCACAGACAAGAAGAAGGGATTGATTATGATGAAGTTTTTGCTCCTGTTGCTAGAGTTGAAGCTATTAGACTCTTCTTGGCTTTTGCTTCCTTCATGGGCTTCATGGTGTATCAGATGGATGTTAAAAGTGCTTTCTTATATGGTGAAGTTGAGGAAGAAGTGTATGCCACTCAGCCCAAGGGATTTGTAGACCCTCACAATCCAGATATGGTCTACAAAGTGGTTAAAGCACTCTATGGACTTCATCAGGCACCTAGAGCTTTGTATGCTAGGCTCTCTTCATTCCTGCTGTAACATGGCTACAGGAGAGGTTCTATTGATAAGACTCTCTTTATCAAGAAGAACTTAAGGGATATAATCCCTGTCTAAGTCTATGTGGATGACATTATGTTTGGTTCTACCAAAGAATCTTGGTGCAGGGAATTTGAGGAGTTGATGAAAAGTGAGTTTGAGATGAGTGCAACGGGTGAGCTTACATTCTTGTTGGGCCTTCAAGTGCAGCAGAAATCAGATGGTATTTTCATTCATCAAGAAAAGTATGTGCATGACATCCTCAAGAAGTTTGATATGGAACTCGTTAGGACTGCCACTACTTCCTATGAAGCCCCAAAGCTTAAGTCAAATAATGAACCAGTTCTGCTGTCAATGTCCACCTATACAGATCTATGATTGGTTCACTCATGTATTTGACTGCGTTAAGGCCTGATATTATGTTTGCAGTCAGTGCTTGTTCCAGGCATCAAGTCACTCCTTTGACTTCCAATTTGAATGCAGTCAAGAAAATCTTCAAGTATCTCAAAGGTCAACCTAAGTTGGGTCTTTGGTATCCTAGAGAGTCTCCATTTGATTTGGAAGCTTATAAAGATAGTGACTATGCTGATGCAAACTTTGATCGCAACTCTACTACTGGGGGTTGTCAGTTTCTGGGAAGGATATTAATCTCCTGGCAATGCAAGAAGCAGACCATAGTGGCTACATCTTCTACTGAGGCTGAATATGTTGCTGCTGCTAGTTTGGATTCAAAATCAGTTATTGGATTATGGGTTCAATTTTATGAACACTAAGATCTTTATAGACAACCAAAGTACAATTTGCATTGTTAAAAATCCTGTTTTTCATCAAAGAACTAAGCACATAGAAATTCAACACCGCTTTATCAGAGATGCGAATGAAAAACACCTTGTTCAAGTGGTTAAAATTAATAGAGATGAAAATGTAGCTGATATGTTGACTAAAGAGTTTGATGGTCCAAGGTTTCAATTTTTGGTTGTCCATATAGGCATGATCAACCCCTGATTGTTGTGTTTGAGGGGAGGATTATGCCTAAGGGGAGGTTTCTGGATTAAGGGGAGGATTTATGTTGTATATTTTGTATATATTTGTATATATTTATATATGTGTATATATTGGTTTTGTATGTTCTGTGTTCTACTAACCATTTTCCAGATCTTGTATCAAACACACAATCAGTGGCAAAAGAAATCAAAAGATTAAACTACAAAAGTCTTTTATTTATATAAAACACTACATTCTTAGATGCAGTGTAACATTACAAGACTTTTTCATTACTGCTGTTGATTAGATCAACATTCCATCCTAACAAGCTTCACAAAAAATTCCTTCAGACTCCAGCTTCCATCTTCCAGGCACCTACTCATGCCTCCTCTTTCCCCACTCTGGCATCCTCTGATGCTCCTTTCCCCACCTGTTGATGAACTCACACACTGGCTTCGCAGCTAGACCAACCACCTGAGCTCTCTTCTCAGGGTTTGAGGTGGAGGATTTTGGTCTTGGAGTTGAAGGACCTGCAACTTGCACAGAATGAGGTGGCACAATTGCAAGAGGAGCAACATTCATCACTGGTTGGGAAGATCCACTAGTCTCATCATTGGTGTCTTTATAGACTGAGACATAGCTGGGCATGGAGTTGAGCTCAGAACTGGTCTGACTATATCCATAGCCTGAAGGTGGGGTAGGCAGATCCTCTAAAGAAGTCTCAACAAATGGTGATGTACGAGGAGGGTCTCTGTTGCTTCTAATATTGGTTCTTCTAATACACCTAAGGTTGTTCCTACTGAGGCCACACCACCTGTTGCTTCTGATGTTGGTCCTACTGCTGCTGTTGCTGATCAACCTGATTCTACTGTTAAGGAGAATCCTGTTTCAACTAGTGCTCATGTTCCCTCTGAAGATGCTACTCCAGTAATGCCTACTCCAGATGCTCCAAGCTCTAACATTTCTTTTCCTTCCTCCACACCTGGTGGAAGACGAAAGAGTATTGCCAAGAAGAGGAGTTCTAGGGCATTTGATCTTCAGGCTTCTGAGCGGTCATTTATCAAAGATTTTGAGGAGGATGACTCTAATGATGAGGTGGTAGTGTGGTCTATGCTTGATTGATGGGAACTTACTCCTACTGGCATTGATGGTTTAGGGTCTCTCAACACTGTTTATCGTAAGGATGGATCAGTCACACACTTTACATTTCTTGCTGAAATTCTCAATTTTGTGGATAGACAAGATCTGTTTAAGTTGTATGGTATGGTGTCTGAGTATTTTGAGACTCATTCTACTACTGGTGATGGTTTGTTGTTGCTGGGGGATCTTCACATCTTATTTGATTCAGTTTATCAGGACGGTAAAGGGTTTAAGATTTGGGAAGGTCAGAATGAGTGGCGGGTATATCAGTGGAAGTTCTATCCATTATCCAACGTTCATGTGGTGCAAGCTTGGTCTGGGTTGTACCTGTATATGTTTTCCAATTTGCGCTACCCACTTTCTGTGAAGCTGATGGAGCAAATGTTGTCTCAAAAGTTGATATTTTCTACTGCTCCAGTGGGTAATGATATGGTCAATGCTGAGCAGTTGGTGAAGCACATTAAGGATAAACTTATTGAGGACACTGCTTGTGACAACTCGTAATTCTAGGTCATTTCTCAAATTTACTATTCATCTCGGGAATTTACTATTCACTGGTTACTATTCATCATTTTACCATTCATTATTTTTTAAGTCAGTTTACAACTTTGAGAGGTTATTTTAAAATTTTACTATTCACAAAACACTATTCATTCCCGGAAAAAAAATCACTATTCATGATTCACTATTCATCATATTTCGTAAACTAGGTTTACGAGTATCAAATTCGTGTAACCGTAAGGGTTTAGCTGTGTATTCATGAAACATCATTGAGAACATTACATATAGACTAGAGTTAGTCAACATATCATCAGTAATATCATTTTCATATTATTTCATGCATAGGTTTGCATATTTCATTAACGTATATTTTTCTATTAAATAAACGGTATCGCACGATCATTTATTTTGAATAATTGATCCGACACTTCCAACAATTGTGCTGATATATTTTTATACTCATTTTAAGACTATAAAAATTATATTATTCGTTTACCCGATGTTTTGAATTTATTTTGTATATAAATTGTTATATATATATTTACGACGGTTTTCGTAAATTCTATTCAATAATTATTTATTCACTCAATACTTGCGAGAAATGTATTTTTATAATTTTTATGACTTCGATATGTTTTATTTTGTTCCGTTAAAATCGATTTCTAGCTAACGCTACACTAAATAATTAATTGTATGTACAAAATACACATTATGTATAACTTTAAATATATTTAGACATAAAAAATACACCACCTTTTCCCCAAAATACCCCTTTCCGACCAAACCCCCTTAGTCACCATTTTTTTATAAAAATCTTGCAAGTTTAGTGTACACGTACACCTTTGAATGACTAGGCATGTATTATACAAGATATTTACTAACTAAAAACACATACACTACACATTCTAAAAGATGAAAAGTGCAAGAAAACCTCTCCTATCTTTGTTGAGGTTCTGCCAAGCAAGAAAAAGAGGAAGAAATCATAAGATTTTCAAGAACAAGTGATAATCAAACTCTAGTATACTTTTATATTAGGTTTTGAAATAAAAACCAAGGAGTAATTAGGAACCTAATTACTTAAACCTCAACATACTACTAGTAAGCTTCTCATAATTTTTATTACTCTTTCATAATCATACTTGAGCTATTTTATCATTCTAGTACAAAAATATGCAAGTATTATATGTATTCATACCACTTTTACTTGTTTTTCTACTTATAATGAGTATTAATTATCTTATAATTATTCCTATGAAACTTATCATTGTTGATGAAGTTTAGGAACCCATGACACCCTAAGAAGGTGTATGGTAGGTTTAGAATAGTTTTGGTGTTGATTGGAAGGGTTTAGAACAAGTATTACACTAGAAAAATCATTTTCGACAACATATAATTAAGGGAGGTACATTTTTGTAAAATCTGGAAATTTCGACAGGTCATGGATTATGTTGGTTTATATTTTCAGAAAATATACTTTAAAGCAAAACCGTGGTCGCTTGAACGGGTTAGAACGGTTTAAAACGGGTTTATAACGAAGAAGTTACGCTATTTTCAAGTTTAACGACGAAAACTAATTTTTTGAAAAATACAAGCTGTCAAGAGTTATTTAAAGGGCAAAAATGAGTTTTAAACCTTATCTAAATTAGTCGATTTAACAAAAATATATTAGTATACATTAACACGAAACCAGGGATATATAAAACGTAGAAAACGGACTTATAACGACTAAGTTACACACATTTTAAATATGGCTATCGTAACTATTTTTCACAAGTATTGACAATTACATATTTTTATTAGTCCAAAATGGTTATCGCAAGTGACCATGTTTGGAGCCATTTTTCATATCGATAGAATACTTTTGAGAAAACGATGTCTACAAGTAAAAGTGAGTTCGCCTATTCTATTTTCCAAAATGTTCAACCGTTCTTCAAACAAAGGTATAACGAATAATATACGATCACTCAAAATTAGCCATTTTCATGAGTTGTCAAATTATATTGTTTTACGACAAAAAACTATAATTTCTTAATAAATCACTAAACGACTATCGTAGGATATCATTTCAATGTAAGTACTTGTAAAGTAATTTATAACTTGACAAGACGTTATAAACTTATTTTTCGACGATAAACTTTATTTTCAAATGCACAAGTGGTATGGATATCATATGAGTTTGCATGCACAACATTAAATCATAACTTATATTAGATCATATCATTCATAATAGGTCACGGTTAGAGATTGCGCCTCATTTCAGTGTATCCACTTTTGCCATCATATCATTGTATCAAGTGAGTTTTCATAGCCCCGTCTTTCAAGTTTATACTTTATTTCAAACCTACGAGGGAGAATACATTGCACATCATTTTATTACGAGCCCAAGTATATCAAATTCATTACATTGCTTAAGTTACCTCATTGCCAATTGAATGTCCCCATTTCATAATCATGAACCGTTAATTACGGAGTAAGCGAGGGTGAGTGAATAGATCTATTGAGGGTGACTCCTCCATCCGGGTTGGTGGTTCCAACTGGTCAAACGGATGCATTTCATTTAATATCAGAATTAAAGTTGTTTGGCAAACACTCTGTTGGGGCGAACATCAT
Source organism: Chrysanthemum seticuspe (assembly GCA_019973895.1). Lineage (NCBI taxonomy): Eukaryota > Viridiplantae > Streptophyta > Magnoliopsida > Asterales > Asteraceae > Chrysanthemum > Chrysanthemum seticuspe. The sequence goes on along the minus strand of BPTQ01000007.1, from coordinate 161,160,791 downwards.
GATCAGTCTAGCTTCGGTGTCATGTGCTTATAGCAATTGTAACATTTTTATGTGACATTTTTGTCATACATGACTTATACTTGTGGTAGTCGTATAAAACATTTTCATAAACCTATTATTTCTCACCAACATTATTGTTGATCGTTTTAGCAATGTATTTTCAGGTATCTAAGGCATATACTTCATGGCATGCATAAGGACCTATCATAGAGTCGCGGTGACGACGCGTCTCACTTATATATTATGGCACTTTTAAACATCGTTTGGTTTGTAACAAATTTATTTCCGTAAACGTTGACTACCTTTTGGGACCTATCTTTTGTAACTCTGAATGCTTTATTATATATCAAACGATGTGTTTTTAAAACGACACTTTAGGTCGTTCAATATAACTGTAACTGTGATGCTATGGCAGTCATCCCCCATGAATTCCATTCGCTGCAAAACAGGTATATTTAGAGGTGTGACAGATTGGCATCAGAGCAAAGGTTATAGAGAACTAGGTTGCATCATTGACCCTAGACTATAACTACATATCATAGCATCTCATCATTTCATTATAAGTGCATATTCACTTTGCATGCAGATTCATACGCACATTATGCGGGTTATTTACTTTCATTTCACATCGACTGTCACAGAGATGTCTTCAGATACCCATCCCATCACCATTTCTTCAGACTCTGACATGGAGGATGTTTCGTCAGACTCTGACATGGAGGATGTCTTATCAGACTCTGACATGGATGATGTCTTGTCACTCACTACTATAGCCTTAACATCAGTTGACTCTACACCAGACTTACCACTCATATTATCCGATACTGAGACTGAACCCTTTGAGGAGGGCGAAGTTGCACCTACACCATCACCACCATCAGCTAGTCCTACTCACAGCCCGATTCAGTATACTCCAGTGGTACGTTACAGGCGCCGCAGGACAGCGCGAAAGTGAGTTGTATTTCATCCACCATCACCACTTCCATCATCATCGTCATCCTCTAATTCACCACTAGGATCGCCATTATCATCATCTTCATCTTCATCTTCATCTGGAGCACCACTAGCACCATCACATCTCAGGGGTCCTACACCTATATCTGACTTGCCGCTCAAGAAGCGTGCACGACTTGACACACCATTACCACCTACTACTGAGGCTGCACCACCTGCTAGGTTTGAGGTCGGTGAGAGTTCTAGGGCTGTTGTTGCTAGACAGCCTACTATTACCACATTAGAGACACGACTAGATCATCAGCAGGAGCAAATTGACAGGGTTTTAGGACAGTTAGAGGAGATTCCTTTGAGTCGAGTTGAGGCGATGGAGGAGGAGATAGAGGGTTTAGTTTTAGGTAGGGTTTCCATTGATGTTTCTTATCAGGGGTTGGAGACTAGACAGCGAGTAAACCGTGAGCACATTACAGAGTTAAGGCAGGAGATGCCAGAGCTGTTTGATAGAGCTCAGATGTCGCAGGATGAGCAGCAGCGACAGGCTCATGAGTTAGCATTAGCACGTTCGAGTATTGCTACTTGGGAGAGTAGGGATGTTGCTACTCAGCGTCAGATTAGTGACTTGACGGATATGGTTGTCAGTTTGACTGCACAGGTTCAAGAGCTTCAGAGTCGATCAGGTGGAGCACCAGGAGATGCCTAGATTAGACTTATATCATGTTAGCTTTTACTACTATTATCCTAGTCACGAGGTGTTTGACATAGTTTGAAGAACTTGTAGTCTTTTGGTTGTTGTACAAACAAATGTATCAAGTGTTGACTCTACTATGTAGGAATGGTTGTGCTATATATGATATCGGTCCATGTAGGCCGAAATTTTCATGTATTATATTCACGTGTGTTGTGATTATAATTGTGATATTTCGTGGTTGTTCTGTTATGATTTCATTTATTTATGCATGTTGTGGTTGTGGATATTTGTGTGTAATGTTTGTTTCTACTTATGGGTTCTCATTATTGTTTCATCTTATGGTTTTGAAGAGTTATGGCGCCAAAGAAAGCTGCACCAGAAATGACACAAGTTGTTATCCAAAAGTATGTAAAGGATAGTATAGCTGAGGCACTAAGGAAAGAATGAGCAATAGTAATTGCTGCTGCAGAGGCTGCGGCTGATGCAGAAGCTGCCAAACTTGCTACTGATGCTGAGGTTGCGGCTACTGCTGAAGCTGCTAGACTTGCTACTGCTGCTGAGGCTGCGGCTACTGCTGAAGCTGCCAGACTTGCTACTGCTGCCGAGGCTGCGGCTACTGCTGAAGCTGCCAGGCTTGCTACTGCTGCAGGGACTGCAGGAGGGTCTGGAGTTCGAAATTGTTCATACAAGGATTTTAAGAGCGGTGATCCCACAAAGTTCAAAGGCACAGAAGGAGCCACTGCTATGATCCGATGATCTGAGAAGATCGAGTCTGTATTTCTTCTATACAATTGCCCAGAGGACTACAAGGAGAAGTTCGCTACTAGTACACTCTTAGATGGGGCAATGTCATGGTGGAATTCTTATGCACAGCCTATTGGTATGGAAAATTCTTACAAGCTCACATGGGATCAATTCAAGAGGTTGTTGACTAAGAAGTATTGTCCGCGCACTGAGGTAAAGAAATTGGAAACGGAATTTTATGAGTTAGTGACTGTTGGTTATGACATCGAGACCTACATCAGAAGGTTTCAAGAGTTGGCTACACTATGTCCATCTATGGTTTCGGACAATGAGATACTACTGGAAAATTTCATTGGAGGACTTCCACAAAGTATTCAAGGTGATGTAATTTCTTTTGATCCACAAACAATTGAAGAATCTATCCGAGTATCTCAAAAACTCATGGCTAAAGTTGTGAAGAGGGGAAACATTACCAACATCAACCGCAACAGCAATACCAACAATCGCACCAACTTCAGTAACAACCGAAACAACTACACAAACTATAACAATAACAACAACAAGAGAAAGTGGGACAAGAATCGAGGTGGCAATACAGTAGAGAGAGAAAGTAGAGAGTTGGGTGTTTTCTTGGTAGAGACTTGATGAACAAAATATGAAAGGTTAGATTGAAAAGCACCACCCCTTCCATGGATGGAAGGGGTATTTATACTTACAGACACTACGTCCTCCTATCGGACTGTGGATCAGGCATACAGTGGGTAAAGACCCGTCCTTCCTCCACGGTGATACACTACGCTAAACTAAACTAATAACTAACTAATAAACTGATAAATAACGTAACTAACGATATGTCTACGAGCTAACTTATGCTAGATAATATTTGGGGTGACCGATACTTTACATATAGAATTTCCAATTCTTAACAATCTCCCCCTAAGGGACGTCACCCCATGTTTTACATTTCGAATCCTAGCATTCTATTCTTGACTTTGTCTTGAGCTCGTAGACTTCAATTCTTCAATTCCGCAATCTTTGTGCTTTAGCAGTGATACTTCAAAGTCTGCATAGTTATGTACTTTCAGTGGAGGCCTTTGAACTGATCCACATCTTGATGATCTTCGAGCTTTCTTTGAGATCATCAGCCACAGTAAATCTCTCTGGATCATCCATAGTTGTGTTGCCTTCATGTGAAGTTGTGACTTTTGGACCGACATTCTCACACTTTTGAATCATGACATCTTTCCATCAGAGTAGCGGAAGCTTTACTGGTTCATGATATTTGCAGCAGCGTAGCAGAAGCGTAGTATAAAAATATCAGAACCAGGTTATGTAGATATGCACCAGTCATGATTTATTCAATTAAGTGTGGATTCTGTGAGCATGCGGCTTTGGATTGACTCCTCAATTCTGATCAGCTGCAACCGTCCAAATGTACCTGCAAACAACAGCTAGCAATAAAACACACGAAAGTGTCTTTGATCACTTTCGTTGAATTGAGGTACACGGCCCACGGTTCCCCGTTGATCAGTACAAGTACTGCCTGTGATCGGGTAGGACTCCTAAGAATCTCCTTGACAGGGTTTCGCAACTTTTCTAGCTGTTCTCAAACCGAAACGTCTCAAAGAAGACAACACGGAGTGAGTGAACCAGCAAATTGAGTTTTACTGATTGATAGAAAAATGATTTGAAAAACAATCGCGTATTGCTTAGAAGAAAGAGTTTTGCAATACGACGAAGGTTTTATAAGAAAGATCAATTTTCAATCATAAATACTTTTTGTATTTGAAAAGAGTACACATTCGATGTGCTAAATAAAAGAAGAGATTCGCACATCGAACGGTTTTTCCAAAAGTATTTTTTCAATCAGAGATACTTTTTGAATTTGAAATATGAATACACATTCGATGTGCTAGAGAAAAGAAGATTTGCACATCGAACGGTTTTTCCAAAAGTATTCGTCAATTCATTACCTGGACCAAGGTTGATTCAAGAGTGAATCGCCCCATCGTTTCTATCCAGTTGTCACAAGCTTGATCTCTTGCAAGATTTCACATGTCACCCACCAAGAGCTTGTTAGATGTTGGCTCTAGAAGGATTTCCATCTTCATTATGAATATTTTTACATATCACTCGGATGTTCTGGCAATACCACAAGGATGATGCGTAGGACTCTAAATATATACTTACTTTCCACATTGTGTGAAACAACAAGTCTTCATTAATTTTGTGTCCTAATGAGATATTGTGGATGATCTCTTGGCTCTAGACTCAATTGTGCACATTTGGTTCCTATGCCGGAGACTAGGGAGAGGGTCTCCTTCTTCAATATCAACAATCTCTAAGAGAAAGTCGATAGATAATGTCGGTTCCCCGTGAGAATGAAACAAGCCCTTTTAAGAGGAACTTGAGTAGCTTGGGAAGTTTAGTGTAGTGCGTCACTGGGTCCATGACGTCTTATCTTCAATACCGGCGTTACCTTGGTAACCACCAGTAGCATATGTATTGAACCCGGTTTCTGCCCTAAGGTTGAATTATTGGAGGGTTATTTCTTTTCACCCTTTTTCACATTCATTTCTTTTTCATTCTTCAACCCCTTCAGTGCTTACCAAGACTTCATAACTAGAACCTTGTTGGGTTTATTCCAGTTCTAGCTCTATCTCAGTCCGCACTCTTCCCATATCTCACTTTTCTCCTTTTTTTCATCATACCTAAGGACTCTACACTATCTAGTGGATTGTCCCTGGGTAGATCCCTCCGGCTCTGGCGGGATCGTGGGAACGAATACCTAACCTAACCATCCTTATAACACCATGCATAAAATAAATTGGTCGGTCTTTTGGTATTGTTCTTTCCTTCTCGAAACCAATTGAAAAATCAATCAAGGTACTTGTGATATAAAATCAAAACATTTTGTACCTTAATTGTTTTGATCATTTTAGAAATGCTCCCCCTCAACATGTGCATATGATATTGAAATTGTTTTGCACATGGAGGCAAGAGTTCTTAGAAATAATTTCTTTGAAATAATTTCTTGATCACAATTTCTTTAGAAAAAGCCTTTTGATTTTCTTTGGTAAATTCTCTCCCTCAATATGCGCATAGGATATTTGAAATCATTTTATCACATAGAGGCAAGAGTTCTTTTGAAGTACATCCACGATTACAAAATCCAATATAAACCATTCGCTCCCCCTCAATATGTGCATCGTTATACGAAAGAGTTTGGCACATATTAGAGAGAACTTGCACTTTTGAGTCCAAACGATCACGTTTTATCAAATTTCATTTTTAAATCACAGATTCTCCCCCGATCAAAAATATCAAACCATTTGAGATCTTGGATCCCAAGTGATTTAATAAGGTTTAGAAAACATGGGAGAATATGTGCCTGATTTAAAAGCTCATCTTGTTTTTGGATAAATCCTCCTCCTCAACATGTGCATTGTGTATTTGAAATCGTTTGGCACATGGAGGCAGGAGTGCCTATAAAGGACTAAAACCAATTACATTCAAAACAGATTTGAGATTTAAATCACTATCTCTCCCCCGATCAAAAATTTCAAACCAATTGAGATTTGTGATCCCAGTTGATTTAAATTATTTTTAGGGAAAGATGTGGCAAGATTTGATTTTGAAAAATGACAGATAAGGAACAGATTAAGACATTAAAGATTGTTAGTGTCAGTTATGATAGTTTTTAAAAGATCTTTAAGAAAAATAAAACAATTTCACAATCAAACAAGAACAGAAAAAAATTCATTTTGTGAGATCTTGATTCTAAAGAAAAAATCATACCAGGACATAACATTAAATCTTTAGATCACCACTTATTTTGTACAAACCGGACTTTTTGATGAAATATTGTTTGAAAATATTTAATTTGAAATCACTTAAGATTTGACAAAATAAAGTCCGTTTGATTTCAAAACTTTGAATCCGATTTATTTTCAAAATAATATTTTTTCATTTTCAAAACAATATTATTTAAGAAATTGTTTAAAAAATGGTATCATCACTATTATCCCTGAACAAAGATACGTTAGGTGGTTGAGAAGCTTATGTTGTTGCTGTATGGCTTGGAAGAAAAACTGTCTGCTGATGCAGTGAGACTTCTTACGTTGTATTTTAATGCCAACTGAGGTCAAGTTAAGCTCCGTTTCTTCAATCACTTAGAAGAAAACCATCTGCTGATGCAGTGAGACCTCTTACGTTGCATTATGCCAACTCTCCATAGAAGTCCAATTAAGCTCCGTTTCTTCAATTGTCAACCCAAGATATAGTTACCCTTTCCTTTCGGCATCCAATCATCATATTATGTGGGATCCGGATCGGGAACATTCTTATATACCAATATACCTACAACGTTAGTGAACACACATACAGATATATGGTGGTCGACATCACCCAAACAGCAATCGACTAATAAAAGTCAATCCAACATAGCAATTAGTTCATATAAGGTATGGTAATTATGTGTTTATCAAACTCTAATCATCTAATCCTAACAATCATATCCTGGGCACCTAGTCCTTCAACGTATGTTAACATGATTTTTAATTAAGCATATAGGATAATTAAGAAAGCCCGTTAGATGATATAGATTTGAAAACATTCTCCCCCTCAATCAATGACTCAATTTATGAAAAGATTAAAAGCACTGAAGTCATTGATTGAGTTTTGCAAATTAATAAAAATTCTGAAACTGATTGATTTTGCAACTCATTAACCACCATTTTGTTAAAACAAATATTTTTCTAAAGAATTTTTAGACGGAAAAATATTTGAGTAGGAACAGCAGTCCTTCGACATACTTTCCTCATTTGTTTTTAGGATAAGTGCACGAAATATTTGAAAATTGGTTTAGCGCAACACTTTCCTTCCTTGAAAAACGGGTTGCTATCAGAAATAATAGCAAGCCATGGTTTAAGCACGGGTCACAGTCTGAAGTAACTGCAAGCCATATTTTTAGACATGTTTAGAAAGAAATATTTACACCTCCTACTCGAACTTCATCTATGGTCCCGTGCCATTATTGAATGACATTTCTAAGACCGCAGATGTTATCGATACCAGAAGACATGCCATGAGAAAACATATTTTTGGTATTTTTAAATTTTTTGATTTTTATGGGTTTTTGAAAGTTTTATATTTTTCTATTTTCTTTTTGTTGGTTTTCTATTTTTGTATTTTGCTTTTTGATAGATATATACACAGATAGAGTAGATGATATAGTTTAAGAAGATGATGATACGAGTACCGAGATAAGGATATCGAGCAGCCCCGTTGTAGAAGATAGAAGTCATCATCCCTAAAACTTTCACCACCAAAGCTTCCGAGGCTCCATAATAGAAAAGAGAAATTGAACCATCTGAAAGTGAGACTTTGGCAGCTTCCCCCCAAACCGAAAATTCTTTAGCTGAGCATATTTGAAGCTCTATTTCAAGCTTGGCTTAGCCAGGTGCATAGAGAAGCACACCATTATCATAAATCCAGCTGCTCCTTTTAAGAATAATCACCGTGATTCATCGTTCGAGGTTATATCATCCAATAAAACAACAGCAACGTATCATCCCACATTTAAATAATCTTCTCAAATTCCATACCCACTGAAGTCTGACGCAATCCATTCCAAAAGGTGTCAAGAGAACAATTCCCCCAAGTAGTTGAATTGATGCAGTCAGTCTCTTTGTATAATGCTCAAGAACTCTCCCGAATACACATCATGAGGGTAATGAAGAACACCTCCCCTATGTTCACATCTTTCGTCCCTGATGAATGTGTATGAAGCTCAAGAATCCGAAGTACACCAATATCCAAGAACTCTCCCTAATACACATCATGAGGGTAATGAAGAACACCTCCCCTATGTTCACATCTTTCGTCCCTGATGAATGTGTATGAAGCTCAAGAATCCGAAGTACACACATTCCTAATGAGAGAATAACTGATAACACCTCCCTCATGTTACACATTTATCTCCCCTGAATATGTCATACTTGTGTACCTCTTTTATCTTCAGAAACTTTCTCTAACATCACTTCCCCCACGTAGTTGGAATAAACACTAAACGCCATGAGTCAAACCTTGAGTTTCTCTGCGGTAATGACATTTGTCTTCCTGGGATATCTTCAATCACTTAGAAGTATTAAGCTCATCAAGTTTACTCGTGTTTAGATACGTGTCTCCTTCCCCCTTGCTGGTTTTGACACTTCAGAATCAGCAACATATTATCAGCCCAAATACTTGAAATTTGTTAAGAAGATCATAATTAGCTTAGATGTATCTGTCAGAATCAACTTGCTGAAGAATGTGAGCAAATTTAATTGGGGATTAAATCTGACTTTTCACTCTCCCCCAATTAGTTCTCTCCCCTAAACTGACAATCTGTTTGATAACAGCTCAGATTAAGAAGAAGTCTTTAGATTGTTAAATGCAACTCGTCTTTAGTCTTCTAACACGCAACAGAAATTGTAGAACCGACTGTAGACTCGACCTTCTTCAAGATTGTCCAATTGGGGAATATAAAGTCAACATCTTCAACTCACCAAATGCATTCCCGTTAACATACAAATAGCAAATCCCCTTAAATCAAATCCCTCCCAATCAAACAAGAACATAAAGATGTTCATCAAGGAAATCAACCCCACAACTGGAAGCACTTTGTTATTTAATCGTATCAGCCCGTGAAGATGTCAACCAACGAATCTTACTAGAACACTCCATGTGAAGATGACCCGATAAGAAGAAGCTCGGTTCTTACATGAGTTTGGAGCCGTTTGACCATTAATTCTCAGAAATCAATCAACCATGCAGTAAATTCACACTTCTTCTCCCCCTCAAGAATTGCATACGGAGTTGCCATTCTTGATTAAATAAGTGAAATCATCCAAATGTAGTCTCTTCACACTTCTCCCCCGCAAAATTAGCACATGATGTCGCCATCGTCATTATAGTTGAGCAAGTGGAATAAGAAAACAATCAACAATAGTCCGGTTCACTTGATGACTGAAGCGCATGGAAAAAGCATGAAGCATGTTGATGAGAATGGTCATAATAGAGAAGATTTTTATTCTTCAGAAGATAAAGCGCACTGACACGTACACTTTTCTTTTCTTTAGAGAACGAGGTTTGAACTGAAGTATTCAAACATCATAAGAAGATTTCTCTTCTTTCCAAGATAATGCGCACTGAAACGTACACATTTCTTTTCTTTAGAGTACGAGGCTTGAACTGATGTGTTCAAACGTCATAATCTCTCTCTTTTCATCATCTATTGGCAAAACATATAATCAACCCCATTATCATTCAGTAGGCTCTTTCTCGTGACAGCTGATGGAGAAAACCCAATATGATGAATTTGACCCTGAAGTAAACTAACCCGAACTCGTGACTTAAACTTGCACATGTTTAACAAAGAGCGGTGTCGAGACTTCATCGTCCATTGAATCTCTAAGTACTCTATACTCTTCATCCAACCAACCATCAAGTATAAGACGTACATCACCTCTTGAAAATCCACAATTGAATGTGACACTGAGCACTACAACGTAACTCCTTAAAGTGATAGTTATTTTGTGGTGGTAAGAGCCCAATTCCCTCAAGTGGTAAAAGAAAAGGTAAAAGACACCCAACAATAACTAGATTTCCATGTCTTCATTTTTGATAATAAGCTCGAACAAGGATCTTGAAGAATCTTCATCCAACCATCCCCGATACCTTCAGATACTAAGTACACTTGCCCGTGATAATTCCCTTCAACCTCAAATAAATAATACTGAATTAACGCCGTTGTCACATCTTCTGGTTAACTGCTCAAATCTAGCCTTCTTTGACATTTAAACGAACTTTGATAATGGTTTCATCCCGACCATGGTTAAAAGCACATAACCCCGTAAAACTAAGTAATAACCAAACTGCCATGACGATATCCAATCACACATCCAATTCATGAAGTACACCCTTTTATCTCTTCTTTGAAACAGAAACCGCAGCACCAGCATCAAAAGAGATATTGAAATACATTTTCCTTTCTCCAAGATGGTTCCATCATTACGGGATTTTACAATTCTATGGTTTAAACCGAGAAATAGTTTCTTTCGCGGCATTTTACAAAACCAAGAATAAACCGTAAGATAGATCCGGAAATGCACTCAACAATTACCAGGATGTTTCCACTGTCATGGGATTTTACAAGTCTATGATTTAAACCGAGAAATAGATTCTTTCGCGGGATTTTACAAAATCAAGACAAAACCGTAAACAATGTTAGCTTGAATGAGTTATAACAACTTTGGTTTCGGTGAATATCTGTTTTGGGGGAACATGCAGTGGTTCATCAATGGTTCATTATCCAACATCAACATTAACATCAACCATTAAACACTTTGGTAAGCACATCTTCCACATATTCTGTCGGCTATTGCAGTGACAACATGGTGAATTAAACCCGATATGCTAAACTTGATCATGAAGTAAAACTCCCCAGATTTGTTACTTAAACTTGTACTAATCCTTGTGAAAAAGAAACGGTGTACCCAATGTACAAAACCTCTTGACATTCTCAACTGAGTGAGACACCGAAGTGATAGCTACGTTGTGGGTTAAGCGAGAAAGAATCACAAACGTAACTAAATAGCCAAGTCTTTATCACCCTCTATAAATGTCCAAACAAGTCATCTTCGCGGAAGGGTAGAAAGAAAGAAGACGAAAATAAGTAAACGCGCCCGGAAAACCCCACTTCAACTTCAAATAAGAAATATCGAACAAACAACCCCGTAGACATTTTAGTTCAACTTATAAACTATAGCCGTAAAATACGTATTTATCCTTTGTGAAAAGTTGATCATGACCAAGATACCACTCATTTACCAAGAATGTACCCCAATTAACACAATGTATTAAAACACATTGGATAATTAATAATTATTCAGCCCAACCAAAACAATGCGAGCCCATAAAAAATAATCAAACCCATGTCCAGCTCGAAAAGCCCAATCAATATTCTCATATCAACCCCGATCCACTTAAGAAGTCCAATGACAATTAAAAGAAGTTGAACCCGATCCATATAGCACACTAATTACTGGTTATAAAAATAATTCAAATTTTAACCCCAATAAATAAAAGGAAGCATCTCCATGGTCATAGTTGACATACGCTGCAAATTTAAGCCGTGGATACATGATCTCGTAACGAATTGTGTGACCAAAGTATCACTCTTGCCAAGTAGTTATTAAAGCATAAATATTATAGAAAATATATTTGCATAATATGTACGCTTGATAAACATTCAGCCTATAGCTTTGGATAGGGCTCACATCCTTTGGAACCTAATGCATGAACCAGTCCAGATATATCAACTTAGATACACGGCCCACCACAAATTATACAAACCGATCCAGTGATCATATTAACCCTAAAATATACGGTAGTATTAATACCACATACAATATTACTCATACCCTAAAATTTCTCACATTATCACAAAACCTAATCTCACATTTTCTCCGCCCCCCTCCTTACTAGTCAAAATAATCTGCAGCACTTAAACCTCATCCGCCCCCAAAATATCTAAGTACTCTCTCCAAATCACTTCAATACCAAATATTTCACACAACAAAATCAGCTTTTCTTTTTCTTCAGGCGCATCTTCACAGCATCACAAGCCACGAGAATATGTTTAACATCACTAGTCAATTGACCTTGCCACAGGGATGGCTATGGTTATAACACCACAGGGATGGTGAGAAGTATGGACGACATCGTGGTCTTGGAAAGGTAAAGTACTAACAGATTGTTCTACGTTGAGGCTTTTGATTGTTTTTTAGTTAAGAGTGAACGAAGATATGATGGTAACAACCTTGTTATCAGTCATGTCTTATGATTTCGAATATTAAATGAAGCATATTCTTCAAAAAATCTGTGATGATAAGTTGTTTGTGATGGACTTCCAAGGTCTTGACGTTTCAGAAGCAAGCACAAACTAAATCTGAGATTAGAGATTGTATAATTCTTTTGAATATCATTGATGTGTTTTGAGGGTATATTGTTGAGTCTAGGTGTAGGATTTGGTTAGCTTAGATTGTGTTGGATCTTGTGTTACTTCATCGATTCGTTACATATTAATTTTGAAAAACATGGACTGATGATGGTGAAATAATCCTGAAGTCGTGATGAATGGTTTATGGTCTTTTGTGGTTGAGTCAAATGAAAGGTTAACGGGTCGCATAAGAGTCTTGTTGTTTGGTTTTCATGGTCAAGTCTTAGTCTTCTTCTTCATCATTTCTGTCTAGTCACTACGATTGAGTCAAGTCGCTACTTGTTTGTCAACAAGTCGCTAGCATATTAACCAAGTCGCTAGCATATCTGTTAAACAACAAGTCGCTAGCATATTAACTAAGTCGCTAGCATATCTGTTAAACAACAAGTCGCTAGCATATCATTTTAGAGTGTGTCAACAAGTCACTACATGGTATGTCAAGTAGCTACGACTTGTAAATACAAGTCGCCACACAGATTACATACTCAACTCGCTACCCAGTGGTTTTTGTATAACAACTCGCTAGTAAGAAAAACATGGACAAGTCGCTAGATATACTCATTGAATCAGGACATCTTTTAAGGAAAACTCGCTAGCAAGAATATGACCAGTTTCAAACCCAGGAAAGCATCATAAAGACACTTCATTATACCCTTTTAGACCACCAGAACTTGACCAGATTGTAAACCCAGAAAAAGACTTGAAAAGAGATACATATTACCAATTTTGACCCATTGTTTGGACCTTAAAACCTGACCATATTTTTGAACAGAAAAACCTGGCAATAAAACCAAATACAGGATATTTACTAAGTTGTTTGAAAACTGATATTACATAAAAGTAGAAAAACAAAATTTTTGACATACAAAATCGGTACACAATCAGTTTTGAAACAAGTATCACAGACCAACAAACAAGGTAACCATGGAACTAGACCACACAAATCAACACAACACAAAAACCATGGCTCTTGATACCAACTGTTAGGATCTTATATTTATTGTGTTGATGATTCGGGTGGTCTTGGATGATCAAAATACATGTTAGCCATTAGAGAGAGAAAGTAGAGAGTTGGGTTTTTTCTTGGTAGAGACTTGATGAACAAAATGTTAGGATTTAGTAAATCCAGTACTTAAAGTGTCGATCACCTCAAGTATGTATACTCGTTAGAAAGCTCGTAGTCGTAGTAATTCAGTGTTAGTATTTAGATTACTTTGTAACACCGTGGAGGACGGACGGGTCTTTACCCACTGTATGCCTGATCCACAGCCTTATAGAGGCGTCTAAGCTTGTACCCTATAAATACCCTTTGCCCTCCAAGGCAAAGGGTTGGAGCTTAATAATACATTTTTCTTTTTCTCTCTAGGGTTCCCTTTCTCTCCCACTTTCTCTCTCTAAACTATTAACCTAACGCCGCACCTCTTGTTTAACAAACCAAGATCCTACAAATGGTATCAAGAGCCATGGTTTATCCATCTCTCATGTTATTGGTTTGATTGTTATTGTTTGGGTTAAGGTTGTTTTACGCGTAAATTTGATATCTCGTATATGGTAATTTTGGATCTTTAAAGCTTCTAATTTTTCACGTTTAAATTCAAGATTCTTGTGGGTTAAGGTTTATTGTGTATTAAACTTTCAGTTTCTTGCAAAAAGTTTCAAACTTTACAAGTTTTTCTTGGTTTTTAAGAGTGTTTGGATAAGGGTGTACGGATCTACGCGTAAGAGAGAACAGTGGTTTTGATCTTCGAGACTTGTTGTTTTGGTGTTTTTAAGGTTGTGTTATCATCTTTATCTGGTTGTCTTAACGTTTTTTATCATAAAAACGTGTTTGCCAAAATTTGTACTTCCTACGCATAACGAAACCCTAATCCTACGCGTAAGGAATTTTTCACTTGATCTTCATTTCTGGTGGTTACTCAGTGTTCTTCTTGCTTGGATAAGCCTGAAAAACACTTCGACTTTGGATATCTCGTACACTGTGAAGTGTAAGAGATCGTTTTGGGTAAAACCCTAATTTTACGCATAAGCTTAAAACTTACGCGTAACAATTCTTACGCATAAGCTTTTTCTTACGCATAAGCTTGTCTTATGCCTAAGGGAAACTTACGCATAAGGTTCTTACGCCTAGGCTTTGGTTTACGCATAAACTTAAGCATTTTACCCTAAAACTCTACGCGTAAGCTCTAGTCTACGCGTAAACTCTGTCTACGCGTAAGCTTGTGTCTACTTGTAAGTTGTAAGTTACGCGTAAACTGCTGTCTACGCGTAAGCTCTCATCTACGCAAAAGTGTATAAGTTTTACGGTTTATCTCTTGATTTTGTAAAATCCCGTGAAAGAATCTATTTCCCGGTTAAGTCAAAGATTTGTAAAATCCCGTAGAATTTAAACATGTCTTCCGTTGCTGATGATGTGCAAGCTGCAGGATCTGATACTCGTCCTCCCATGCTTGATAGAACTGACTATGAGTCCTGGTCACAAAGAATCAGGCTGTACTGCTTGGGAAAAGAAAATGGGGTTAACATCCTTAAGTCTATTGATGAAGGACCGTATCAGGTTGAGACTACTAGAGACATGATTGATACTGTTGCAGATGGAACAATAGTTTATGGAATGGATAGACCTAAGATGTATGATGAACTCACTGATAAAGAGAAAAAGAGATTCGATGCTGATATAAGGGCTTCAAATATCATTCTTCAAGGTCTTCCAAAAGATATCTACAAGCTTATCAATCACAACACAGAAGCCAAGGCAGTTTGGGATAATGTCAAGATGCTTCTCTCGGGTTCTGAATTGACTATCGAAGACAGAGAATCACAGCTGTATGATGAATTTGAACACTTTAAGATGAAACCTGAAGAGAGTGTTTATGAATATTATGTGAGATTCCACAAGCTGGTGAATGATATGAGGAATATCAAGATGACTATGCCAAACATTCAGCTGAACTCAAAATTCGTAAACAACATGAATCCCGAATGGCACAAGTTTGTCACTTCAGTGAAGCTTACCAAAGGACTTAAGAACACCAACTATGAGCAATTGTATGCCTTCCTTCTTTAGAATGAGAAACATGCTATGTTTGAAAAAAGGATTCTTGAACAGTTCAAATGATACAACTGCATTCTTCACCAAAGCATCACAAGTCACACCCACTGGAAATGATAATCACAAGCCCGTTCCTGATTCGGGATATAAGCAACCTAACTCTGATGAAGTCATGGAGCACTTTATCAATAAATTGGCTTTTATGGTTAAACAAAACTTAACCTTCTCTCCACATACCAACAGACTTCACACTAACAATGAGATCAGGACTGCATCCAATCTACACAACCATGATTTGGTCAGAGATGGAAAAGTTACAGTTCAACTAGTTCAAGAAAGGCAGTACGAACAAGGAAGAGGTGGAGCTGGTAGAGGCTATGCTGCAAATCAGAATTGAGGAAGGAATGGAAACCAGGGTCAAGCAAAGCCAATCAAGTGCTACAACTGTGGTGAAGAAGGGCACATTGCTAGGAACTGTACTCAACCAAAACGCCCTCAAAACGCAGAATACTTCATGGACAAGATGTTGTTGGTTCAAGCACAAGATAATGGTGTAATGTTGAATGAAGATGAGCTGTTGTTCTTGTCTGATGGGAATGCTAGAACATATGATGGAGATGTGGACGAACAACCAGTGTATGCTGCTCAGAACAATCCCAACGCCTTTCAAGTTGCAGACTGTTATGCATTTGACTCGGACGTTGATGATGAACCATGTGCACAAACTATCTTCATGGCTAATATCTCTCCAATGACCTCTTCATCTCAACAAGCCAGTCCATCCAAGGAATCCATCATTAAAGAGGTACTCAAACTATATGATGTGGTTGATGAGCAAAAGATTCACAATGAAGTACAATCTACTGAAGTCATTGAGTCAGATATTGAAAATATGGGAAATAACAATGTTATCCCATATGAACAATATGTGAAACAAGATGACAGTCTTGTTGTACCTAGTGATGAATCTTCTGCAATTAACAATGAATGCATGCATGATGAATACACTGCATTTGTGCCTGATGATTCCTTGACCACTGAGCTCAATACCTATAAGGAACAAGTTGCTATTTATGAACAGCGTGCTAAGTTTGAGTTAACTACCCGTGAGCAGGATATGGATAACCAAATGCGTATAATTATCAGAAAAAGTAATTTTAGAGAAGAAGTATTAAAACAAGAGTTAAACTCCTTACAAGAACTTCAAGAAAATGTGAAAATGCTTAAGCAAGAATTCAATGCTAAGGAATCAAAACTTTTGAATGATTTTTCCAATCTAAAAACTTTGAAAAACAAACTTGAGAATAAGTTGTACGTACAAGGGAATACCATTCAGACTGCTCACATGATCACTAAGCATAGAATCTTAAGCGATAAGCATAGCGTTCCCCTTGTTGAGGAACCAAGTCCTGAGGTTATTAAAAAGGCTAGAGCTGCTCATAAGGTACTTTATGATGGTAATGAAATCCTTAAGCCTAGGCAGAAACCTAGTTGCGTTGAGTGCACTGAGGAAGATAAGAAATCAGATGAAGTCACTAGGGAGAAAATGAACAAGAAGCTTGAAAATCCTGAGTGTAAAAAGAATAACATAACAATCAAACCTCATGATTACACTAAGGAAAACTGGATCTCCTTAAACAAGTTTAAGACTCAGACACTTCTAACTCTTGAACAAGTGTTCTGGAAAATGGATTTAGATATGCAAAAAGCAGAGAATCTTGTTGTTTCTAACCCTCCCCTTAGGAAATTGCCAAAAGCAACTGTGTATCCTCCTAATACACCAATGCACCTAGTTCCTAGATCTATTGCCACTAATAGCAGGACCTTAATCAGCCTATATGTTGTTTATCAGCTGTTTGTTGATTTTGAGAAAACGTGTAAGAAAAGAATCACACCTACATGAATAACTGAGGGGGAAAGAGGTTTTGAGCAAACCAAAGAATGTTATTTAACCGAGGTCATGCCTTTCTTCAAACAATTAAAAGGTCAATTTGAGAGTCTTAAAATTGGAATAAACACTGATATTAAAGAAATGGAAAAGAAATTCGATGCAATGATAGTTGAAGTCAATGATTATGAACAGGAACTAAAATACAATGAAATTGAAAGGAAGAATCTGCATATACTAAATGAGAACTTGATCTCTCAATGTGTTGCTCAAGATGTGTTCTATGTTGCTACGAATTCTTCTATTACTGCATCTCAATTTCATGAATTATCTGTTGCTTTGAAAGTTTCCCATGATCGTGTCATTGAGCTAGAAAAAACGAATTCAAAATTGCATGAGAAAATTGAACAGGATGATCATGATAATCTAGTTAAACATTTTTCTAAACTAGAGGTTGAGCATTTTAATTTACAACTAAAGTATCAACATCTTAACGAAAATGTTAAAACCTCAAACATCAAGATATCCTCAGATGTTCCAGAGTTTGATGCAGGTTTTGAAATAAACAAACGTGATGAAAAAATTCAAGCTCACTATAACACGATCAGAAAGTTGAAAGCCCAAATTTCTCAATTAAAGGGTGAAAAGAACAATGTGACTGGCTCCCAAATGCCTCCTCCTTTAGATTCTCGGAATTCTCAAAATTTTCATCTTCAAAACTTGGTTAATGCTTTACAAAAGGAAAATGAGAGTTTTCTTGAAGAAAATGAAAAGGTTAAACGTCATTTCAATGAGTTATTTGAGTCAATAAAAGTCACTCGTAATAAAATTAATGAACAAATAACTTCGTTGCAAAAGGAAATTGAGAATCTGAAGAGTCAGGTAAAAGGGAAAATGCCAATGACCAATGGGGAGAATGGTGCATCAAAGGTGCATGGTTGTAATAAATATGCTTTGTCTGTGAAATATGTTCCTCCTCATCTTAGGAATAACAAACTTGCTATTCAAACATATTTCTCATACCTTAAGGATAGTCTAGAATGTCTCCGTGAGATTTTAGAAGAGGATAAGTTAGAAACCACTTGATAATGCAATTGGCCATGCATGCTTATATGCCAAACGATCTCAAGAACTTCTAGAATGCTTAATTACAATATGCCCTAAAACCTTAGGTGAGCAAGTCAATCCCTTGATACCTTGTTCTATGCCTAGTGCCAAGCATACAACTCATTCAACGCCCAATACCATGAATGTGAACTCTAGTATGCCTTCAAGTAGTTCAGAACCCAGCACATCTAAACAGGAAATGCAAAAAGTAGCAAAACTAACTAATGTTCCCGTTCCCTCTACAGGAGTAATCAGTGACATTAAAGCGAGCAGGTCAAAGTCTCAAGACAATACAAGGAATGATAGGACCTCGCAAGCTAAGAATGTGCATTGGAAGAGAGTAGAAGACCAACATAGGAACTTTAAGTTTGAGCCGAATAAAACGAATCGTGTTGATTCTAGTATTTTCCATAGGCGTACTGTAATTAATTCGAATTCTGATACTATTTGCAAACCGTGTAATGATGTCTGCTTGAATTCTGTTACTAATCATGAATGTGGTGTGAAAGCTTTGTCTAATGCTGTCAAATCTCAAGTTAACACTATTAATGCAAAATATCATGCTAAGAAGGCTAAATGGCAAAGGCAAAAGAAAGTTAGAAAACAGTGGAAGTCCACAGGAAGAACACATAGAAAGATAGGTTATCAATGGATACCTGTTGGCCATAAGGTTAATCAGGCAATGCCCACTAGAAAATGGATGCCTACTGGTAGAACTGTTCCCTTAACAAGTGCACATACTTTGAATAGGGCAAATACGAACACTAGTACTGCATCTATTCATAATGATTCCATTGCATTAATCTCTGATATGAATGCTTCTATGTCTGATGTGGGTGATCCAATCACTGTTACTAACCAAATGGAACCCATTCTTGCATGGGGATCCCAATTATCCAGTCATCCATTCCTGTCTGTGTTCAACTGCAGATCGTTCAAATCGTTATGTGGTACCTGGACTCAGGCTGTTTAAAGCATATGACTGGAGATCGCTCACGGCTCATGAACTTCGTGAGTAAATTTATCGGGACTGTTAGATTCGGAAACGATCATTTTGGAGCTATTATAGGTTATGGAGATTATGTGGTTGGAGATAGTGTAATTTCCCGGGTATACTATGTGGAAGGTCTTGGTCATAATTTGTTTTCTGTTGGTCAATTCTGTGATTCCGATCTTGAAGTGGCTTTTCGGAAACATACTTGCTTCTTTAGAGAACTTGACGGTGTAGAATTATTAAGAGGTACTCGAGGTTCTAACTTATACACCATCTCTATCGATGACATGATGAAGTCCTCTCCAATTTGCTTGCTGTCAAAGGCTTCTAAAACAAAATCTTGGTTATGGCATCGTCGTCTCAATCACTTGAACTTCGGCACCATAAACAATCTTTTATGAAAGGATCTTGTCAGAGGCTTACCCAGATTAAAATATGAGAAAGATCATCTTTGCTCAGCTTGTCAATTAGGAAAAAGCACAAAATATACCCACAAAACAAAACCCACAAACTCTGTAATGGAAGTTCTTCATACCCTTCATATGGATCTGTGCGGACCAATGAGAGTGCAAACGATTAATGGGAAGAGATATATTTTAGTCGTTGTTGATGAGTACTCTAGATTTACTTGGGTAAAGTTCTTGAGGACTAAGGATGAAACTCCAGCTGTCATCATCAAACTTATCAAGAAACTTCAGGTTCGTCTTAACAACACGGTTAGAATTGTTCGAACTGACAATGGCACATAGTTCGTTAACCGAGACTTAAGTCAAATTTATGAAAGTATTGGAATCAGTCATCAAAGAAGTGTTCCACGAACTCCTCAACAGAACGGTGTAGTTGAAAGACGAAATCGAACTCTTGTGGAAGCCGCAAGAACAATGCTAATTTATTCGATGGTTCCAATGTTTCTATGGGCTGAAGCCATTGCCACTGCCTGCTACACCCAAAATTGTTCCCTTATTCACACCTCTCATGGAAAAACTCCATATGAACTTGTTCATAAAAGAAAACCTGATTTATCCTATCTTCGTGTGTTTGGTGCTTTATGCTATCCAACAAATGACAGTCAAGATTTAGGTAAATTAAGAGCTAAATCAAACATTGGAGTTTTTGTACGTTATGCATCAAACAAGAAGGGTTACCGAATCTACATCAAAAGAACTCGAGATATCATGGAAACTATTCACGTTACGTTCGATGAGCTGTCCGGGAAAATGACTCCAGGACAATCCAGTTCTGGATCCGCACTTCAAAACAGTCCCATTGGTTCATCCCTTGTACATAATTCTTCTCCAGCAACTCCATATGTACCTCCATCTGAAGATAATTTAAAGAAACTGTTTGATCCTATGTTTGATGAACTCTATGAGCCAAGTGCTATTGAACTGTCAATTCCCACAACAGAGGCTACTCATAACACTGAGAATGAAGTCAATCCTACAGTCTCAATATCATTAAGTCAAGAAGCGCCTGCTGATGACCACTCAGTCTCATCAACAAATCATCAATCTTTGAATGTACATCATGGAACTGTTTCTGGCGTCAATGATGAAGTTAATCCCTTTGCTACTCCTGAAGATGCTCCATTTGAAAACATCTTTGCCCCTGAACCAACACCTGAACCATCTTCATCAGGGGATATAAACTCTGCTACACCAGTCCTTCAACAACAACCACACGAACATCTTATAAAATGGACACATGACCATCCATTGGATAACATCATTGGGAATCCTTCTCGTTCTGTATCAACTCGAAAACAATTAGCTACTGATGCCTTATGGTGCTTCTTCAACTCAGTACTCTCCAAGATCGAACCAAAAGATGTTAAAACTGCAATGTCTGAGGACAGCTGGTTTAATGCAATGCAAGAAGAAATTCATGAGTTTGATCGTCTAGATGTATGGGAATTAGTACCTGCTCCTGATTGTGCAATGATCATTGCTCTCAAGTGGATCTTCAAAGTGAAGCTTGATGAGCACGGTGATGTTCTGAAAAATAAGGCACGGTTAGTTGCTAAAGGTTATCGTCAAGAAGAAGGTATCGACTTTGAGGAATCTTTTGCTCCTGTTGCACGCATCGAAGCAATCAGAATCTTCCTGGCTAATGCTGCAAGTAAGAATATGATTGTCTATCAGATGGATGTAAAGACGGCTTTTCTCAACGGAGATCTTAAAGAAGTCGTATACGTCAGCCAACCAGAAGGTTTTGTGAATCCAGAGCATCCTACTCATGTCTATCGGTTGAAAAAGGCCCTTTACGGTTTAAAGCAAGCTCCAAGGGCATGGTATGATACACTATCAAAGTTTCTTCAATCCACCGGATTCAGCAAAGGAGCAGTTGATCCAACATTGTTCACCAGAAAGTCAGGCAAACATTTAATTCACGTTCAAATTTACGTTGATGATATTATCTTTGCCTCGACTGACCCTAATGAATGTGATCGTTTTTCTATGGAGATGGGCTCCAAATTTCAAATGTCAATGATGGGACAAATGTCATTTTTCTTGGGATTACAAATTTCACAAAGTCCCGGAGGCATTTTTATAAATCAATCTAAATACGCTAATGAAATCTTAAAGAAATTTGGATTTACCTCTAGTGACCGTGTTGACACTCCTATGGTGGAGCGTACAAAACTGGATGAGGACCACTCAGGGATAATCGTAGATCAAACGAAATATCGTAGTATGATTGGATCCCTGATGTACCTCACAACCAGTAGACCAGATATTTTGTTCGCTGTATGCATGTGTGCTAGATACCAGGCTAAGCCTACCAAAAAGCACCTTGAAGCGGTTAAACGGGTCTTTCGGTATCTCCAAGGAACCATTAATATGGGACTTTGGTATCCGAAGGACTCCGGTATGTCACTAACGGCCTATGCAGATGCTGACCATGCAGGATGTCAAGATACACGTCGAAGTACGTCTGGTGGTGCTCAATTTTTAGATGATAAACTTGTAAGCTGGTCCTCAAAGAAACAAATGAGCACTTCCATATCATCTACAGAGGCTGAATACATAGCCATGTCATCGTGTTGTGCTCAAATCTTATGGATGAGATCACAATTATCTGACTATGGCTTTGTATTCAACAAAGTTCCTATGTACTGTGATAACAAAAGTGCCATTGCTCTCTGCTGCAACAATGTTCAACACTCTAGAGCAAAGCACATCGACATTCAACATCATTTCATCAGGGAACAAGTTGAAAACGGTGTGGTTGAACTGTACTTCTTAAGGACTGAATATCAACTTGCAGACATCTTCACCAAAGCTCTTTCTCAAGAACGCTTTGAGTTTATTCTTCCACGACTAGGCTTAAAAAGCCTTCAACCAGAAACGCTCAAACGTCTTCAGGAAGATGTCGAGGAGTAAAGGTGTTCGACTCTATCTATTCTTTGTATATATCTTTTCAAAAACCAAATACAAAAATACAAAACCAACAAAACAAAAATATAAAAATATAAAACTTTTCAAAATCCATAAAAATCAGAAATTTTGAAAATCTTCAAAAATATTGTTTATGTATCATGTTTTTCTTGTCGGTTCGATAACATCTACGGACTTTGAATGGCACTCAAAGAATGGCACGGGTCTCTAGATGAAGTTCGAATCTTAAAAAAAAATGAGATAGAGAAAAATGTTGGTTTATTGTCATTTCAGATAATAACCCGCTTTTCAAAGAAAGAACAGAGTCATGCTTTATCATGTTTTTCAAATCTCATGCTCTGATTCTATAAACATTTATCTGCTATCTAATGAAAACTAATTGCTTTGTAAAATAACTCGGACTCAAGTTTGAAAATCATCTGGACCTAAAAGTTTGTCAAAATATCTATCACTCAATCAACAACTTATGTCATTGATTGAGGGGGAGAATGATTTCAATTAAATCAAAAGGTTATTTTTCATATAATTGTTTTCAAAAGATAATCATGCATGTTTAATCAATGGAGTTTAAAGTCTCTAAATCCGATCCTTATCAGTTAAAACGTTTTCATAATCAAGTCACAATTCTCCTTAAAAGCTTTCAAAATCAATTTAAATCCACAAGAGATCACAAATCTCAAACGATTTGATAATTGTGATCGGGGGAGAATTTGTGATTTAAATTGGATATAATCTGATAATTCGATAAATGGTTTTACAAGGATGTACAAGCTCTCCTTCAGACATGTGCCAAAT
The DNA here is from genome assembly GCA_019973895.1 of Chrysanthemum seticuspe. Taxonomy (NCBI): domain Eukaryota; kingdom Viridiplantae; phylum Streptophyta; class Magnoliopsida; order Asterales; family Asteraceae; genus Chrysanthemum; species Chrysanthemum seticuspe. The sequence goes on along the minus strand of BPTQ01000007.1, from coordinate 161,137,132 downwards.
GATTTCAAGAACTTCCATGCACATGTTGAGGGGGAGCATCTATCTTAAACCACTAAGTTTTGAAACGTGGTCAATGTGCAGGTTTCCTCTTGTATGTGCAAAACTCTTTCAAACCTCAAGGCACATATTGAGGGGGAGCAAACTTATGAAAACCTCATCCTTCCCCAAAATGCTTTATCTACTTGATTTGATTAGGGAAGTGATGTTGATATCTTTTAGAAAATGGTAATCAAAGAAGTTAATTCTTTCTCTTGCCTCCATGTGCAAAAAACGATTTCAAATACTTGATGCACATGTTGACGGGGAGCTCTTGTTCTAAAAATATCAAAAACAATTCAGGTACAAAATGCTTTGATAATATATCACAAGTATCCGGATTGATTTTCAAATGGTTTTCAATTGGTTCCAATGGCAGATGAACAATACCAAATAGACCGACCAACTTTACTTTATGTATGGTGATATAAGGATGATAAGGTTAGGTATTTGTTCCCATGATCCTCCAGAACCGGAGGGATCTACCCAGGGACAATCCACTAGTTAGTGTAGATGTCCTTAGGTATGATGATAAAAGGAGAAATATGAGATATGGGAAGAGTGCGGACTGAGTCAGAGATAGTACTGGAATAAACCCAACAAGGTTCTAGCTATGATGTCTCGGTAAGCACTGAAGGGGTTGAAGAATGAAAAAGAATTGAATGAGAAAAGGGTGAAAACAAATAGCCCTCCAATTATTCAACCTTAGGGCAGAAACCGGGTTTAATTCATTTGCTACTGGTGGTTACCAAGGTAACATCGGTATTGAAGACAAGACGTCATGAACCCAGTGACACACTGCACATCAACTTCCCAAACCACTCAAGTTCCTCTTAAAAGGACTTGTTTCATTCTCACAGGGAACCGACATTATCTATCGACTTTCTCTTAGAGATTGTTGATATTGAAGAAGGAGACCCTCTCCCTAGTCTCCGATACAGGATCCAAATATGCACAAATTGAGTCTAGAGCCACGAGATCATCAATAAATCTCCTTAGGACACTTTCAATGAAGACTCTCTATTACACACAATGTGGAAAGAGAGATTATATCTTGAGTCCTACGTATTATCCTTGTGGTATTGCCAGAACATCTGAGTGATATGCATTCAAATTCACAATGAAGATGGAAAGCCTTCTGGAGCCAACATCAAACAAGCTCCTGGTAGGTGGCATGTGTGATCTGTTCTATAGATCAACCATGTGACAACTGAACAGAAACAATGGGGCGATTCAATCTTTTGAATCAATCCTGGTTCAGGTTATGGATTGACGGATACCTTTGAAAAACCAGTCGTTGTGCTTAAATGTTCTTTTCCATAGCACATCGACTGTGTATTAATGTTTCAAAATTAAAGGGTATTTATGATTGATAATTGATTTTCCATAAAACCTTCGTGGTATTGCAATACACTTTCTATAAACAATACACGATTGTTCTCAAATCACTTTTCATCAATCAGTGAATCTCTATTCGCTGGTTCACTCACTCCGTGTTGTCTTCTTTGAGACGTTCCAGTTTGAGAACAGCTAGAGCAGCTGCGAAACCCTGTCAAGGAAATTCTTCGGAATTATACCTGATCACAGGCAGTACTTGTACTGTTCAACGGGGAACCGTGGGCCGTGTACCTCAATTCAACAAAAGTGATCAAAGACACTTTTGTGTGCTTTATTGCTTACTGTTTTGTGCAGGAACACCCGACGTTTGCAGCTGATCAGAATGAAGCGGTCAATCCATAGCCGCATGCTCACACATTACATTCATCTTTAAAGAAATCATGATAAGTGCATCAATGACTCTGATGTTTTCACTCCATGCTTCTGCTACGCTGCTGCAAATATCATGAATAAACTAAAGCTTCCGCTACTCTGATAAGAAGTTATCATGATCCAGAATGTGAGCATGTCAGTCCAAAAGTCACAACATCACATACTATCAACACCACAATGGAAGAGTCAGAGATTTATGGTTGCTGATAATCTCAAAGCTGGTTCAAATCTCAAACATCACGTGGATCAGTTAAAGACCTCCTCTTGAATTAACAAAACATGCATAACATGATGAATCAAAGACTATGAGCTCAAGAACAAAAGTGCTTAATCAAAGAAATCCAAGAACAACGAAATGTTATATCAGTTTATAATCATTGTAAGTTGAGGTGACCTCCCTTAGGGGGAGATTGTTAGGATTTAGTAAATCCAGTACTTAAAGTGTCGATCACCTCAAGTATGTATACTCGTTAGAAAGCTCGTAGTCATAGTAATTCAGTGTTAGTATTTAGATTACTTTGTAACACCGTGGAGGACGGACGGGTCTTTACCCACTGTATGCCTGATCCACAGCCTTATAGAGGCGTCTAAGCTTGTACCCTATAAATACCCTTTGCCCTCCAAGGCAAAGGGTTGGAGCTTAATAATACATTTTTCTTTGTCTCTCTAGGGTTCCCTTTCTCTCCCACTTTCTCTCTCTAAACTATTAACCTAACGCCGCACCTCTTGTTTAACAAACCAAGATCCTACACAAAATATGAAAGGTTAGATTGAAAAGCACCACCCCTTCCATGGATGGAAGGGGTATTTATACTTACAGACACTACGTCCTCCTATCAGACTGTGGATCAGGCATACAGTGGGTAAAGACTCGTCCTTCCTCCACGGTGATACACTATGCTAAACTAAACTAATAACTAACTAATAAACTGATAAATAACGTAACTAACGATATGTCTATGAGCTAACTTATCCTAGATAATATTTGGGGTGACCGATACTTTACATATGGAATTTCCAATTCTTAACACAATGTTACTCAACAACCACCAAAGAGACAAGAAGTTGCTAAGGCCTATGCTGCAGGCCCAAAGGAAAGGAAAGGTTACACAGGTAATTTACCAAAGTGTGAAAGGCGCCTAAGTCATCATAATCCAGGTCGTTGCCCTACTCCATGCGGAAATTTTAAGAAAGTGTGTCATCAAACCAAAGAATGCAAGCATCCAACTATAATGGAAAATCAGAAACCGCAAGTGACATGTTTTGGATGTGGAGAGAGGGGAAAATTCAAGGGGGACTGTCTAAAATGGAAGAATCAAAGGAACAGGAACCAAGGTGGAATGGCACAAGGAAGAGCTTATGTTATGGGAGGAGGAGAAGCCAAGGAGGACCCGAATGTTGTCACGGGTATGTTCCTTATCAATAATCATTATGCATCAGTTTTATTTGATTCGGGAGCCGATAAAAGCTTTGTGTCCACTATATTTTCACCTTTACTCAATATCAAACCAACCACACTAGACACTTCTTACAATATTGAATTAGCTAACGGTAACTTAATTAGTTCCGACACCATTGTCCGTGGTTGCACTCTCAATTTCCTAAATCATCCATTCAATATAGACCTTATGCCCGTAGAACTTGGTAGTTTCGACGTCAATATCGGCATGGATTGGTTATCCAAGTATCGTGCAAGAATCATTTGTGATGAAAAAGTTGTTCATCTTCCTTACAATGGCGAAACCTTGATCATTCGTGGAGAACGAAGTGGAACTAGACTCAGTATTATATCACGCATCAAAACTGAGAAGTACATAAAGAAGGGTTGTTATACTTTCTTAGCAAATATAACAGAAAAGAAGTCGAAAGAGAGGTGACTTGAAGATGTACCGATTGTTCGGGAATTTCCTGAAGTCTTTCCCGAAGACTTACCAGGACTTCCGCCTACACGTCAAGTAGAATTTCAGATTGACTTAGTGCCAGGAGCTACACCAGTTGCACGAGCACCTTAACGACTAGCACCATCAGAGATGCAGGAGTTGTCTAACCAGTTGCAAGAACTTTTAGACAAAGGATTCATTAGACCTAGTTCCTCGCCTTGGGGAGCAACGGTCTTGTTTGTGAAGAAGAAAGATGGATCCTTCAGAATGTGTATAGATTATAAAGAGCTGAACAAGTTAACTGTGAAGAACCGTTACCCACTTCCAAGGATCGACGATCTGTTCGATCAGTTGCAAGGCTCTAGTCTTTACTCAAAGATCGACCTGAGGTCAGGTTACCATCAACTTAGGGTTCGGGAGGAGGATATCCCGAAAACAGCATTTAGAACTCGCTATGGTCATTACGAGTTTCAAGTAATGTCGTTCGGATTAACCAACGCACCTGCGGTATTCATGGATCTCATGAATAGGGTGTGGAAACCGTATTTGGATAAGTTTGTAATAGTATTTATCGACGACATATTGATTTACTCGAAGAACAAAGAAGAGCACGAAGGGCACCTCAAAACAATCTTAGGACTACTCAAGAAGGAGAGATTGTATGCCAAATTTTCGAAGTGTGATTTCTGGAACCAAAAAGTACAATTTCTTGGTCATGTCATTGATAGTCAAGGATTACAGGTTGACCCTGCAAAGATCGAGGCTGTAAGAGATTGGGCTACCCCAACAAATCCTACGAAGATCCGTCAATTTTTAGGACTTGCCGGATATTACAGAAGATTCATTGAAGGTTTTTCAAAGATAGCTAAAGCTTTGACCAAGTTGACACAGAAGAACCAGAAGTATGAATGGGGAAAGAAACAAGAAGCTGCCTTTCAGTTATTGAAGCAAAAGCTTTGCAGTGCTCCAATTTTGGCACTACCCGAAGGAATCGAAAACTTCGTTGTATACTGCGATGCTTCACACAAAGGGCTTGGAGTTGTGTTAATGTAGAACGAGAAAGTGATAGCTTATGCTTCTCGACAACTTAAGGTTCATGAGAAGAATTACACCACTCATGATCTTGAGTTGGGAGCCGTAGTTTTTGCACTCAAGATTTGGAGGCACTACCTCTACGGTACTAAGTGTACAGTGTTTACAGACCACAAGAGTTTGCAATATATACTTGATCAGAAGGAACTTAACATGAGACAACGTCGTTGGTTGGAATTACTTAGCGATTTCTATAACATATTGGATTTCACATACACATCAAACCATAAACAAAGGTGGCGTACAAGAAGAGTTTTAGAGAGAGAAAGTTAGAGGTTTGGGAACTTTAGTGAGAGAAAGAAAAATCTTATTATGAGCTCCAACTCTCTACCTTGGGAGGTAGAGAGTATTTATAGTCTTACAATAAAACGCCACCTGACGGGCTGTGGATCAGGCATACAGTGGGTAAAGACCCGTCCGTCCTCTACGGTGTTACAAAACTAAATACTACTTAACATTAAATAACTACGACTACGAGCTTTCTAACGATTACATATACTTGAGGTGACCGACACTTTAACTACTGGATTTTCCAAATCCTAACAATCTCCCCCTAAGGGAGGTCACCTCAAACACACATTAAATTACATAGAAAATAAACAGATATTTTCATTGAGATAGTTCTTGAATTCGTGTTCATGTTCTTTGTTCTGTAGCTCGTAGTCTTTGATTCTTCATTTACGCATGTTTGGATAATCTGAGTGGAGGTCTTTAACTGATCCACGTGATAATGAGTTTTGAGCCAGCTTTGAGATCATCAGCCACATTAATCTTTGACTCATCCATTGTGGTGTTGGTATTATGTGATGTTGTGACATTTGGACCGATACGCTCACATTCTGGATCATGATATATTCTTATCAGAGTAGCGTAAGCTTTCGTTGATTCATGATATTGGCAGCAGCGTAGCAGAAGCATGGAGTGAAAATATCAGAGTCATTGATGAACTAATCGTGAATTCTTTGGAACTAAATGTGCTGAGTGAGCATGCGGCTATGGATTGACCACTTCATTCTGATCAGCTGCAAACGTCGGGGTGTACCTGCATAAGACAGTTAGCAATAAAGCGCACGAAAGTGTCTTTGATCACTTTTGATGAATTGAGGTACACGGTCCACGGTTCCCCGTTGATCAATACAAGTACTGCCTGTGATCAGGTATAATTCCGAAGAATTTCCTTGACAGGGTTTCGCAGCTGCTCTAGTTGTTCTCAAACCGGAACGTCTCAAAGAAGACAACACGGAGTGAGTGAACCAGCGAAGTGAGATTCACTGATTGATGAAAAGAGATTTGAAAAACAATCGTGTATTGCTCAATAGAAATTGTTTTTGCAATATAACGAAGGTTTTAATGAAAATAAATTATCAATCATAAACACCTTTTATATTGAGAAATAAGTACTCAGTCGATGTGCTAAAGAAAAGAGTTTTTAAGCACAACGACTGGTTTTTCAAAGGTATCCGTCAATCCATTACCTGAACCAGGATTGATTCAAAAGATTGAATCGCTCCATTGTTTCAGTTCAGTTATCGCATGGTTGATCTATTGGATAGATCTCACATGCCACCTACCAGGAGCTTGTTTGATGTTGGCTCCAGAAGGCTTTCCATCTTCATAGTGAATATGTATGCATATTACTCAGATGTTCTGGCAATACCACAAGGATAATGCGTAGGACTCATAAGATATAATCTCTCTTTCCACATTGTGTGAAACAGAGAGTCTTCATTGAATGTGTCCTAATGAGATTTATTGATGATCTCGTGGCTCTAGACTCAATTGTGCATATTTGGTTCCTATGCCGGAGACTGGGGAGAGGGTCTCCTACTTCAATATCAACAATCTTTAAGAGAGAGTCGATAGATTATGTCGGTTCCCCGTGAGAATGAAACAAGACCTTTTAAGAGGAACTTGAGTGGTTCGGAAAGTTGAAGTGCAGTGCGTCATTGGGTCCATGACGTCTTGTCTTCAATACCAATGTTACCTTGGTAACCACCAGTAGTATATGAATTGAACCCGGTTTCTGCCCTAAGGTTGAATAGATGGAGGGCTATTTGTTTTCACCCTTTTTTGATTCAGTTATTTTTCATTCTTCAACCCCTTCTGTGCTTACCGAGACTTCATTACTAGAACCTTGTTGGGTTTATTCCAGTACTAGCTCAGACTCAGTCCGCACTCTTCCCATATCTCACTTTTCTCCTTTTTCCATCATACCTAAGGACTTCTACACTATCTAGTGGATTGTCCCTGGGTAGATCCCTCCGGTTCTGGCGGATCATGGGAACTCAACCTAACCTTATCATCCTTATATCACCATGCATAAAGTAGAGTTGGTCGGTCTTTTGGTGTAGTTCTTCCGCTTTGAAACCAATTGAAAACTATTTGAAAATCAATCAAGATACTTGTGATATAGAATCAAAGCATTTTGTATCTTAATTGTTTTGATATTTTAGAAATGCTCCCCCTCAACATATGCATAAAAATTCAGAATTTGTTTAGCACATGGAGGCAAGAGATCTTTGAAATCGTTAGATTAAGAATGAAAGGTCCAATCTTTTGATTAACATTTTCTAAAATGATCGTCATCACTTCCCAATCAATTTGAGTAGATAAAACATTTTGAGGAAGGATGAGGTTTTCAAAAGTTTGCTCCCCCTCAATATGTGTCTCGAAGTTTGAAAGAGTTTTACAGATATTAGAGGGAACCTGCACTTAGAGACAATTTCAATCACGTTCCAATAATTTGAGGTTTAATGTAGATGCTCCCCATCAACATGTGCATGGAAAATTATGGAAAATTTGAAATCGTTTGTCACATGCGGGGAGGAAAACATGCTAAACACTTATGAAACCATTTACCGGATTATCAGTTTAAATCCAATTTAAATCACAAATTCTCCCTCGATCACAATTATCAAATCATTTGAGATTTGTGATCTCTGTAGATTTAAATTGATTTTGAAAGCTTTTTAAGGATAATTGTGACGTGATTATGAAAACGTTTTAACTGATAAGGATTGGATTATTAGACTTTAAACTCCATTGATTAAACATGCATAATTATCTTTTGAAAACATAATACTAACCAAGGTCTGGAACCAATTGTGTAACATATGGTAAAACATTTAGAGTAGACCTTACTCATTTAAGTGCTAATTGTTTGAAAAGAACACTTTTTGATTTAATTGAAAAATCATTCTCCCCCTCAATCAATGACGAAAGTTGTTGATTGAAGGATTGAGATTTTGACACTTGATAAGTTCTTTTGATTTTCAAAAATAGAGTTCGAAGTGTTTTCAAAACAATTGAGTTTTCATAAGATTGAAAATATTTTTCAAAGGAATCATTTAGAAGGAAAAATATTTGAGATTAAACATTTGTTTTGTTAAAGACAAACATTTGTTTTTAGAATCAGAGCATTAGGTTTGAAACATGAGATAAAGCATGGCTCTATTCTTTCTTTGAAAAGCGGGTTACTTCCTGAAATGAAAATAAACAATATATTTCACTTTCTCCCAAAATTATTTTTTTTAAACGAATATGTACCTTCGACCAACATCTAAAGACCTGTGTCACTCTTTGACTGACAGCTCAAAGACCGTAGATATTAATCGAATCAAGAAAGATATGACAAAAAGACAATATTTTTGAGATTTTTTTTTTTTTTTTAAATAAATATGTACACAGAGATGGATGAAGAAAGACCTTTACTCCTCGACTTCCTCCTGAAGACGTTTGAGTGTTTCTGGTTGAAGGCTTTTCAAGCCAAGTCGTGGAAGAATAAACTCAAAACGTTCTCTTGGAAGAGCTTTGGTGAAGATGTCTGCTAACTGGTATTCTGACTTCACAAAATAGAGTTCCACCACATCGTTTTCCACTTGTTCCCGGATGAAATGATGTCGAATGTCGATGTGCTTTGCTCTTGAGTGTTGAACATTGTTGCATGAGAGAGCAATAGCACTTTTATTATCACAGTACAGAGAGATTTTGTTGAATTCAAAGCCATAGTCAGATAATTGGGATCTCATCCAAAGGATTTGAGCACAACAAGCTGACATGGCTATGTATTCAGCCTCAGTAGAGGAAATAGAAGTACTCATTTGCTTCTTTGAAGACCAACTCACAAGCTTATCACCCAAAAATTGAGCACCTCCTGACGTACTACGACATGTATCTTGACATCCTGCATGATCAGCATCTGCATAGGCTGTTAGTGACATACCGGTGTCCTTCGGGTACCATAGTCCCATATTGATGGTTCCTTGGAGATACCGAAAGACCCGTTTAACCGCTTCAAGGTGCTTTTTAGTAGGCTTAGCCTGATATCTAGCACACATGCACACAGCGAACAAGATGTCTGATCTACTAGCTGTGAGGTACATCAGGGATCCAATCATACTACGGTATTTTGTTTGATCTACCATGATCCCTGAGTGGTCCTCATCCAGCTTGGTACGTTCAATCATGAGAGTGTCAACGGTGTCACAAGAAACAAATCCAAATTTCTTTAAAATATCATTTGCATATTTAGATTGATTTATAAAAATGCCTCCGGGACTTTGTGAAATTTGTAATCCCAAGAAAAATGACATTTGTCCCATCATTGACATTTGAAATTTGGAACCCATTTCATTAGAAAAACGATCACATTCATTGGGGTCAGTCGAGGCAAAGATAATATCATCAACATAAATTTGAACGTGAATTAAATGTTTGCCTGACTTTCTGGTGAACAACGTCGGATCAACTACTCCTTTGGTAAATCCAGTAGATAGAAGGAACTTTGATAGCGTATCATACCATGCTCTAGGAGCTTGCTTCAAACCATAAAGGGCCTTTTTCAAGAGATAAACATGAGTAGGATGCTCTGGATTCACAAAACCCTCTGGCTGGCTGACATAAACCACTTCTTTTAGATCTCCATTAAGAAAGGTGGTTTTCACATCCATCTGATAGACAACCATGTTCTTGCTAGCAGCATTAGCCAAGAAGATTCTGATAGCCTCGATACGAGCAACTGGAGCAAAAGATTCCTCAAAGTCTATACCCTCCTCTTGACGATATCCTTTTGCAACTAATCTAGCCTTATTTTTCAGAACATCTCCCTGCTCATCAAGCTTCACTTTGAAGATCCACTTAAGAGCAATGATCATAGCACAGTCTGGAGCAGGTACTAACTCCCATACATCTAATCGATCAAACTCATGAATTTCTTTTTGCATGACATTAAACCAGCTATCTTCATTCATAGCAGTTTTAACGTCTTTAGGTTCGATCTAAGAGAGTACGGAGTTGAAGAAGCACCATAAGGCATCGGTTGCAAGTTCTTTCCTTGTGGATACTGGACGAGAGAGGTTTCCAATGATGTTGTCCAGTGGATGATCATGTGTCCATTTTCTAAGGTGTTCATGTGGTTGTTGTTGTGGAACTAAAGTAGCAGAGTCGATGTCTCCTGATGAAGATGGTTCAGATGATGATTCAGGAGCAAATATATTTTCAAATGGAGCATCTTCGGGAGTAGCAAAGGGATTAACTTCATCCTGTGAATCAGAAGCAATTCCATGATGTACACTCGGTGATTGAAGGTTTATTGATGAGACAGATTGATCAGCTGTAGGTGCTTCCTGACTTAATGACATAGAAACTGAAGGATTGACTTCATTGACAGGGACAGAAGCAGCCTCTGTTAATGGAATTGACATATCAATAGCACTTGGATCAAAGTGTTCATCAAACATAGGATCAAACAATTTCTTCACATCATCTTCAGAGGGAGGTACATAAAGAATTGCTGGTGACTGATTAGAGATAAGAGTAGAACTGATAGGACTACTAGATGAAAATTGGGATGCGAGTCCAGAACTGGATTGTCCTGGAGCCATTTGACCGGTCAGCTCATCGAACGTAACGTGAATTGTTTCCATGATATTTCGGGTTCTCTTGTTGTAGATTCTGTAACCCTTCTTGTTTGGTGCATAACCAACAAAAACTCCAATATCTGCCTTTGCTCTTAATTTTCCTAACTCTTGACCGTCATTCGTTGGATAGTGTAACACCCCCAAAATTTCACAGCGGAAGCGTTCGGGTCATGGGGTGCTACTAAATCAATATACACAACACAAGGTAATAAAGAATGGAAATTCTATTCCATTTTCAAAATATAGATTTATTTAAGAAATAGTTTTACAACATTGTTTCAAAGTGCGGAAGTAAAGCCCATAAAAATATATGTTGTCCCATTAAAAGTTGTATTAAAATGTTTGGAAACACTTCGGATGCCAGTCTTCAACGAATGCCTTTGCCATTGCCCACGCCAATAAGTAAACCTGAGAAAAACATGCTAAAATGTCAACACAAAGGTTGGTGAGTTCATAGGTTTAAGTAATCAAGTTTTCAAGTTGGACCACAGTTGCACATATAGCATCTCCGTGAATGACACTATATGCAAAAAGGCTATTACGCTAATACCAAGTTCATGCGACCGAAACTACGACAGTGTGCATGCATCTAGAAGCATGATAAATAAAAGCCCAGCAAGTGTATTTCCAGTACACTCAATCGATACGATATGATATACGCCCGACGTTTGCCTATCCGGTCAAACTCGAACGGGGGTATCATCCCCAATAGATCTATTCATAACAATCGCGCCTCCCCAAAGGGAACTAACGGTAGCATAGTTGGGATTCAAGGTTGTTCCACGTAATAGTGTTTTCAGTTTCAGGTCCGAAAAGAGTTTTGCATGTTTCTCACCCTAAAGTTTATAAAGCAAGTAAATAAGAGTAAAAGTGGGGCTATAAACTCACCTTAGCAGTTCGATGAATAAAGCACAAAGAGATCGAGTGTGATGAAGCATTGGCTCCTACCTGGAACCTAAGAACGAGATGGCAAGTCTCAGAATAATGACATACGTTTGGTTTACGACCGAAAAGATAGAGCATTGAATATAAAATTCAATAGAGCGTTATTAGCGTAGGTTTATAAATATGACGATGTTACCGAGAGTTTTGTTTATTTACTTTAAGTTGTGTCGGTATCGAGTAGTGTTTTCATATATTTATATACTTATAAATATATATAAGTTTAATTAGTTGTCGACTTAGTAATTTTCATATATGAACACTAGGTTGTCAAAATACTTGTTTTTATAAAGTCGTTATAAGTTTATAAGTTTTCTAAACATTTTTCCAAATTTACACTTTTTACCTCAAGTTATAAAATGTACGAGTTTGGCCCTTATATTTTGGAAAAATGACAATTTGTACCCAAATATATTTCTCATTCAGAATTTACAGTTTTGGTCCTTCAAAATCTGTTTTTACAAAGTTTATCCAAAAAGTTATATTTTCACTTTTAGTCCCCAAGTTTCAAAGTTTATAATTTTTACCAAAACTTTTAATTACCTTTTAATTACTAGTTTCCCATGTTTACAAAATGGACCCCCGGACTTTCCATGCATACGTAAAGTATGAAAATATACCCCTTTAACTTTCCAAAATGTTTACTATTGACCCGAAAGCTATATATTTTGCAAATTTAGTCCAAAAAAATATATTTCGACCACATGGCTTATTTAACTTTTACAAAAGTATAGCACTAGCTTATTCTTAGCTTATGAGGTTATTTTTAAACGTAATGGGCCGGGTATATGATCGATCTTTAAGGTGAAATAAACATGTTTACGTGTGATAGTTTATTAACGAGGTTACTTAGGCGCATTATTAGTTTTTACGTGTGATATATATACACTATAAGCGAGAAAGAGTGAGATGGAAGCAAGTAGAAAGAAACTTACGACACCCAAAGGGTGGTGACGATATCGAAAAGAAGTGAACGTGATCAAGCTACTCTCTCGACCCTTATGCCCAAACGAAATGATCAACCTTGCGCCTCGTTTCCTTCTTAACCCGTCTCCACATTGGACGACTTTATGTTTAACATAGACTTAAGACTTTAAGTTTTAAAAGTTATATAAGGTCCTTACAGTGAGTTCGAGTTGTGTGAGTTGAGTGGAACGAGAGACCAACGGAAACTAAAAGGTGTCGAACCCACGAACCGAGAATAACCCAATAAGCTTTCTTTTCTCTCTTGCACCTCCAACAGTGAACGATTGAAAGAAGATCGAGAATGTTTGAGTTTGTTTTTGTAAGTGAGTTTGATAATGTTAATGTTAGAAGTGGGTTTATATAGGCAAGGCATGCTAGTCCTAGGTGAGTATAATATTCCTCATGGTTGTATGAAAGTGAGACCAAACTCAAAAGTGAAGTTAGATTGAGTGTGTACTTCTTGTCGTGAAAATGAGTAACAAAAGGAAGGGTGTTCATGGTTGAGGGTTGTTCAAACAGTAGGAAGATAGCATAAGTCAAATCTTGTTTTGTTGGCTTATTACTCCTTGGATCATGGGGTTAAGAGGTGGTCAATACATGTATACGAAGGTTTATATTTTCTAGCTAGGAGTAGGGTCATAGTTTATGTTTGTGTTTTGAGCGTGCAAGGTTCCTCAGAAAAAGAGGGGCACGTTTTTGTGTTTTCATTGTCGAGTGAAAGAGACCATTCAAAAGCATGCTTGAGGTTAACTAGGTTTCTTAGATGTTAGGTCCAAAAGTAAGTCAAAAGGAAGTATAGTTTAGGTTCTCATGCATGGAAGAGGAGATTGATCACATCGGTTTGTTTTGAAGCCACGCAAATCACCACAGAAAACATAGGATCCCTAAATATCTCATGCCAACATTAGAGTTTTACAATATAAAAATATAAGGTGTGCTTGGGTTAGATTCCTTGTCTCCCTTTTTGGTATCACACACACACGAAACACATCCAATGACCAAAGGTGTTTTTGTATTTTTGCTTTTGGATGTTTCGTTGACTGTGACAAGAAAAGCAAGATCACATGCATGCTTATGCTAATATATACAAAGTTGCTTTTGTTTTGTTTTATTTTTTTGTTATTGCTTTTGGTTGTAATGAAAGAAGCAATTTCAATATTACTTGGAAAAATATAAAAAAAGGGTAATGTTGGGCTTGAGAAATAAAAGGCTAGGCTCAAGGTTCATGTTGGTTACGAGAGTCCAAGAAGAAGAAGAATAGAGGTTGGGTCGGGTAGTGTTGAGCTTATGGGTCCGATAGGAAATAAAAATATAAAAGTTTATTATATGTTTATTTTATAAAGTTTTTATTATCGATGTCGAGGTGAAAAATATCCCGTGACTTGTCGTGTTTAAAGTTCGAAACGAAGAAGAAAAAAATATGGCCGCGAAAATCGGTAGGGAAATTTACGAGTTGTTATAGTACCTACCCCTTAAAAGAAACCACGTCCTCGTGGTTTATGATGCGAGAATCGTCGAGGTCGATACGGTGACGAGATGTGAGTATATATACTTAAAACGTGACGTGGAAAAGGGATAGTCGTTCAAGAAAGATTCGGTGACGTGAGACGATAAGTGAACAATGGATAAAGGATTCAACAAACGAATACAACGCGGTTTCATAAAAGAGTACGATAGTTGAGTTCAAAACAGAAATAACAGAGTCGTATGAGGTTACGAAGGATAGAGCATAAGAGTGCCATAAGAGATCGTGACCAGTGATAGAGGTGGTTTAACTACATGTGCGAGAATCAAATAGTTGTATGTTACATAAAGAAATAGCGTAGAGGTCGATACGGTGACGAGTTGTACGTTACATACAGAAATAACGTAGAGGTCGATACAGTGACGAGTTGTACGTTACACACAGAAATAACGTAGAAGCAGTGACAAGTTGTACGTTACACACAGAAATAACGTAGAGGTCGATATAGTGATGAGTTGTACGTTACACACAGAAATAACGTAGAAGTCGATACAGTGACGAGTTGTACGTTACACACAGAAATAACGTAGAAGCAGTTATGGAAGCATAGCATAGTGCGATATTGTAATAGTGGGCATGTTATACAGTTTAACATAGAGAGATATCAAGCATAAGCATTCGTAGTCTACTCTACACTCTCCTTAAATTAATTATTCCTTAATCTCATTAAGTTTGTTACATCGACATTATTCTCATTTAAACTTCGCGACCCAATCAAACAAGAATAGCCTTAAAGTTTAAATGAGAATGAGCTTATACACATTTAAACTTCGCAACCCAATCAAACAAGAACAGTCTTAAAGTTTAAATGTGAGTTAATTAAGAAACTTAATGATTTTGAGAAATAATTAATTTAATTCAAATAAGAGTTTATACGAACCTAAAATACAGCAGTAACACATAGCACGACTATATCGTGTAACAGTAGGCAAGGCATGGCAGACATTGGCAGTTGTGGCGGCGTTGAAGTGCATTTAAGGAAATGTGGTTATAGTTTAGGTTTTGAAAAATACCTAATTCTCTATAACCTGGCTCTGATACCAATCTGTAACACCCCCAAAATTTCACAGCGGAAGCGTTCGGGTCATGGGGTGCTACTAAATCAATATACACAACACAAGGTAATAAAGAATGGAAATTCTATTCCATTTTCAAAATATAGATTTATTTAAGAAATAGTTTTACAACATTGTTTCAAAGTGCGGAAGTAAAGCCCATAAAAATATATGTTGTCCCATTAAAAGTTGTATTAAAATGTTTGGAAACACTTCGGATGCCAGTCTTCAACGAATGCCTTTGCCATTGCCCACGCCAATAAGTAAACCTGAGAAAAACATGCTAAAATGTCAACACAAAGGTTGGTGAGTTCATAGGTTTAAGTAATCAAGTTTTCAAGTTGGACCACAGTTGCACATATAGCATCTCCGTGAATGACACTATATGCAAAAAGGCTATTACGCTAATACCAAGTTCATGCGACCGAAACTACGACAGTGTGCATGCATCTAGAAGCATGATAAATAAAAGCCCAGCAAGTGTATTTCCAGTACACTCAATCGATACGATATGATATACGCCCGACGTTTGCCTATCCGGTCAAACTCGAACGGGGGTGTCATCCCCAATAGATCTATTCATAACAATCGCGCCTCCCCAAAGGGAACTAACGGTAGCATAGTTGGGATTCAAGGTTGTTCCACGTAATAGTGTTTTCAGTTTCAGGTCCGAAAAGAGTTTTGCATGTTTCTCACCCCAAAGTTTATAAAGCAAGTAAATAAGAGTAAAAGTGGGGCTATAAACTCACCTTAGCAGTTCGATGAATAAAACACAAAGAGATCGAGTGTGATGAAGCATTGGCTCCTACCTGGAACCTAAGAACGAGATGGCAAGTCTCAGAATAATGACATACGTTTGGTTTACGACCGAAAAGATAGAGCATTGAATATAAAATTCAATAGAGCGTTATTAGCGTAGGTTTATAAATATGACGATGTTACCGAGAGTTTTGTTTATTTACTTTAAGTTGTGTCGGTATCGAGTAGTGTTTTCATATATTTATATACTTATAAATATATATAAGTTTAATTAGTTGTCGACTTAGTAATTTTCATATATGAACACTAGGTTGTCAAAATACTCGTTTTTATAAAGTCGTTATAAGTTTATAAGTTTTCTAAACATTTTTCCAAATTTACACTTTTTACCTCAAGTTATAAAATGTACGAGTTTGGCCCTTATATTTTGGAAAAATGACAATTTGTACCCAAATATATTTCTCATTCAGAATTTACAGTTTTGGTCCTTCAAAATCTGTTTTTACAAAGTTTATCCAAAAAGTTATATTTTCACTTTTAGTCCCCAAGTTTCAAAGTTTATAATTTTTACCAAAACTTTTAATTACCTTTTAATTACTAGTTTCCCATGTTTACAAAATGGACCCCCGGACTTTCCATGCGTACGTAAAGTATGAAAATATACCCCTTTAACTTTCCAAAATGTTTACTATTGACCCGAAAGCTATATATTTTGCAAATTTAGTCCAAAAAAATATATTTCGACCACATGGCTTATTTAACTTTTACAAAAGTATAGCACTAGCTTATTCTTAGCTTATGAGGTTATTTTTAAACGTAATGGGCCGGGTATATGATCGATCTTTAAGGTGAAATAAACATGTTTACGTGTGATAGTTTATTAACGAGGTTACTTAGGCGCATTATTAGTTTTTACGTGTGATATATATACACTATAAGCGAGAAAGAGTGAGATGGAAGCAAGTAGAAAGAAACTTACGACACCCAAAGGGTGGTGACGATATCAAAAAGAAGTGAACGTGATCAAGCTACTCTCTCGACCCTTATGCCCAAACGAAATGATCAACCTTGCGCCTCGTTTCCTTCTTGACCCGTCTCCACATTGGACGACTTTATGTTTAACATAGACTTAAGATTTTAAGTTTTAAAAGTTATATAAGGTCCTTACAGTGAGTTCGAGTTGTGTGAGTTGAGTGGAACGAGAGACCAACGGAAACTAAAAGGTGTCGAACCCACGAACCGAGAATAACCCAATAAGCTTTCTTTTCTCTCTTGCACCTCCAACAGTGAACGATTGAAAGAAGATCAAGAATGTTTGAGTTTGTTTTTGTAAGTGAGTTTGATAATGTTAATGTTAGAAGTGGGTTTATATAGGCAAGGCATGCTAGTCCTAGGTGAGTATAATATTCCTCATGGTTGTATGAAAGTGAGACCAAACTCAAAAGTGAAGTTAGATTGAGTGTGTACTTCTTGTCGTGAAAATGAGTAACAAAAGGAAGGGTGTTCATGGTTGAGGGTTGTTCAAACAGTAGGAACATAGCATAAGTCAAATCTTGTTTTGTTGGCTTATTACTCCTTGGATCATGGGGTTAAGAGGTGGTCAATACATGTATACGAAGGTTTATATTTTCTAGCTAGGAGTAGGGTCATAGTTTATGTTTGTGTTTTGAGCGTGCAAGGTTCCTCAGAAAAAGAGGGGCACGTTTTTGTGTTTTCATTGTCGAGTGAAAGAGACCATTCAAAAGCATGCTTGAGGTTAACTAGGTTTCTTAGATGTTAGGTCCAAAAGTAAGTCAAAAGGAAGTATAGTTTAGGTTCTCATGCATGGAAGAGGAGATTGATCACATCGGTTTGTTTTGAAGCCACGCAAATCACCACAGAAAACATAGGATCCCTAAATATCTCATGCCAACATTAGAGTTTTACAATATAAAAATATAAGGTGTGCTTGGGTTAGATTCCTTGTCTCCCTTTTTGGTATCACACACACACGAAACACATCCAATGACCAAAGGTGTTTTTGTATTTTTGCTTTTGGATGTTTCGTTGACTGTGACAAGAAAAGCAAGATCACATGCATGCTTATGCTAATATATACAAAGTTGCTTTTGTTTTGTTTTATTTTTTTGTTATTGCTTTTGGTTGTAATGAAAGAAGCAATTTCAATATTACTTGGAAAAATATAAAAAAAGGGTAATGTTGGGCTTGAGAAATAAAAGGCTAGGCTCAAGGTTCATGTTGGTTACGAGAGTCCAAGAAGAAGAAGAATAGAGGTTGGGTCGGGTAGTGTTGAGCTTATGGGCCCGATAGGAAATAAAAATATAAAAGTTTATTATATGTTTATTTTATAAAGTTTTTATTATCGATGTCGAGGTGAAAAATATCCCGTGACTTGTCGTATTTAAAGTTCGAAACGAAGAAGAAAAAAATATGGCCGCGAAAATCGGTAGGGAAATTTACGAGTTGTTATAGATAGCACAAGGCACCAAACACACAAAGGTAGGAGAGATCAGGTTTTCGTTTATGAACAAATTCATATGGAGTTTTTCCATGAGAGGTGTGTATAAGGGAACGATTTTGGGTGTAGCAAGCAGTGGCAATGGCTTCAGCCCATAAAAACATTGGAACCTTTGAATAAATTAGCATTGTTCTTGCGGCTTCCACAAGAGTTCGATTTCGTCTTTCAACTAAACCGTTCTGTTGAGGAGTTCGTGGAACACTTCTTTGTTGACTGATTCCAACACTTTCATAAAACTGAATTAAGTCTTTGTTAACAAACTCTGTGCCATTGTCTGTTCGAACACTTCTGACTGTATTGTTTATTCGAACCTAAAGCTGTTTGATTAGTTTGATGATGACATCTGGAGTTTCATCCTTTGTCCTCAAAAACTTTACCCAAGTAAATCGAGAGTAGTCATCAACAACTACTAAAATGTATTTCTTCCCATTTTTCGTTTGCACTCTCATTGGTCCGCACAGATCCATATGATGGGTATAAAGAACTTCCATTACTGAGTTTGTGGGTTTTGGTTTGTGGGCATATTTCGTGCTTTTTCCTAATTGACAAGCTGAACAAAGATGATCTTTTTTATATTTTAATCTGGGTAAGCCTCTGACAAGATCCTTTCTGGAAATGTTATTAATGGTGCCGAAGTTCAAGTGATTGAGACGACGATGCCATAACCATGACTTTGTTTTAGAAGCCTTTGACAGCAAGCAGATTGGAAAAGACTTCATCATGTCTTCGATAGAGATGGTGTATAGGTTAGAACCACGAGTACCTATTAACAATTCCACACCATCAAGTTCTCTAACGAAGCAAGTATGTTTTCTAAAGGCCACCTCTAGATCGGAATCACAGAATTGACCAACAGAGAACAAATTATGACCAAGACCTTCCACATAATATACCCTGGAGATTACACTTTTGCCGACTACATAATCACCATAACCCATAATTGCTCCAAAATGGTCGTTCCCGAATCTAACAGTCCTGATGAATTTACTCACGAAGTTCATGAGCCGCGACCGGTCTCTAGTCATATGCTTGGAACAGCCTGAGTCCAGGTAACACAGAACGATTTGAACGATCTGCAGTTGAACACAGACAAGAATGGATAACTGGATAATTGGGACCCTAATGCAAGAATGGGTTCCATTTGGTTAGTAACAGTGATTGGAACTCCCACATCAAAAATAGAAACACCCATATTAGAGATAGAAGCAATGGAAGCATCAGAAATAGATGCAGTGCTAGTATCCGTATTTGACTTATTCAAAGTATGTTCACTTCTTAAGGGAATAGTTCTACCAGTAGGCATCCATTTTCTAGTGGGCATTGCCTGATTAACCTTATGGCCAAAAGGTATCCATTGATAACCTATCTTACTAAATGTTCTTCCTGTGGGTTTCCACTGTTTTCTAACTTTCTTTCGCTTATGCCTTTTAGCCTTCTTAGCTTGATTTTTATCATTAACAATTTTAACTGGGCATTTGACAGCTTTAGACAAATCATTCATACCACATTCAAGATTAGTAACAGAAACCACGCAATCATCATTACATATTTTGCCAAAAGTAGTAGAATTCGCATTAATTACAGTATGCTTAGAGCTAACACTAGAATCAACACGATTCGTTTTATTCAAATTCTCCCTACGGTGATCTTCTACTTTTTTCCAATGCACATTCTTAGCTTGCGAGGTCCTATCATTCCTTGTATTGCCTTGAGACTTTGACCTGCTCGCTTTAATGTCACTGATTACTCCTGTAGAGGGAACGAGAACATTAGTTGGTTTTGCTACTTTTTGCCTTTCCTGTTTTGATGTGCTGGGATGTAAACTATTCGAAGGCACACTGAGGTTCACTTTCTTAACACTAGAGGTGCTGGGATCTGAACTATTTGAAGGCTTACTAAATTTCACATTCATAACATTGGGTATTGAATGACTTGTATACTTGGCATTAGGCATAGAACAGGGTATCAAGGGATTGACTTGCTCACCTAGGGATTTAGGGCATATTGTAATTAAGCACTCTAGAATTTCTTGAGATCGTTTGGCATATAAGCATGCATGGCCAATTGCATTATCAAGTGGTTTCTCTAACTTATCCTCTTCTACAATCTCACGGAGACATTCTAGACTATCCTTAAGGTATGAGAAATATGTTTGAATAGCAAGTTTGTTATTCCTAAGATGAGGAGGAACATATTTCACAGACAAAGTATATTTATTACAACCATGCACCTTTGATGCACCATTCTCCCCATTGGTCATTGGCATTTTCCCTTTTACCTGACTCTTCAGATTCTCAATTTCCTTTTGCAACGAAGTTATTTGTTCATTATTTTTATTACGAGTGACTTTTATTGACTCAAATAACTCATTGAAATGACGTTTAACCTTTTCATTTTCTTCAAGAAAACTCTCATTTTCCTTTTGTAAAGCATTAACCAAGTTTTGAAGATGAAAATTTTGAGAATTCCTATAATCTAAAGGAGGAGGCATTTGGGAGCCAGTCACATTGTTCTTTTCCCCCTTTAATTGAGAAATTTGGGCTTTCAACTTTCTGATCGTGTTACAGTGAGCTTGAATTTTTTCATCACGTTTGTTTATTTCAAAACCTGCATCAAACTCTGGAACATCTGAGGATATCTTGATGTTTGAGGTTTTAACATTTTCTTTGAGATGTTGATATTTTAGTTGTAAATCAAAATGTTCAACTTCTAGTTTAGAAAAATATTTTACCAAATTATCGTGATCATCCTGTTCAATTTTCTCACTTAGTTTAGAGTTTTTGATTTCAAGCTCAATGACACGATCATGGGAGACTTTCAAAGCAACAGATAATTCATGAAATTGAGAAGCAGTAATAGAACAATTAGTGGCAGTATAGAACACATCTTGAGAAATACAATCAGAGATCAGATTCTCATTTAAGGTATGCAAGTTTTTCCTCTCAATTTCATTATATTTTAATGCTCGCTCATAGTCACTGATAACGCTACACGCGTCGTTCGGGGTCAAGGAAACTTCCTTTTCTTCGAGCAAGTTTTATAACACCCTAGGCAGTGAACCTAATCGTTGTAGTGTAGTAATTAGGGTAAGCCACGGGTATTGATATCGTTCTCTAGGGGAATAGGAATGCTAGTGAGAAGTTACTACGCTAAGGTTGAGGTTGAGGAAGATTATTTTTTTATCTTTTTATGTTTTTTAGAAATTGAAAAGGTACGAATCTCGGGTATTGGATTTGGGGGGTTGGTATTGCTACTGATTACTCTACTATTATCTAATTATCTAAGCTAAGGTTGTGATAGTCTATGTCTAATTGATGTGTATTCGTATGATAGTTTAAAGATGTGTTTACTTAGGTTTTACTACTCCTTAATTATCTCCTATTGATGGTTGATTTGTCACGTACTTATTCCTAGTTGCGTTGTGATTCTAAGGCTATAGGGCGTGCTTATTTCCCTAACTCTTTGAAACTACCAAAGGGTCTTGTTTACAAATCCTCTAGTGATTTATAGACGCCTACTCTACGGTTGTCCTTGAATACTTTATCCTACAATTACCTAGATAATTATATTCTAAAGTTCACAAAGAAATTTCAAGCATTAAGTACACAACGAATAATCTAGCGCACTCTAGATCATTAGTCAACTAAGATAAGTATCAACCAATCAATATTCAATAATTAAGTTTCATATTCCCTAAGCAAACACACAAATAAATTAGCCGGACATGGAGAACATGCAAGCATACACACAAATAATCAAAGACATAATTAAATTAATGAAGTAAATACTTAGCTTGATGTATAATAGGGTTTAGAACCCTAAAATACTGCACAAGAAAGCCTTGGTTCGGTTTTAGGTTTTTACTCCAAAAGACTACACACTAAAACTGAAAAATTCGGATTCTATATATAAGATTACATCTGCGACGGCGTCACCTTATGTTTCGTGACGCCGTCGTGTCGCCGTCATTAGGGTTTCGTCTTGGCCACGTAAACCTTTCGACGGCGTCACCTTATGACTGTGACGCCGTCCCCTTCAGCTCTGACGCCGTCTTGGCTGCATCTAGGCCGTCTGAGTAACGACGGCCTACTCCTTTAGAACCTGACGTCGTCCCTTGAAAACATGTAATTTTTCCTCTGAGCCGTCGCAAAATGCCTTCCCGACGGCGTCGCAGATATGCAGTGACGCCGTCGCCTTATGTTTCAGCAGCTTTGAGTGTCTCGATTCTGACTTTGGCCATTTTCTTCGTATATTCGCGCCTTTTCATCCAAATAAGCATCATTCCAGCATTTTGCCTTCAAGAGACCTAAAAAGTGAAAAGGAACGATATTAAGCAATAACGGATACAAAAGTGATCGAATAAGGGCTTAAATGACCCCTCAAAAAGGTACCTTTTAAAACCTTATCAAATATCCCTACACTTGGTATTTGCTTGTCCTCAAGCAAATGTGCTTTTAGCCAATTAATTTATAAGTTAGGGGTCATGAAGCATCCATTCAAAACGGTCCACAACACATATAAGCCCCGCAAAAGTCATAACAAGCACGGAAATTACATACTAGCACCTCACATGGGGTGTTTGGATACTCACATCTCTCTCGGGTGTATATATGAAATATAACAAATCGGAAATGGAAGATAAACACTCATTAACCGGTCCTAGTACATAGATTACCATAGGCTTGAGAATAGATCAAACCTCCGTCGCTTTGGCGTAAGCACCTAGGAAAGACTATCAAAGAGGTCTTTTAAAGGGTTGTAACGTTAGGCTTACGGTAGGGAAATAAGGGTTTGGTGGGATAGGCTATATAGTGGTGGATAGTCAAAAATCTCTATGTTGCAAGTATACGAAGAATGGCGTTGCTAAGCCAAGACTCGACACTCTAAAACTCTAGGCAACGAAAATAAACAAACATAATTTAAAAGATAGATGTAGGATGGTAGCCCGTATGTTTTTTTTTTTTCACTCTTTTTTTTTTCTTTTTCTCTTTTTTTTTTTATTTTTTTTTCGATTTTTTTTTTTTTTTTTTTTTTTTTTTTTTTTTTTTCATACACTTTTACTCTACCATCCTCTACGGTACATCAAAATGATAGGGATTTATAGACACATCCCTACACTTGAGTTTTTATTACTCTAACACTAATTTGACCCGAATTGAAAAGATCAAAACACTTGGAGTACATTATTATGCAAACAAAGGGAATTTGAGTTTAACGTTCTCTTTCCTATGTTTCATAAACTTTAACTTTTTCCATGAATCCCAATCATCCCAAAACTGTATACAAGGGATATGACTCGACTTAGCAACTCATGCAAGCAACCAGATAATTGAACTAAGGGTTTTGGGTGATAACATAAATTTGCACTAAAAGTGAGTGCAATAAAGGTAGGCTAAGGCGATTTGGGTGTATATTTGGGGGTGGGTGTAAACAATGCTCTTCATTGATATTCCGGAAAAACCGAAACATCACGAGAACCGCGAAAAGGATAGGCTCTGAGGGGTTAACTAGGGGTATCGTGTACTAAAGATAAGTACAGCGCAAAGGGTGTGGGGGAATTACTCAACCGATATGGAAGAAGTAATTATATTACAGGTATCAAACAAGGGTTTATCCTAATGCCTCTTATCATTTAGTTATTCCTAACTACACAAGTGTAGTCTCACTAGCGATCTCGGAATGCATCACAAAACAAGTTCTAGAATCTAATATACTACCGGTTCACACTCTAAGCATTAAAGATGAATGCTTTAATTCCTACTAATCTAAGGGCGATCCTCACATTTTGGGTGGAATTTAGGTGGTAAGGGTTTTTGTGCTAGTCATGCAACTTCCTATCCATGAGACGCTTTTGTTAAGACTAATGGCCCACTCTTATACGTCATGAAAAAATTTTAAATTTGGCTAAAATTACCCTAACCTACATTTTCTCATGGTTTATTACACAAATACACTTGGACAAAGCAAATAGTCAAGGATAAGCATAGTTTCAAAGTTCCCGTTTTATTTTCCCTCCCTACACTTAAACTGAACATTGTCCCCAATGTTCCCCGAAAGTATCAAAGTTATGATAATAGAAGGTAATTAAAAACGAAAGAAACTAATACTCCCCTGATTAGCTCGGTAGGATCCGTAAAAAGTGGTGGTTAAATCTTTTCCAAGAAGAGTTTTTGCGTGAAAGGCTCCTTCCAAACTTGTGTAACTTCTTCTTGACAAACTAAACCTGCACACTAGAAGAAAACAAACGAAACCTTCGCGTAAAATCGGCGGTAATAATATACATAAGACTCGATTTAAACTAGGATATAATGCTTGTGGAATGGATGTTTACAGAATTTGTTTTGAAAGTTAAGATCTGGAAAATTCCAAAATTTTACAAGTAGCTCAGAAAACGAGAAAAAGTAAGCTGATGTTTTTATTCCTTCCTGACGCCGTCAGGTTGCAATCCTGACGCCGTCAGGTTATCCTGACAAAAACTGGTCTGCGATTTTCTGGAAAAAATTCTGGAAAATTTGCATCTTTAGAATCTGGAAAAACTTCTGCAAAAACATCCATTATGACTCGATACAAGCATTTGACTCGAACAAACAAACATATATATCTTTTAGTTAATTGTTATTCTCATGTTCACGTTTCTTATGAAAACGTGTGTAATCCTCCCTACACTTATCTTTTATGTAAAATACCTTTATATGTAATTAAGACGAGGTTAAAAACAAAATAAAGCATTTTTACAAATTCAAACATGAGGACAAACAATTAATAAAAGATATATGACACTAACAAGCAAACAATTAAGCATGGGTTGCCTCCCACGAAGCGCTTTTCTTTATTTAAGAGTCTTGTAGCTAGACTCGTAGTCCTACCCCTACGTTTTTGCATCACCGCCCTCTTGACGGTCTCTATCGGGGGGTTCCATGTTGTAGAAGTGTCCCATGATACTCCTTTCTAAGTGTTCACCCTCTCCCCACTCGGTCCTATATTTCGGTCCTAAATTCAAACAATCTTTATAGAACCCGAAAAGCTTAGCCATAACATAATCTACTCCTTTTTCCCTATCCTCATCATTCCTGTAATAGACCGACAGTTTAAGTTCCTTTTCATCATTGGAGAGTGATGAAAATTTCTCAATCTTAAACGGCATTTGATAGGCTACGTCGTCGGTCTCATCCTTGAATCGCACTACTCCTAATGATGGGTCATAGGTCATCCCGGTGCTTTCTACGAAAGGTTTTCCTAGAATAACGTGGGAC
Source organism: Chrysanthemum seticuspe (assembly GCA_019973895.1). NCBI lineage: Eukaryota > Viridiplantae > Streptophyta > Magnoliopsida > Asterales > Asteraceae > Chrysanthemum > Chrysanthemum seticuspe. The sequence continues at coordinate 161,111,418 of BPTQ01000007.1, read as the reverse complement.
AAGCTAGGGTCTATGGCCGTGCTAATATCTTCCACAATTATGAAGTCCGTAGGGAATGTGAAACTACCTACATAGACGGGCAATCCCTTAACTCTACCAAGAAAATTACACTTATCACTAGGATTATCGAGGTCTTGCCTAGTTGGGATAGGCTTCTTCATTATCCAATTGTAATAGGTGCTAGTCATTATGTTAATTGGGGATTTACGATCAATGTAAGCCTTTGCCACAAAAAAGTGTCCTATGCAACATGGTATGTTAAGATTCCAAGGGTTCCCAAACTTGATTCTAGGGCTTTTCCTAACATACATGTGACGGAGGTCACGCACTAAGTGAGGGTGGCGGGATAATTCCTCTTCCGTAGGAAATTTGTTGAAATAGTCATTGTCTACTTCATCTTCTTCCTCGGGTGTTTCATCTTCAACAAATGTTTGGTCCTCTTCGTCATCTGTTTCATCCGGTTCCACTAAGGCGATGGCATTGACGAATTGGACGTGCTTAATAAGCTTGCTTGGATCCTTAATTTCTACACCTGGAGGCTCGGGAGTCGAGATAGCACTAACCTTCCTATCACTATTTATAGCTTTCAACAGGTTGTCTATCTTCCTATCCATCTCGGCTTGTTGATGATTAAAGTGGTCCGAGAGCTTAGCCATTTGGGTTTCTTGGGACGCAACTATGTTTTGCAACATCCCTTCAATACTCTGTTGGTTAGGACCGTTAGGTGGGGGCCACGAGAAATCATTGGAGGTGAATTCTTTGGTTTGTCCCCAGTAAAAGTCGGGCTTGTTTTTCCATGCCTCCCGGGTTTCATTGAAATTCCTAGGTCCGGGTGTTGTAGGGAATCTTCCTCCCGTTCCATTATTACGCGAGGATGCGTATTCAACGGAAGCATGTTCGGGGGATAGGGTGCTAGTGCGCGTGTTATGAGGATCACAAAACGGCTCGCACGAAGAGGAAACTTTGTTTATATGGCGCGAGGACTTAGGATTCTCGTAGGAACTCATGAGGAATTTGACTTGATCTTCAAGTTCGATCATCCTACGGTCGGGAGGAGGCAAGGAGATTGCCTTGACGGTTTTGGGAAGTTCACGGGGGTCATCCCAACTTTCGTTGTCATAGAGGGCAAGGTCCTCTATTATTTCCCATGATTCTTCCGCGGTGAGATCACTAAGTTTTCCACCGGCCGCTTGGTCAATGGATCGCTTAGTGGGAAAGTTGACATGATCATAAAAGATTTGGACTTGGAGCCAAAGATCAATGCCGTGATGAGGGACTTTATGAAGTAAGTCCTTGAATCGGGTCCATGCTTCGTAGAGAGATTCACCTTGACGTTGTTGGAACATCAAGATGTCATTCCTAAGCTTAGTGGTTCTTCCCGGTGGGAAAAATTGAGCAAGGAAGCGAGAAGTAAGATCATCCCAACTTGAGATGGAGCCGGCGGGAAGTCGCTCAAGCCAATTACTAGCTTGGTCCCGTAGAGAGAATTGGAAGAGACGCAAGCGCGTGGTCTCCCGAGTAGTAGCATCAAGGTCGATGGAATCGACAATTTTGAGGAAATCCCTCAGATGCTGATTTGGATCTTCGGAACGAAGTCCATGGAATGCACATCCGTTTTGCACCAACCAGATGGTGTCGGATCGCAGGGCCGTAGTTTGGGCTTGGTCGGGAAGCTCAATGGTGTTCCTATAACCTAGGTGGTTTGGTCTCGAGTACTCACCAAGAGTACGGGCTCTTGGCGGGTCATTTGGTGGTGGTTTGATGAGTGGTGGTTGGTTGTCACCTTCCATGGTGCAAAGTGATGGGTGTTACGAACAAAGGTCACGAAGAAGGGGGATAGACTATGAGAAAGCTAAAAAATGAGAAAAAAAAGTTTACTTGATAGGAATCAAGCAAAGAAACCTAAACGAAGTGGACTACTAACTAGCTATTCTATTCCCCGGCAGCGGCGCCAAAAACTTGATAACGCTACACGCGTCGTTCGGGGTCAAGGAAACTTCCTTTTCTTCGAGCAAGTTTTATAACACCCTAGGCAGTGAACCTAATCGTTGTAGTGTAGTAATTAGGGTAAGCCACGGGTATTGATATCGTTCTCTAGGGGAATAGGAATGCTAGTGAGAAGTTACTACGCTAAGGTTGAGGTTGAGGAAGATTATTTTTTTATCTTTTTATGTTTTTTAGAAATTGAAAAGGTACGAATCTCGGGTATTGGATTTGGGGGGTTGGTATTGCTACCGATTACTCTACTATTATCTAATTATCTAAGCTAAGGTTGTGATAGTCTATGTCTAATTGATGTGTATTCGTATGATAGTTTAAAGATGTGTTTACTTAGGTTTTACTACTCCTTAATTATCTCCTATTGATGGTTGATTTGTCACGTCCTTATTCCTAGTTGCGTTGTGATTCTAAGGCTATAGGGCGTGCTTATTTCCCTAACTCTTTGAAACTACCAAAGGGTCTTGTTTACAAATCCTCTAGTGATTTATAGACGCCTACTCTACGGTTGTCCTTGAATACTTTATCCTACAATTACCTAGATAATTATATTCTAAAGTTCACAAAGAAATTTCAAGCATTAAGTACACAACGAATAATCTAGCGCACTCTAGATCATTAGTCAACTAAGATAAGTATCAACCAATCAATATTCAATAATTAAGTTTCATATTCCCTAAGCAAACACACAAATAAATTAGCCGGACATGGAGAACATGCAAGCATACACACAAATAATCAAAGACATAATTAAATTAATGAAGTAAATACTTAGCTTGATGTATAATAGGGTTTAGAACCCTAAAATACTGCACAAGAAAGCCTTGGTTCGGTTTTAGGTTTTTACTCCAAAAGACTACACACTAAAACTGAAAAATTCGGATTCTATATATAAGATTACATCTGCGACGGCGTCACCTTATGTTTCGTGACGCCGTCGTGTCGCCGTCATTAGGGTTTCGTCTTGGCCACGTAAACCTTTCGACGGCGTCACCTTATGACTGTGACGCCGTCCCCTTCAGCTCTGACGCCGTCTTGGCTGCATCTAGGCCGTCTGAGTAACGACGGCCTACTCCTTTAGAACCTGACGTCGTCCCTTGAAAACATGTAATTTTTCCTCTGAGCCGTCGCAAAATGCCTTCCCGACGGCGTCGCAGATATGCAGTGACGCCGTCGCCTTATGTTTCAGCAGCTTTGAGTGTCTCGATTCTGACTTTGGCCATTTTCTTCGTATATTCGCGCCTTTTCGTCCAAATAAGCATCATTCCAGCATTTTGCCTTCAAGAGACCTAAAAAGTGAAAAGGAACGATATTAAGCAATAACGGATACAAAAGTGATCGAATAAGGGCTTAAATGACCCCTCAAAAAGGTACCTTTTAAAACCTTATCAGTCACTAACCTCAACAATCATTGCATCAAATTCCTTTTCCATTCCTTTAATATCTGTATCTATCCCCTTTTTAAGACTCTCAAATTGATGTTTTAGTTGTTTAAAGAAAGGCATGACCTCAGTTAAGTAACATTCTTTTGTTTGCTCAAAACCCCTTTCCCCTTCAGTTATCCCAGTGGGTGTGATCCTTTTCTTACAAGTTTTCTCAAAGTCAACAAATAATTGAAATATAACATATTGACTGATTAAGGTCTTGCTCTTAGTGGCAATAGTTCTAGGAACTAAATGCATTGGTGTATTTGGAGGATACACAGTCGCTGCAGGCATTTTCCTAAGGGGAGGGTTTGTTACAACAAGATTCTCTGCTTTTTGCTTATCTAAATCCTTTTTCCAGAACACTTGTTCAGGAGTTAACAATGTTTTAGGCTTAAACTTGTTCAAGGAAATCCAGTTTTCCTTCTTGTAATCATGGGGTTTGATCGTTATGTTATTCTTTTTACATTCAGGATCTTCTAGCTTCTTATTCATTTTCTCCCTAGATGCATCATCTAATTTTCTATCTTCCTCAGTGCACTCAATGCAACTAGATGTTTGTCTAGGTTTAAGAATCTCATTGCCATCATAGATAGCACTTTGGGCTGCTTTTGCTGTCTTACCATACTCAGGGTTGGATTCCTTTATAATGGGTATACTATGCTTATCGCTGAGAACTCTATGCTTCGTGATCATGTGAGCAGTCTGAATTGTATTCCCTTGTATGTACAACTTATTTTCGAGCTTGTTTTTCAAGGTTTTTAGATTTGAAAAATCATTCAAAAGTTTTGATTCCTAAGCACTGAATTCTTGCTAAAGCATTTTAACATTTTCTTGAAGTTCTTGTTTTTGCTTAGCAGTTTTAGAAAGCTTTTCTTGTAAGGAGTTTAACTCTTGTTTTAATACCTCTTCTCTAAACTTACTTTTTCTAATAGTTGTACGCATTTGGTCATCCATTTCCTGCTCACGGGTGGTTAAGTCAAACTTAGCACGTTGTTCATAAATGGCTACTCGTTCTTTATAGGCATTAAGTTCAGAGATAACAGAATCATTAGGGGCACATGCAGTGTATTCATAAAAAACATAGTCATCATTGACTGCAGAGGATGCATCACTTGGTACAATCTCACTTTCACTTTGTTTCACATATTGATCATATGGGACAACATTGATATTACCCATATTTTCAATATCTGACTCAATAGTTTCAGTTGATTGTACTTTGTTATGCATCTTTTGCACATCAGCATCATCTTATAGTTTTAATATCTCAGAAATGATTTTGTCTTTGGATGGACCAGTTTGTAGTGATGAAGAGACTTTAGAAGGGACCATTGGAGAAATGCTAGCCATGAAAATTGTAGTGCAGTAGGTTCATCCTCAACGTCAGAGTCGTATGCATCAGAATCAGCGACTTGAAAGGCATTCTGATGATTGTGGCCTATCTCTTGAATTGGCTGCTCATCCACATCTGCATCATATGTCTTAGCATTTCCCTCAGCAAGAAACAACAACTCCTCTTCATCCAAAGCTGCACCATTATCCTGAGCTTGCACAAGCAACACTTGATCGGCTTTACTTGTCCTTGATTTCCATTCCTTCCCCTATTCTGATTTGCCACATATCCTCTATCAACTCTACCTCTTCCTTGTTCATACTGTCTTTATTGAACTGGTTGTACCATAACCTTCCCATCTCTGACAGTGGCTTGATTGTGTGGATTAGATGTTGTTCTAAGGTTGTTGTTGGTGTGTGGGAGAGAGTTCATGTTTTGACTGATCATGAGAGCCAGTTGATTAATGAAGTTTCCCACGTGTGCATCAGCATCAGCTTGTTTGAACATTGGATCGGGAATGAGTTTGTGATTACCATTACCCATGGGTATAACTTGAGATGCTTTGGTGGTAATTCCAATGTTTGAGTAGAAGGCAGTTGAATCATTTGATGAGCTTATCTCTCCCTGGTTGGTTTTGAACTGATTAAGAATCCTTTTTTCAAACATAGCATGTCTCTCATTCTGAAGAAGAAAGGCATAGAGTTGCTCATAGTTTGTATTCTTCAATCCTTTGGTTAGCTTCACAGAGGTGACAAACTTGTGCCATTCGGGATTCATGTTGTTCACAAACTTTGAGTTCAGCTAATGTTTGGCATAGTCATTCTGATGTTCCTCATATCATTAACAAGCTTCTGGAATCTCATGTAATACTCATAAACACTCTCATCTGGTTTCATCTTGAAGTGCTCAAATTCATCATAGAGTTGTGATTCTTTGTATTCTATAGTTAATTCAGAACCTGAGAGAAGCATCTTGACATTATCCCACACTGCCTTGGCTTCGGTGTTGTGATTGATCAGCTTGTAGATATCTTTTGGAAGACCTTGAAGTATGATGTTAGAAGCCCTGATGTCAGCATCGAATCTCTTTTTCTCCTTATCATTGAGCTCATCATATGTCTTTGGTCTGTCTATTCCATAGATCATTGTTCCATTTGCAGCTGTATCGATTAAGTCTCTTGTAGTCTCAATCTGATAAGGTCCTTCATCAATCGATTTGAGAATGTTGACCCCATTTTCCTTTCCAAGACAGTACAATCTGATTCTTTGAGCCCAAGAGTCATAGTCAGTTCTGTCAAGCATGGGTGGACGAGTATCTGAACCAGCTGCTTGAACATCCTCGGCAACAGTGGAGATGATTGTAGGTACGTTGGTAGACATGTTTAAAGATTTCACGGGATTTTGTAACTCAATTATTAAATCGGGAAATAGATTCTTTCACGGGATTTTACTAAATCAAGAGAAAACCGTATTACAAACAGAAGTCAACCAAGTCGCTAAGAATCCTTGAACTAAGTCGCTAAGAACCAAGTTGCTAAGTATTAAGAAGACAAGTCGCTAAGATCCAAATCGCTAAGAATTTTGACAGCAAATCGCTAAGCACCAAGTCGCTAAGAAATCAAGTCGCTAAATAGCAACTCGCTAATGTCCAAATCGCTAAGACCAAGTCGCTAAGAAACTTAAAGAACAAGTCGCTATCAAAATTGAAAGCAAGTCGCTACCTTACCAAGTCGCTACCCGTAGTGGAGAATCCACTAAGTGTACTGTTTGCCGGCTTGTCTCAAAAGGCAAGTCGCTATGACCAAGTCGCTATCAAAACTCACTACAACTCGCTACCTTTTACTGAAGCAAGTCGCTACCAAGAAATTCACTCCGAGAGCCAAGTCGCTACCAAGAAAAACTTTAAAAACACACTTTTCAATCCAAAACAAGCTCAACCACAGTGATTCAAGCTTACCAAATCAAAACCCAAGCACATACAATGATCCTAAACACAAAAGTACACCCAAAATTCAAACTTTAACACTAGAAATGAACCAAATGATGCAAAAACCACTAAACTTTTTCAAACTCAAAAACCATCTAAAAACCACTAGAAATCCAAGGATATGTAAGAGATGATCTAACCATGGCTCTTGATACCATTTGTAACATATTGGATTTCACATACACATCAAACCATAAACAAAGGTGGCATACAAGAAGAGTTTTAGAGAGAGAAAGTTAGAGGTTTGGGAACTTTAGTGAGAGAAAGAAAAATCTTATTATGAGCTCCAACTCTCTACCTTGGGAGGTAGAGAGTATTTATAGTCTTACAATAAAACGCCACCTGACGGGTTGTGGATTAGGCATACAGTGGGTAAAGACCCGTCCGTCCTCCACGGTGTTACAAAACTAAATACTACTTAACATTAAATAACTACGACTACGAGCTTTCTAACGATTACATATACTTGAGGTGACCGACACTTTAACTACTGGATTTTCCAAATCCTAACAATTTCGATTGTGAAATTAAATATCACCCGGGGAAAGCCAATGTCGTGGCTGATGCCCTTAGCCAGAAAGAAAGACACAAGCCTTTGAGAGTCAGATCATTAGGAATGACGATCAGTTCACCTCTACCATCAAAAATCCTCGAGGCTCAGATTGAGGCACCCAAGGAGGAAAATCGACCAAGTGAAAAACTCTATGGTATGCCCAAGAATGCAAATGGATTTGTAAAGAGATCAGATGGAGTATTATGCTTCAAGGATAGGATTTGGGTACCACTTTATGGCGGGATACAAGAGTTGATTATGCATGAGTCGCACAAGTCGAAGTATTATATTCACCCAGTTTCTGTTAAGATGTATCAGGATCTCAAGAAATTGCCACGTATGTTAGCAAATGCCTTACTTGCTCTAAGGTAAAAGCTAAATACCAGAAACCTTTAGGATTACTTCAGCAACCAAAAATTCCCCAATGGAAATGGGAACGCATTACAATGGATTTCATCACTAAACTCCCTAAGACATCAGGCGTTTACGACGCTACTTGGGTAATTGTTGATCGTCTTACCAAATTAGCCCATTTCATACCAATCAGAGAGACTTACTTCATGGAACAACTTACTAGACTTTATGTCAAGGAAATAGTCTCAAGGCACGGTGCACCAATTTCCATCATTTCCGACAGAGATAGTCGATTCACCTCAAACTTCTGGAAATCATTGCAAGATGCATTTGGAACCCAATTAGAGATGAGCACTGCTTATCATCCTCGGACCGATGGTCAGAGCGAAAGAACGATTCAGACATTAGAAGATATGCTCAGAGCATGTGTGATTGATTATGGAAATGGTTGGGCTAACCATTTGCCATTGATCGAATTCTCTTACAATAATAGTTATCACACCAGCATAAAAGCATCACCATTCGAGGCACTCTATGGTCGAAAGTGCCGATCACCTGTTTGTTGGGCCGAGGTTGGTGATGCACAACTCACTGGTCCAGACATGGTTCGTGAAACAATAGAAAAGATAATTCAGATCCGAGATAGACTCCGAACTACCAGAAGCCGGCAGAAAAGTTACGCTGACGTATGACGCAAACCATTAGAATATCAAGTTGGCGACAAGGTTATGTTGAAAGTATCGCCTTGGAAAGGCGTGATACGATTCGGAAAACGCACGAAGTTGAACCCGAGGTACATTGGGCCATTTAAAATTTTGAACAGAGTCGGCCCTGTAGCATATCGACTCAAGCTTCTGTCAGAACTCAGCCATGTACATAACACATTTCAAGTTTCAAACCTCAAGAAATGTCTTTCGGATGAATCACTCGTAATTCCATTAGAAGAAATTCAACTCGACGATAAACTCAATTTCATGGAGGAACCAGCAGAAATCATGGACCGTGAGGTCAAACAGTTGAAGCAGAGTCGAATTCCTATCGTTAAAGTTCGCTGGAATTCTTGAAGGGGTCCCGAGTTTACTTAGGAACGGGAAGACCAGATGCGACTCAAATATCCTCACATTTTCACTGATAACACAATAGAAACCAACATGGACTGAATTCAGGGATTGAATTCCTTTTTGGGTGGGCGAATGTGACAACTCGTAATTTCAGGTCATTTCTCAAATTTACTATTCATCTCGGGAATTTACTATTCACTGGTTACTATTCATTATTTTTTAAGTCAGTTTACGACTTTGAGAGGTTATTTTAAAATTTTACTATTCATGAAACACTATTCATGAAACACTATTCATTCCCGAAGAAAAATCACTATTCATGATTCACTATTCATCATTTTTCTTAAACTAGGTTTACGAGTATCAAATTCGCGTAACCGTAAGGGTTTAGCTGCGTATTCATGAAACATCATTGAGAACATTACATAGACTAGAGTTAGTCTACATATCATCAATAACATCATTTTCATATTAGTTCATGCATGGGTTTGCATTTTTCATTAACGTATATTTTTCTATTAAATAAACGCTATCGCACGATCCTTTATTTTGAATAATTGATCCGACACTTCCAACAATTGTCCTGATATATTTTTATACTGATTTTAAGACTATAAAAATTATATTATTAGTTTACCCGATGTTTTGAATTTATTTTGTATATAAATTGTTATATATATATTTACGACGGTTTTCGTAAATTCTATTCGATAATTATTTATTCACTCAATACTTGCGAGAAATGTATTTTTATAATTTTTATGACTTTGATATATTTTATTTTGTTCCGTTAAAATCGATTTCTAGCTAACGCTACACTAAATAATTAATTGTATGTACAAAATACACATTATGTATAACTTTAAATATATTTAGACATAAAAAATACACCACCTTTTCCCCAAAATACCCCTTGCCTACCAAACCCCCTTAGTCACCATTGTTTTATAAAAATCTTGCAAGTTTAGTGTACACATACTCCTTTGAATGACTAGGCATGTATTATACAAGATATTTACTAACTAAAAACAAATACACTACACATTCTAAAAGGTGAAAAGTGCAAGAAAACCTCTCCTATCTGTGTTGAGGTTCGGCCAAGCAAGAAAAAGAGGAAGAAATCATAAGATTTTCAAGAACAATTGATAATCAAACTCTAGTATACTTCTATATTAGGTTTTGAAATAAAAACCAGGGAGTAATTAGGAACCTAGTTACTTAAACCTCATCATACTACTAGTAAGCTTCTCATAATTTTTATTACTCTTTCATAATCATACTTGAGCTATTTTATCATTCTAGTACAAAAATATGCAAATATTATATGTATTCATACCACTTTTACTTGTTTTTCTACTTATAATGAGTATTAATTATCTTATAATTATTCCCATGAAACCTATCATTGTTGATAAAGTTTAGGAACTCATGACACCCTAAGAAGGTGTATGGTAGGTTTAGAATAGTTTTGGTGTTGATTGGAAGGGTTTAGAACAAGTATTATACTAGAAAAATCATTTTCGACAACATATAATTAAGGGCTGTCCATTTTTGTAAAATCTGGAAATTTCGACAGGTCATGGATTATTTTGGTTTATATTTTCAGAAAATAGAATTTAAAAAAAACCGTGGTCGCTTGAACGGGTTAAAACGGGTTTATAACGAAGAAGTTACGCTATTTTCAAGTTTAACGACGAAAACTAATTTTCTAAAAAATACAAGCTGTCAAGAGTTATTTAAGGGGAAAAAATAAGTTTTAAACCTTATCTAAATGAGTCGATTTATCAAAAATATATTAGTATACATTAACACGAAACCAAGGATATATAAAACGTAGAAAACGGACTTATAACGACTAAGTTACACGCATTTTAAATATGGCTATCGTAACTATTTTTCACAAGTATTGACACTTACATATTTTTATAAGCCCAAAATGGTTATCGCAAGTGACCATGTTTGGAGCCATTTTTCATATCAATAGAATACTTTTGAGAAAACGATGTCTACAAGTAAAAGTGAGTTCGCCTATTCTATTTTCCAAAATGTTCAACCGTTCGTCAAAAAAAGGTATAACGAATAATATACGATCACTCAAAATTAGCCATTTTCATGAGTTGTCAAATTATATTGTTTTACGACGAAAAACTATAATTTCTTAATAAATCACTAAACGACTATCGTAGGATATCATTTCAATGTAAGTACTTGTAAAGTAATTTATAACTTGACAAGACGTTATAAACTTATTTTTCGACGATAAACTTTATTTTCAAATGCACAAGTGGTATGGATATCATATGAGTTTGCATGCACAACATTAAATCATTACTTATATTAGATCATATCATTCATAATAGGTCGCGGTTAGAGATTGCGCCTCATTTCAGTGTATCTACTTTTGCCATCATATCATTGTATCAAGTGAGTTTTCATAGCCCCGTCTTTCAAGTTTATACTTTATTTCAAACCTACGGGGGAGAATACATTGCACATCATTTTATTACGAGCCCAAGTATATCAAATTCATTACATTGCTTAAGTTACCTCATTGCCAATTGAATGTCCCCATTTCATAATCATGAACCGTTAATTATAGAGTAAGCGAGGGTGAGTGAATAGATCTATTGAGGGTGACTCCTCCATCCGGGTTGGTGGTTCCAACTGGTCAAATGGATGCATTTCATTTAATATCAGAATTAGAGTTGTTTGGCAAACACTCTGTTGGGGCAAACATCATGATCAGTCTAGCTTCGGTGTCATGTGCTTATAGCAATTGTAACATTTTTATGTGACATTTTTGTCATACATGACTTATACTTGTGGTAGTCGTATAAAACATTTTCATAAACCTATGATTTCTCACCAACATTATTGTTGATCGTTTCAGCAATGTATTTTCAGGTATCTAAGGCATATACCTTATGGCATGCATAAGGACCTATCATAGAGTCGCGGTGACGACGCGTCTCACTTGTATATTATGGCACTTTTAAACATCGTTTGGTTTGTAACAAATTTATTTCCGTAAACGTTGACTACCTTTTGGGACCTATCTTTTGTAACTCTGAATGCTATATTATATATCAAACGACGTGTTTTTAAAACGACACTTTAGGTCGTTCAATATAACTGTAACTGTGATGCTATGGCAGTCATCCCCCAGGAATTCGATTCCGCTACAAAACAGGTATTTTGAGGTGTGACACTGCTGGTGCATCTTCATGAATTTGGTATGTTGTTATCTATTCTTGTTATATATTCTTTTATTTCTTATCTTTTATTGTGTATTTTGGTAACGCTACACGCGTCGTTCGGGGTCAAGGAAACTTCCTTTTCTTCGAGCAAGTTTTATAACACCCTAGGCAGTGAACCTAATCGTTGTAGTGTAGTAATTAGGGTAAGCCACGGGTATTGATATCGTTCTCAAGGGGAATAGGAATGCTAGTAGGGAGTTACTACGCTAAGGTTAAGGTTGAGGAAGATTATTTTTTATCTTTTTATATTTTATGAAAATGGAAAGGTACGAATCTCAGGTATTGGATTTGGGGGGTTGGTATTTCTACCGATTACTTCTACTATTATCTTATTATCTAATCTAAGGTTGTGGGAGTCTATGTCTAATTAATGTGTGCTCGTATGATAGTTTAAAGATGTGTTTACTTAGTTTGTATTACTCCTTAATTATCTCCTATTGATGGTTGAGTGTCACGTCTTATTCCTAGTTGCGTTGTGCTTCTAAAGTTGTAGGGTATGCGTTTCTCCCTAACTCTTTGAACTTACCAAAGGGTCTTGTCTACAAATCCACGTAGAGATTATAGACTCCTACTCTAAGGCACTCTTCGGATGTTTTAGCCTACAATCACTCAGGTAATCATACTCTAAGGTTCACAAAGATGAATCAAGCATTAAGTACACAACGAATGACCTATCGCATTACTAGATCATTAATCAACTAAGATAAGAAACAACCAATCAATATTCAATAATTAAGTTTCATACTTCCTAAGCAAACACACAAATAAATTAGCCGGACATGGAGAACATGCAAGCATACACACAAATAATCAAAGACATAATTGAATTAATGAAGCAAAGACTTATCTTGGTGTAAGATAGGGTTAAAAACCCTAAAATACTGTACAAGACACCTTAGGTTCGGTTTTAGGTTTTTACTCCAAAGACTCTCCACCCAAAGACTGAAAAATTCGGATTCTATATATAAGATTACAATTGCGACGGCGTCACCTTATGTTTAGTGACGCCGTCGTGTCGCCGCCATTAGGGTTTCGTCTTGGCCACGTTAACCTTGCGACGGCGTCACCTTATGTCCGTGACGCCGTCCTCTTCATCTTCTGACGTCGTCTGGATCGCATCTAGGCCGTCTGAGTAGCGACGGCCTAGTCTTTCACAACTAGACGCCGTCTCTTGAAAACACGAGTTTTGCGTTCTGACCCGTCACAATAATTCTCCGACGGCGTCGCAAATAGAACCTGACGCCGTCGCCTTCTACATTCAGCGACTGTGAGTGTCTGATTTCGACTTTGGCCATTTTCTTCATATATTCGCGCCTTTTCGTTCAAATAAGTGCCATTCCAGCATTTTGCCTTCACGAGACCTAAAAAGTGAAAAGGAACGATATTAAGCAATAACGGATACAAAAGTGATCAAATAAGGACTTAAACGACCCCTCAAAATGGTACCTTTTAAAACCTTATCAAATATCCCTACACTTGTTATTTGCTTGTCCTCAAGCAAATGTGCTTTTAGCCAATTAATTTATAAGTTAGGGGTCATTCAGCATTAATTCAAAACGGTCCACAACACATATAAGCCCCGCAAAAGTCATAACAAGCACGGAAATTACATACTAGCACCTCACATGGGGTGTTTGGATACTCACATCTCTCTCAGGTGTATAAATGAAATATAACGATATAGGAAATGGAAGATAAACACTCATTAACCGGTCCTAGTACATAGATTACCATAGGCTTGAGAATAGATCAAACCTCCATCGCTTTGGCGTAAGCACCTAGGAAAGACTATCAAAGAGGTCTTTAAAGGGTTGTAATGTTAGGCTTACGGTAGGGAAATAAGGGTTTGGTGGGATAGGCTATTTAGTGGTGGTAAGTCAAAAATCTTTATGTTAACTGCATATGACGAATGGCGTTGCTAAGCCAAGACTCGACACTCTAAACTCTAGATAACTGAAATAAACAAACATAAATTAAAAGATAGATGTAGGATGGTAGCCCGTATATATATATATATATATATATATATATATTTTTTTTATCACTCTAATTTTTTTTTTCTTTTCTCTTTTTTTTTTTTTTTTTTTTTTTTTTTATACACTTTTACTCTACCATCCTCTACGATAACATCAAAATACTAGGGATTTACAGGCACATCCCTACACTTGAGTTTTTATTATTCTAACACTAATTTGACCCGATTTGAAAAGATCAAAACACTTGGGGTACATTATTACGCAAACAAAGGGAATTTGAATTTAACGTTCCCTTCCCGTCATTTCATAAACTTTAACTTTTCCCATGAATCCCAATCATCCCAAAACTGTATACAAAGGATATGACTCGACTTAGCAACTTATGCAAGCAACTAGATAATTGAACTAAGGGTTTAGGGTGATAACAAACATTTGCACTAAAAGTGAGTGCATAAGGGGTAGGCTAAGGCGATTTGGGTGTATATTTGGGGGTGGGGTGTAAACAATGCTCTTCATTGATATTCCGGAAAAACCGAAATATCACGAGAACCGCGAAAAGGATAGGCTCTGAGGGGTTAACTAGGGGTATCGTGTACTAAAGATGAGTACAACGCAAAGGGTGTGGGGGAATTACTCAACCGATATGGAAGAAGTAATTATATTACAGGTATCAAACAAGGGTTTATCCTAATGCCTCTTATCATTTAGTTATTCCTAACTACACAAGTGTAGCCTCACTTGCGATCTCGGAATGCATCACAAAACAAGTTCTAGAATCTAATATACTACCGGTTCACACTCTAAGCATTAAAGATGAATGCTTTAATTCCTACTAATCTAAGGGCGATCCTCACATTTTGGGTGGAATTTGGGTGGTAAGGGTTTTTGTGCTAGTCATGCAACTTCCTATCCATGAGACGCTTTTGTTAAGACTAATGGCCCACTCCTATATGTCATGAAAAATTTTAAACTTGGTGCCAAAATTACCCTAACCGACATTTTCTCATGGTTTATTACACAATCACAATTGGACAAAGCAAATAGTCAAGGATAAGCATAGTTTCAAAGTTCCCGTTTTATTTTCCCTCCCTACACTTAAACTGAACATTGTCCCCAATGTTCCCCGAAAGTATCAAAGTTATGATAAAAGAAGGTAATTAAAAACGAAAGAAACTAATACTCCCCTGATTAGCTCGGTAGGATCCGTGTAAAGTGGTGGTTAAATCCTTTCCAAGAAAAATGTAAGCGTGAAAAGCTCCTTCCAATCTTATGTATCTTCTTCTTGATAAATAAAACCTGCACACTTGAAGAAAACAAACGAAACCTTCGCGTAAAATCGGCGGTAATAAAATATATAAGACTCGATTTAAACTAGGATATAATGCTTGTGGAATGAATGTTTACAGAATTTCTAAGAAAATTAAGACCTGGAAAATTCCAAAAATTTATAAGTAGCTCAGAAAACGAGAAAAAGTAATCTGATGTTTTTACTCCTTCCTGACGCCGTCAGGTTGCAATCCTGACGCCGTCAGGTTATCCTGACAAAAACTGGTCTGCGATTTTCTGGAAAAATTTCTGGAAAATTTACATCTTTAGAATCTGGAAAAAATTTCTGCAAAACATTCATTATGACTCGATACAAGCATTTGACTCGAACAAACAAACATATATATCTTTTAATTAATTGTTATTCTCATGTTTACGTTTCTTTTGAAAACGTGTGTAATCCTCCCTACACTTATCCCTTATGTAAAATACCTTTATATGTAATTAAGACGAAGTTAAAAACAAAATAAAGCATTTTTACAAATTTAAACATGAAGATAAACAATTAATAAAAGATATATGACACTAACAAGCAAACAATTAAGCATGGGTTGCCTCCCACGAAGCGCTTTTCTTTATTAAAGAGTCTTGTAGCTAGACTCGTAGTCGTGCTCCTACGTTTTCTCACCATCGCCCTCTTCATCTAAAACAATATCCTCATCGTTCACTATTTCAATATTATCCAATTGATAATGCTTCACCCGTTGCCCATTAATTGTGAATTCTCTTCCATCATGGTCTAAAAGTACAACCGCCCCATTGCTCATCTGGTTTTTTACTGAAAAGGGTCCATACCACCTAGATTTGAGTTTTCCTGGGAATAATCTTAGTCTCGAATTATACAAGAGCACTTTATCCTCTTCCAAAAACTCTTTAGGATTCTTTATTCGTTGATCGTGCCATCTTTTTGCCCTTTCTTTGTAAGTGATTGACGATTCGTATGCTTCCAGCCTTAGCTCATCCAATTCTTGAAGTTGTAAGAACCGATTTGACCCTGCTTCAGAATAATCCATATTACAGGCCTTAAGGGCCCAATATGCTTTCTGCTCAAGTTCGATAGGGAGGTGGCAAGCCTTTCCGTATACCAGGCGAAAAGGGGTTGTCCCGATAGGTGTTTTGTAAGCAGTTCTGAATGCCCAAAGTGCTTCATCCAGTTTGAATGCCCAATCTTTCCTGTTTTGGTGGACCGTTTTTTCAAGTATCCGCTTTAATGCCCTGTTTGTGTTTTCTACTTGTCCATTTGTCTGAGGATGATATGCAGTAGAAAATCTATGTGGGACGCCATACTTCTTCATCACCTTTTCCATTTGAGCATTGCAAAAGTGAGTCCCTCTATCACTGATTAATGCTTTGGGAATCCCAAATCTTGCAAAGAGCTTTTTAAGAAAGTGAATAACTACCCTTGCATCATTAGTTCTAAGGGCTTGAGCTTCTACCCATTTGGATACATAGTCGATGGCTACGAGAATGTATTCATTTCCTCTGGAAGATGGAAAGGGTCCCATGAAGTCTATTCCCCAAACGTCGAATATTTCGCAGACTTGGATATAGTTCTGAGGTGACTCATCCCGTCGTGAAATATTTCCTGATCGTTGGCATGCATCACACATTTGAACTAATCTCTTAACGTCTCGAAAAACAGTAGGCCAATAGAATCCGGCATCGAAAACCTTTCGTGCCGTGATATTCACACCGTGATGTCCCCCAGATGGTCCTGCATGACATTCTTTTAGAATTCTATCAATCTCTCTACCGGCCACGCAACGTCGTATGATTTGATCGGGACATATACGGAAAAGGAAGGGTTCATCCCAGAAGTAATGTTTTAGCGCAGTGAAGAACTTCTTTTTATCTTGTTTGGTCATGTAATTTGGCAAAACTCTACTAGACAGGTAGTTAGCATAATCAGCATACCATGGCTCACTCTCTTTAATCGCCATTAGCCGTTCCTCGGGAAAAGAGTCGCGAATATCGGTGTGATCTGACTTCTCAAGATCGGGGTTCTCCAAGCGTGATAGATGATCAGCGGCGAGATTTTCAGCCCCCTTTTTATCTCGAATTTCAATGTCGAATTCTTGAAGTAATAGGATCCATCTAATCAAGCGCGGTTTAGCATCTTGTTTTGAAAACAGATAACGTAAGGCGGAGTGATCTGTGAAGACGACAGTTTTAGAGAGAACGAGATATTGCCTGAATTTGTCGAAGGCAAATACAACGGCTAAAAGTTCTTTCTCAGTGGTTGTATAGTTCTCTTGTGCCACATTCATGGTTTTGCTAGCGTAGTAGATTGGTTGAAAATGCTTTTCCTTCCTTTGACTGAGCACTGCGCCGACAGCATAATCACTAGCATCACACATGATTTCGAACGGCTGAGACCAATCAGGGGTGACCATTATAGGTGCTTGAGTGAGATCTTTCTTCAGTCGGTTAAATGCTTCCTTGCATTCTCTAGAAAAATCAAAAGGGGCATCCTTAACAAGAAGCTGTGTCATAGGCCGGGCAATTTTCGAAAAATCTTTAATAAACCTTCGATAAAAACCGGCATGACCAAGAAAGCTGCGAATGGCTTTAACGGTAGTAGGATAAGGGAGTTTCGAAATTGCTTCGATTTTCGCTCTATCGACCTCAATTCCATTCCCTGAGACTCTATGCCCTAAAACAATTCCTTCTTTTACCATGAAATGGCATTTTTCCCAATTTAAAACCAAATTAGTTTCCTCGCATCGCTTCAACATCTTCCTAAGGTTGGAAAGACAAAGGTCGAAAGAATTTCCAAACACCGAGAAATCATCCATGAAAACTTCCATGCTGTCCTCAATTAACTCATGGAATATGGCCATCATACATCGTTGAAAAGTTGCGGGTGCGTTACATAACCCGAAAGGCATTCGCTTGTACGCGAACGTTCCGTAAGGACATGTAAATGTAGTTTTCTCCTGATCTTCAGGAGCAATTGGAATTTGAAAGTAACCTGAAAAGCCATCAAGGAAACAGTAGTATTCGTGCCCAGCTAATCTTTCAAGCATTTGGTCAATAAACGGTAGAGGAAAATGATCTTTCCGGGTGGCATCATTCAATTTTCTGTAGTCAATACATACACGCCACCCAGTAACCGTTCTTTGTGGCACCAACTCACCCTTCTCATTTTTTACAACCGTCATCCCTCCCTTTTTTGGAACCACTTGGACTGGGCTGACCCATGGGCTATCCGATATGGGGTAGATGAGACCTGCATCCAGAAGCTTAATGACCTCTTTTTTCACTACCTCTTTGATGTTAGGGTTAACCCGCCTTTGCGGTTGAACAGTTGGTTTGTAATCTTCTTCCATGAGGATTTTGTGAGTACAGAATGTAGAATCGATTCCCTTAATGTCGGCAACATTCCACGCAATCACCCCTTTATATTCTTTTAAAACTTCTAAGAGCTTCTCTTTCTGAATAGTGGTTAGCGAGGAGCTTATTATGACAGGGAGTTGGTCCTCTCCTTGAAGAAAGGCGTATTCCAAGTGACTCGGGAGATCTTTCAGTTCTAAGGTAGGAGGCTCTTTGATCGATGGTTTTAGCTGGTTTCCCGGCCTCTGAAGCTCAATAGGTTCAATTTCATCCTGACGAGGATAAAAGGACACAGCTCCAACCATCTCAATTTCATGATTGTCGTATATTACGTTGTTATCATTATTCATGAATTCGTTTAATAGATACTCGTCAATGCAGCCGTCTATGTCATCAACAAATTCATCAACTTCTTCAACTAAATATACAGGACGACCGCAGGAAGAAGAATGTCTCATAGAATCCTTAATGTCGAAGGTCACGCTCTCGGATCCTACTCGTAAAGTGAGCTTTCCATCATGAACATCAATAATGGCACAAGCCGTAGCCAAGAAGGGTCTTCCAAGGATTATTGGGACGGAATTATCTTCCTCCATCTCTAAAATTACGAAATCGACTGGAAATTTGAATTCCCCCACCCTTACAAGAACGTTCTCACAAACTCCAATGGGATATTTGATTGATCGATCAGCTAATTGGATACTCATCCTAGTTGGTTTAAGCCCTGAATATCCGAGCTTAAGAAACAGGGAGTGAGGCATCAGGTTAATGCTTGCCCCAAGATCTGCTAAGGCGTTTTTCATAGAAAGCGCCCCTATAGAGCAAGGAATAGTAAAACTGCCCGGATCTTCCTTCTTCTTGGGCATGCTCTTTTGGATGATAGCTGAACATTCTTCCCCTAATAATATCAATCCCTCAAGCTTTTTTCGATTAGATATCAGCCTCTTGAAGTATCTACTATATTTAGGGATATGATAGAATACATCAAGGAGTGGTATATTGACGGATGTTTGTTTTAAGTAAGACAATATTTTTTCATTGTCTTCTTCAGCCTTTTGATTTTTTAAACGAGAGGGATAAGGAATCCGTGAGAAAGTTGGGCGCTGGGCTGGTGCTGGTGTTTGTGGGGGAGGATCGTGAGGAGTTGGAAGAGGTGTGGGAATCGCCTCATTTCCTAACTCGGGTTCCCTTGTGATGGGGTCCCGGTTGGGATGTGGGGGATCCTTGGTAGTAGTTCCTGATCGAGTAGTGATTGCGCAAGTTGGATCGTGAAGTGCTATGCCAGGTCCACTCATTCTTTCGTGGAGAATGGTGAACTGACTTTCTAATTCAGCTTGCTGCTCTTGGATAAACTCCTCAAGACCTTTCAAGATTGCAGCCCCTTCCATGGTGAACTGCCCGAGTTTTTCTTCAAAAGGATCACGGATGGAGTACTCAGGTCCGTCCTTACCTTCCGTTCTCCATTTCAGATTGCCCCAAGGATCACATTCATCGGTTTGATAAAATGCGAGGAGTGAAGGGTCATCATAAATATCATGACTGGAGAGGAAGACGCTTTCTCGGGATGTGTCATCGCACTCATCGCTCTCATGCGATCCTCTACATATGTCGCATAAGAGATATGGGTTAGTCAGCCTTTTTGGTTCTGGTGATTTTATGAGGTAAGCTAGTTTCTTTTGTGCTTTCTCAATCCGATAATCTAAGGATAACTCTTCACTTGAGAAAGTGGAAATGCTTGACGCGTTTTCCTGCTCATTCCAATGGCTGTCTTGATATTGGATATATTCCTCTATTCGGTTCCATCCTTCTTCCGCAGTGAGATTTGCGATTCTCTGGCCAGTTGAGAAATCAATCCCTTTTTTATCCTTTCGGGAGACATTGTCGTAAAAGATTTGAACAAGCAACCAAAGGTTAATACCGTGGTGTGGAGCTTGTTGAATAAGATCTTTGTAACGACTCCAGGAGTTGGTGATAGATTCTCCATCGGGTTGGTGAAAGTGCAGAATTTTGCTCCTACATGCTGCAGTTCTTCCAGGAGGAAAGAACTTTCTGGTGAACTTAGTTGTGAGTTGTTCCCATGTGAAAATGGACCTTGGAGGGAGCTTGTCGAGCCACTCCTTGGCTTGCCCTTGAAGAGAAAATGGGAAAAACCGGAGTCTAGATGTCTCCTTAGATGCTCCGTCGGCATAGATAGCATCAACAATTTTTAGAAACTGTTTGATGTGGTGAATTGGGTTTTCACTGTGGGATCCATGGAATTGACATGCCTTTTGGATTAGCCAAATATCAGATGCATGCAATACCTCATTGATCTGTTCCGAGGGATAGACAATGGCATTGGTGAATCCAGATGCAGAGGGATAGGAGTGTTCCCCAAGAGTTTTCGCTTTAGGAGGATTTATGGGGCTATTGGCTGGAGTGGTAAGGACTTCCTCGCCATTTTGGCTCAGATCGTCAACGATAATGGTTTCAGGAGATTGTGGTGAATGAGGAGATTCTTCATCAGATGTAACTCCATCAAAATTGATTGAAGTGCCATGAAGTTCTGAATCATGGAGAGCTTTTTTCGCTTATTGAGCTCTCTTTCGGGTTCTGCAAATGGTTCAATAAGAGTTTTGGTGGAACTGCGGGTTCTAAGTTGCTTAAGGGGGTTTGTATGGGGACGTGGTTGTTGATTATCACCTTCCATGATGAAAAGTGATGAGGTTACGAACAAAGGTTACGAAGAAGGGGGATAGACTAAGAGAAATCTAAAAATGAGATAAAAGTTTACTTGATAGGAATCAAGCAAAGAAACCTAAACGAGGTGGACTACTAACTAGCTATTCTATTCCCCGGCAGCGGCGCCAAAAACTTGGTAACGCTACACGCGTCGTTCGGGGTCAAGGAAACTTCCTTTTCTTCGAGCAAGTTTTATAACACCCTAGGCAGTGAACCTAATCGTTGTAGTGTAGTAATTAGGGTAAGCCACGGGTATTGATATCGTTCTCAAGGGGAATAGGAATGCTAGTAGGGAGTTACTACGCTAAGGTTAAGGTTGAGGAAGATTATTTTTTATCTTTTTATATTTTATGAAAATGGAAAGGTACGAATCTCGGGTATTGGATTTGGGGGGTTGGTATTTCTACCGATTACTTCTACTATTATCTAATTATCTAATCTAAGGTTGTGGGAGTCTATGTCTAATTAATGTGTGCTCGTATGATAGTTTAAAGATGTGTTTACTTAGTTTGTATTACTCCTTAATTATCTCCTATTGATGGTTGAGTGTCACGTCTTATTCCTAGTTGCGTTGTGCTTCTAAAGTTGTAGGGTATGCGTTTCTCCCTAACTCTTTGAACTTACCAAAGGGTCTTGTCTACAAATCCACGTAGAGATTATAGACTCCTACTCTAAGGCACTCTTCGGATGTTTTAGCCTACAATCACTCAGGTAATCATACTCTAAGGTTCACAAAGATGAATCAAGCATTAAGTACACAACGAATGACCTATCGCATTACTAGATCATTAATCAACTAAGATAAGAAACAACCAATCAATATTCAATAATTAAGTTTCATACTTCCTAAGCAAACACACAAATAAATTAGCCGGACATGGAGAACATGCAAGCATACACACAAATAATCAAAGACATAATTGAATTAATGAAGCAAAGACTTATCTTGGTGTAAGATAGGGTTAAAAACCCTAAAATACTATACAAGACACCTTAGGTTCGGTTTTAGGTTTTTACTCCAAAGACTCTCCACCCAAAGACTGAAAAATTCGGATTCTATATATAAGATTACAATTGCGACGGCGTCACCTTATGTTTAGTGACGCCGTCGTATCGCCGCCATTAGGGTTTCGTCTTGGCCACGTTAACCTTGCGACGGCGTCACCTTATGTCCGTGACGCCGTCCTCTTCATCTTCTGACGTCGTCTGGATCGCATCTAGGCCGTCTGAGTAGCGACGGCCTACTCTTTCACAACTAGACGCCGTCTCTTGAAAACACGAGTTTTGCGTTCTGACCCGTCACAATAATTCTCCGACGGCGTCGCAAATAGAACCTGACGCCGTCGCCTTCTACATTCAGCGACTGTGAGTGTCTGATTTCGACTTTGGCCATTTTCTTCATATATTCGCGCCTTTTCGTTCAAATAAGTGCCATTCCAGCATTTTGCCTTCACGAGACCTAAAAAGTGAAAAGGAACGATATTAAGCAATAACGGATACAAAAGTGATCAAATAAGGACTTAAACGACCCCTCAAAATGGTACCTTTTAAAACCTTATCATATTTACAAAAAAAAAAAAAAAAAAAAAAAAAAAAAAAAAAAAAAAAAAAAAAAAACCTACATATTTTGTATATATTATTTGCATACTAACTTTTCATTTGAGGATCTTGTTGTATAGTTATGTAACATATATGGTAATCAACTCACCATGTCTTTGACAAGAAAGAGTTGACTCGCCATGAGGGTACGGGTCTGGTGGGCATTCCTCAAATCCGTTGATAGTTGTTGATTTACTAAAAATCAGAGGGTTATCAATGTACCCTGGTCTCACACACCAAACATTGGCTACTCCATAAGCAAACAACTCTGGTAAAGAGATATCAAATCCGTTGGATGGTTGACAATTTGCCAATAAATTATATGGTGCTCAACTCACCATGTCCTTATAGATGAAGAGTTGGCTTGCCCACAAGTTTATGGCTTCTGGAAAGGCAGTGGAATACCATGACTAGTCCTAAGTTCACGGCTTCAGGTAAAGACAAGTCAAATCCGTTGATGGGTGTGATGGTTTGCCAAAAACCATTAGGGTTGTCCAACACACCGTTGATTCATGTTCTAAGTGTTGGACTGGTTATTGGTTCACCAGGGTGATGTCATGATTCCACCAAAGAACCAGCTAGCCTAAGAGTGAGTAGCTACTTGGTAAAGGCTCATCAAATCTACTCAGGTTACTATTGCTGTTGGATTCTGATGCTGCTGCATAGGAGTTGCTGATGGATCTTTGTACGTTCATGCTGCTACTGGTGGTTCTAGGAGTTGCTGCTGGTTCATACTGTTGCTTCAGTTGCTGTGGTTTTCAATCCTCTTGCACGTTCAAGATCTATCTGGAAACTTGAAGTTAACATGGTCAAATTCAAGTTTAGGGGAGGATTGTTAGTAATTATTGTAACAGTGGGTTTCTGCTGATAAAGGTTCATGCTGATAGTATTAGTATTACTCCTGATAGTTATTTCTGTTTCTGCTAATAGTGCAGTTACTGCTGATAGTTATTTCTGTTTCTATGGATATGTAGTTTCCGTATTATTAGTATTTAGTTAGGATATGCATGAGTTAATTTAGGAAGAGATAATGCATATCTTTTACGTGTTTAGTAAGCTGCAGAATTAGGGTTTCTAAGAGTATAAAAGAAATCGGCGGCTAGGTTTTATGTACGCTTTTCAATAACATTATTAGTAATTGAATATAGATCCATAGAGGATCAAGTATTTTGTGTTTATTGTCTTTATAATTCTTTTGTTCATATTCCGCGTGGACATAAGTCTAATAAAGGTTCTCCATAGTTTGCTTGTGATTACACTAGTTTACTATACGTTCATTAAGGCTCTTAAGATCTATCTGGGACTGATCCAACAGTTATATTCAACATTTTCCATTTTTAATCAACTCTCAGCATCAGCATCTGTTTCCTCATCACGATTATATTCAACAACACTCATAATTGAATCATCAATTCAATGTTTTGCACTGTAAACTTGAGGATTTGGTTTGAATGCTCTATGTGAAAACTTGGTTTAATAAGCAAGAATTGGTCCATATCCATCTGGATTTGGTTTAAAAGAAAACTTTTGAATTGTTGTGATTGACTCACCATGTTTGTAAACAACATTTCAAAATTCTTTGATTTTGTTTTGTAAGTCGACAATTTCATCAAGATACTCATCAATTTGTCTCCTCAAATGCTTTTTGTACTCAAAAAACTGTTTTTGACGAGTTAACAATTCAGACTTGGCTTTTTGAATTTCCGAAGTGAGACGTTAATTTGTTGTTTATGATCAAATTTTAGTTGTTCTATTTGAGAAAGCAATGCATTCTTGGATTCAACTAGATCACGTATCTGTTTTTCCAAAGATTTTTCATTTTGGTATGATTTTGCAAATGCAACTTCAAAACTATGTTCACGTTTCTCTTTAGTTTCAAAAATGTTGAGTTGGAACTTATAGCATTCATTATCCTTAGTCAACAGTGCAATTTTATCTTGCAGTTTCTTATTTATCTCATTGCATTTTTCCATTTTAGATAGGGTGGTCTGACATAAGGTCATGAGTTCCGAATCTGGATTAGACAAAGGTTCATTTTGTTCAACTTGAGTCTCAACATAATCATTATGTAGATCCTCAGATATGACCACGGAGTCAACTTGATTATCAATATTAACCATTAGGTCATCTTGATCGTCAAATGTAACTACGGGGATCCATTTGATTGTCGTCGTAATGAGATGTAGAAGGCTCATGTTGAACACTTTGTGCCTCGTTGGATGCAGATGCAGACGGAGATATCAGATCATGTATAAGTATATTCGGATCCGGTACCTGAGACAAGCCATCAGTGTCATACACTGGGCCTGTGTCACTCATGTGGAGCTCTTGAATGTTTGCCATTAACATCACAGCTGCATTAGCCTGCAAGTCATCCATGTCATCATCAGAATCTGCATTAGCCATGAAGCTTTGTTCCTTGTTGGTAAGAGTTCCACCAGCTTCATCCTTGAGAGCCAAGAGTAAAGCCTCCTTATGATAAGAGCTGCCTCTTGTTCTCGGCTTTGGGCATACATTAGCCAGATGACCCTTCTCGTTGCAGTTGTAGCATCGAAGACCATTAACCCCAGTCTGAGCATTACCCTGATCAACCATTTGAACCCGTTTTTGTAGAGCACCCATGTTATTCCTTCCATTAACATTAAACCCTTGACCACTACCCATCGGACGACCATTTCCACGATTCTGAACCCCAACTCTTCCATTGTTAACAACAGCTTGATTTCTTGTGTTTGAGGAGGTACGAATGCGGTTGTTGGATTTGTTTGCGAATCTCCCAAAGGCTCTAGCAATCATGAAAAATCCTTGATTCAATGCATCGAAGGCTTCTGCATCCTCATTTGATTCACTGTAGAGTGCTTGATCATTGTTGTTATTGTATGGAACCAATTGAGTTTCTTGTGATTGTTGATGTGATGGATCATATGGTGTAATCTGAGCAGTTGGTTGTGGAGGATTTGTGAAGACAGTTGGCAAGTTCAGAAATTGAGGATAACATGCTTGAGTGTACAAAGCAAGAGTTTGATTATCCGGGAGTTGGTCATGTCTCCTAAGTAACTAGCTACTACCACCATTCAAAATTACCAAAACAAGGGTAGCTACCAACAAACTATGCATGCATACACTAGAAACAATTATACGGAAGCAATGTAAACATAAACAAAGCAATTAAGGAATCATAACTAGGCTAGCACCAGAGGTGCTTAGCCGCTCATATTAACTAAAACAATCGATTCAATGTTTAACATTACAAAATACATGAATTGAAAGTAAAGAAAAGATAAAATGCTAATGCTTATCGTAGGGGAGTGATTTCTCCCTTGGAGATGGCTTCGTATGCTCCCTAAGATCTGTCTTCAACCTTCTACTCACGTTCACTGATGTTGTGTGTGAAATGGGATGATTCGAAATACTGGAATTCGAGTGGTATTTATAGGCCAGATCTGGTTACGGCGTAACTTAAGTTGAGAGTTACGCCGTAACACCATTATCTTCGTAATTTGCACTGAAAATGCTTGTTACGGCGTAACATCTGGAAGGAGTTACGCCGTATCTTCGATAAATCCTGGTTAAGCCGTAGTTGAGACAATAGTTACGGCGTAGCTTGCAGCGGCGCGGAACCTCATTTGACCTAGTTAGTTACATCGTAATCTTTGGAGAAAGTTACGTCGTAATCTTTAGTTGAGTTGGTTTTCTGAGCCATGCTTCTGTTACGGCGTAATGTGAGAGGGGAGTTACGCCGTAACATCTTCAAAATGAGCATACTATCATATATCTTCAATAAACTCTCCAAATCCGCGTCTCTTTAGCTCCAATGCTCGTAATTTACCTAAAAGTGAAATATAGAGGAAAACAAGCGTAAATCCATATAAATGATATAAAATACGAGCATTATCAGGGGAAATTGACACTTAATATTCAGGACTATTTGATCTTATCAGTTGCGCTATAAGATGGATACCCACCATACTACTCAGGAACGTCTCACAAAGATTGAGGGACATTTGACATGTTTGGAGTATGCTATGACATTAGCACTGACAAAGTCGGGGTATCTAGAAGATGTTGTGGAGTACCTGAGGCGTAACATGAAGAGTGGAGCAGAGGAGGCAAGCAGCAAGTTCTCCAAGATAGAAGAGCAGCTCAAAGAGTTTGAAGAATGGAAAGTGACCAAGAAGAGTCAGCCCGGGGCAACACCAGACAATACTTAGTTTAATGTTATGATAGCCACAAGATGTTTGGTTTAATAGTAAAGTAGTAGTTGTGCTGTACAAACTAATAGGACCCGTTGATGTTGTCACCCTATTTATCGGTCCTGCAAATTGAAATTTTCCTTAAATGTATTCGAATGCGTGGTAATGGAAATTAATGCATATTCGAAACAATATCGTTGTTATTATTACTCATGCATTAAATCCACCTTCGTTAAGTCTGTAATAAGAACATCGTAACATGATAGAAAAAATATGCACTACACATGAATAATACAACATAATTAAAACTTTGATCGACGTGTTGTACATGTCAAATATGTAGTTATTCTCGTAATGACCCTCGTGCTTATATAGATAACTCATTATCATGTTTATTATGGTTGAAGGACAATGTTGCCAGTAAAGCAAAACGCGAACACAACTGACATTGAGAGACTCATTAAAGAACAAGTTGTCGCTGAAATCGCAAACTACATGGTCAACCACCACAAAGATTGTGCCAACTAGATGGCTAGGGAAGAGACTAACCGCGAAGAACTCACAACACGTGATTGCTCTTATCAAGAATTCTTAAGCTATAAGCCCTTAACCTTTAAGGGGACTGAAGGAGTCACAAGTTTGGCACAATGGTTTCAAAAAACTGGACTCAATCTTTCGCGAAAAGAGTTGTGCAGACAATTGCAAGATCAAGTTTGCTACTTGCACATTTCAGCGACAAGCACTCATATGGTGGAACGCTTATGTTCACTCAGTAGAAGTCGACACTGCATACTCTCTTCAGTAGGGCACACTGAATAAAATTATGATTGCCGAATATTGCTCAAGAAGTGAAATGCGAGCAATGGAACAAGAATTCTGGGGGCTAACTATGACAGGAAATGACCTTGAAGGATACACCAAACGCTTTCGCAAATTGGCCCAACTGTGCCCTGACATAGTAAAGCCAGAGGAAAAGAAGCCCGAAGCGTATAATTGGGGACTCTCACTAGAGATCCAGAGGAACATCGTTTTCGTCACACCCGGGTCTACCCGAAGAGCCACCCATTCAGTCTCTAGGATAACTGGAGAAGTAAATCGGAGAAAGACAATAGGAAACAGGTGACAATAAGAGAAACTAGAGGTGTGACAGTATAGTGAAACGGGTTCAATAGCTGAACAGGCGCCAAGAGATGGCTCGCATTGGAGCTACTGCCATTGGAAAGAAAAAGGGATATCCCGGGACATTACCCAAGTGTTACACATGTCGGTACCATCACGAGGAAGCATGCCCCAAGAGACCAAGGCATGAGCTGAGAAAATTTGAAAATTCCCACCAGGTAATTCTGACGTACCACGGATGGGAAAGGAAGGGTCATACTAGGAATGTGTATCCAAGGAGAAAGAAATACCCGGGAGGATGAACTTACCAAAATCCCTATTAGAAGGAATAAATAAGACTCGTCTAGACTGAAACGATCATACAAGCAGAGACGAAGTGGGTTAGAGACAATCCTCTATGTAATAAAATCTAGTTTTATGTTCCGAATGGTATTTCCTAAAAAAATTTGTCCTAAGTACCTTCTTATGTAAGTTTCATGTACTAAGTATTCTTGTTCAAGGAATCTGTTATCCTTGAATTCTATCGTGCTATTTCAGCGTTTACTCTCTTTGTTATTATTTCATTACCCTATAAAGACTTCCAACCACTTGACCATTATTTGAAACTTTCTTGAGCTAAGAAAAAGTTACCCTAAGGATTCAATCGACCGCATACAAACACTTAATGGCATCACGAATTTGCAAATCATTTTACTAATATCACAAAAACTACTTTGGTACTTTTCACTAAAAACAGGAAATTTTGATATCACAATGAATCATTTTTAACCTCAACGCAAAAAAATTTGCCTAAGCAAAGCCTTAAGACGATGTAAGTCCTAAGGATAAGCATAAACTATTTTTAAACAATTAAAATGTTTATTGCCACAAAATGTCTTGAGTTATTTTACAAAAACTTTGCAATTCAATTTACTCAGGAAAACTCTAAACAATAAATCAAAACTATACCTAACTCTACATTACCGGTCCTCGATTGTACATAGCCTGATCACCTATGTATAATCCAGGAGGGGTCATGTTACAGACGGGATGGTAAATTTTCTAAACTAAGTTATGTATTTTCTAAGTAAAGTGCTAACGCACGACAATTGGCTCCCAAATATCAAACTCGAAAGGAAAGTTTTGGTTTTCTACATTGCACAACCGACACCTCATTTTAGGCAAAACACTTACTATTCACGTCACTTCTCCAACAATGATTATGAAACCGTATCAGACTTTAAGATGTCACGGTAATCAGATATTCGGAAGAGTACCGACTTACACAGATGGTGTGGGACGACATTGATAAAGCTTATGAAAAGGAGTATGTAGTACATACATTCTGGCCCTACATGAATATAGTGAAGACTTTGTTCTTACCGCGACATTTCACAAAGGTTATGAACCATCCTAAAACAAGCCAAAATATATAGTTTTACCTATTGCTCCACAACTAAGAAAACATGAGAAACACCACAAGACACACGACCTGAGATTTGAATCAAATGTATCCGCATCTGGGAACTAGAAATCCTGTCTTGGTAACGCAAAGTGTACAGTGTACACCTTACCTTTCGTTCTTAATATACATCTGATAAAATGTAAATGTTCGGTGATTACGGTTGAGAAATTCGTTATCACCCAAACAAAGCAAGCGCGGTTTCTGATGCTCAAAGCACGGAAGAGCGACCTGGACATCTTAGGATTAGATCATTGGGATAAAAATTAGTTCACTCCTTCCATCATAAATTCTTGAGACACCATTCGAAGCTATTTGAGAAGAGAACCGACCAAGAAAGGAACCTACAATAAAATGGGAATTGGTCATGTAGAGAGATGAGATCGACTAGTACGTTTGACTGACAGAAGTTAGGTTCCCACCTTTGGGAGGGACATAAAATATGTCATGCACAAATCTTACAAAATCCATGAAATCCATTCACATAGGATCCGACAAGATGTACATTGATTGGTAAAATCCCTACTAGAGACCATACTGTTGGGAAATTCACTTTTGGGAGTTAATACTTATAGTCTTAAAGTTAGTACTGATAGTGATGTTAGAAGAGTATTAACTAGTTAGTACTGATAGTGCAAAAGTTAGTACTAGTAGTGTTGAGTTTGTACTGATCTATATTAATAATGTTGTGTATGATTTGTAACAACATATCTTCTATTCCAATAGAAGATATAATATACTTAATGCATAGTTATCTTTGTAAGGGATCTTCTTAGTGTATAAAAGGAGATCCTAGCTAGGTCAAGCATATACCAATCCTCTAGCCGTCTTAAGAAAAGCTTCAAGGTTGTAAACCCTAGTACTAGGAGAGTACTCGTATTATTAATCAATAATATTGAAGCTGTTGGTGTTACATTTGTGTTTAAATTGATCTTCTAAGTGCATTCAAGTAGATTTCGCATACTTGTGTGTATCTACAACAAAGTTTCTCATTGTTGTTTTGGAACCATCCAAGGCAACTACACGTTTACAAACTAAGTGTTCTAGATCTAAGGTTTGGGACTCCACAAGTGGTATCAGAGCTTGTGTCCTAAAGCTTTGTTTTTAGAAGATCCTGTGTGACAAATCTGTTGAAATGGATTTTGACTCAAGCAAATCCAGTATTGTTACCAGAGTTCCTAAGTTGCAGCCAAATGAATATGAACTTTGGAGAATGCGCATAGAGCAGTACTTCTTGGTACTTGATTTTAAGCTGTGGAACATTGTGATCAATGGAGACTCTTACAAATCCATTGTCACTGAAGAAGTTGGTGGTAAGGTTGTTATTAAAGACAAAGGTGAACCTATCACTAATGAAGAAATGGCTCTAAGAGGCAATGATCTCAAGGTCAGAAGTCTTTTACTTATGGCAATACCTGATGATCATCAACTCACCTTCAACAAACACAAAGATGCTCAGAGTTTGTTCAAAGCCATTGAGACAAGATTTGGTGGGGACTATGTCACCAAGAAAACGCAGAAGACTCTTTTGAAGCAAGAGTTTGAAAACTTCATTGCTTGTGCAACTGAGTCCATTGACTCAGTTTACAATATGCTTCAAAAACTTGTCAGGCAATATTAGATGTGGACATCTCCAAGGAAGATGTCAATCTCAGGTTTGTTAGAAGTCTTCCATCACCAAAATGGGACACTCATGTCATTGTATGGAAGAATAAGTCAGAATTTCAAACTATGAAGTTGGAGAGTTTGTTCAATAGCTTTAAGGTGATTGAACAAGATATGAAGAGAGCTGCAGCTGCATCTTCTAGCTCTAGGGCACAAAACATAGCCTTTGTGGCTCACCCAGCACCTATTAATGATAAGGACAGTATCAATGTTAGTACTCCTAGTACTAATGTTAATACTGATTGTCTGGCCATCACTGCTGCAGGAATCAATGAAAGTAAAATCTATGCTTTCATCTCAGAGCAACAACATGGATCTCAGATTACTCATGATGACCTGAGACAGATCCATGAAGATGACATGGAAGAGATGGATATCAACTTGAACATTGCCTTGATAAGTATGAGGGCAAGAAAGTTCATGAAGAGGACTGGGAGGCAGATTAAGATCAATGATGGAGATACTGATGGGTTTGACAAAGGAAAGGTAGAATGCTACAACTGTGGTAAGCTTGGGCATTTCGCCAGGGAATGCAGAAGCCCCAGGAGCAAAGGAAAAAGTGGTGAGGCTGAAAATTCTAAAGCAATGGTGGTTGTAGATGGTGTTGGATATGATTGGAGTTTCATGGCTGATGAAAAAGAGAGTCCAATCAACATGGCTTTGGTATATGAGGTACTTACTAAATCAAATTGCTCAGATACATGTGTCTCATTAAGTGAATATGAGTCTCTTAAAACTCAATATCATAAACTGGCTGAAGAGTTTTCCAAAACCAGTTATAATTTAGCAAATTGTAAAAGAGGCTTAGCAGTTTTAGAAAAACAAATTGTGCATTATAAAGAAAATGAGTCAAAGTTTACTGAAGCAACTGATGTACTTAATAGGGAAATTTCTTTTAAAGACACCACCATAACTGTGTTAAAAGAAGAGCTAGAGAGAGTCACACAAATTAAAGACAACATAGAACTAAGTATTGATACTCTTCAAGACACACAACACTATAACTCAAAGAGAATTGATAAATACCTTGAAAAAGCACTAATTGGCAAAGCCAAATCAGGTATGGGTTATAAGACAGCACCACCACCATTCAGAGGCATTCCCTCACCACCTGGAATAGACCTTGAACACACTAGCTTAGAAGAGTTTAAGGCACCCATTTTTGTCCGTGAACCCATTAGGCCCAAAGCAGAAAAGACTGATGAGACCTTTGAAAGTACCAGTTACACTTCCTTACCTGAGGTATATGTGTTTGAAAACAAAAGACAAGTGTAGAGTCTTGTGAACCAAAGCAAGAACAGGCCATTAAACCTGTAAGACCAACTGACAAACCTCTTAGGAAACCCGTAAAATATGTTGAGATGTATAGAAACAGGTCATCTAGTCCTAGAGGTAACAAAATAAATTGGAACCAACTAAAATCTGAACAAATAGGAGATGAATTTGTCATGTATAATAAATCTTGCTTTGTGTGTGGAAGTTTTTCTCATCTGCAGGCTCAATGCAGACACCCTATGAGACCTCAACCCATCATGACCCCAAAAGCAGTTCTTCTTAAAACTGGCATAAAATATTTGAATACTACAAAGCCAGTTAATACTGCTAGACCACAACCCAGAGTATTTGGTGAAAGTCCCAAAAGAAACTTTTCAAAATCATCATCTACTTCACCAAGGCCCTTTAATACTGGAGCAGCACAAAGCTTTAAATCTTATGATGAAAAAATCAAGTTTTACAAGAAAAAGGTTAATACTTATGAGCCAAAACTTAATACTTATAGGCCAAAAGTTAATACTTTTAAGCCAAAAATGAAAACTGTTGGTTCTAAAGTGAATGTTGCTAGGGGAATCAAGGGCAATGTTGTTAAGCCCTCAGCTTGTTGGGTTAGAAAGACCACTCAATCCAACAGTGCATCAGTTACTCTCAAGAAATATGATTACATTGATGCACGAGGCAGATCCAAATAAGTAATGGCTTGGGTCCCCAGAAGGAACTAATTTCCTTTATTTTGTGTGCAGGGACATTCCAACAAGAATGATGATCTTGGCTATTCAGACAGTGGGTGTTCCAGGCACATGACCGGAAATCTATCCTATCTTTCAGACTTCACTAATTTGAATGGAGGATATGTTTCTTTCGATGGTGGTATAGGTGGAAGAATTACTGGTAAAGGCACAATTAAAACTGGTAATTTAGACTTTGAAGATGTGTACTATGTGAAAGAACTCAAATACAATCTGTTCAGTGTGTCACAAATGTGTGACAAGAAGAATTTTGTTCTATTCACATACACTGATTGCTTGGTTTTATCTCAAAATTTTAAGTTGCCTAGTGAAGATGAGGTACTACTTAAGTTTCCAAGGAAAAGCAATTTGTACTCTGTTAGTATGAAAAACATAGTGCCTAAAGACAACCTTACATGTTTAGTTGCTATAACTTCTTTGGATGAATCTATGTTATGGCATAGAAGGCTTGGTCATGTGAACTTTAAGGTAATAAATCTTTTAGCTAAAAATAACCTTGTAAGAGGTTTACCTTAAAAAATATTTGAAAATAAACAGACATGTATTGCATGCCTCAAAGGAAAGCAGCATAGATCCTCTTGTAAGCCCAATGTTTTTAACTCTATCACCCAACCACTTCATATGCTGCACATGGACTTATTTGGCCCCACTTCTGTCAGCAGCCTGAATTTTAAGAAGTATTGTTTGGTTGTGACTGATGATTTTAGCAGATTTACTTGGGTTTTCTTCATGAATACTAAGGATGAGAACTGTGAAATCCTTAAGTCTTACATAACTGCAGTAGAGAACCTTACTGATAAGAAAGTTAAAATCATTAGGTGTGATAATGGGTCAGAGTTTAAAAACCAAGTCATGAATGATTTCTATCAGCTTAAAGGTATTAAAAGAGAATACAGTGTAGCTAGAACTCCTCAGCAGGATGGGGTTGCTGAAAGTAAAAATAGGACATTGATAGAGGCGGCTAGGACTATGTTAGTAGATTCCAAGTTACCCACAAATTTTTGGGCTGGGGCAGTTAATAATGCTTGCTATGTTCAAAACAGGGTACTGGTAGTAAAGCCTCATGGCAAGACTCCCTATGAGCTGTTTTTAGGTAGAAAGCCTACCCTAGACTTTCTTAAACCTTTTGGGTGTCATGTCTCTATTCTCAATACCATTAACCACTTAGGTAAGTTTGATGGAAAATATGATAGTGGATATCTGGTTGGCTACTCATTGAATAGTAAAGCCTTTAGGGTTTATAATTCTAGAACCAGAAGGATAGAGGAGAATCTGCACATAGAGTTTCTTGAGGATAAACCTAGTGTAGAGGGGCAAGGACCAAAATGGCTTTTTGATATTGATATGCTAATAGAATCTATGAACTATGTGCCTGTTTCTATGGATTCTAACATTATTGCAGGAGAAAAGCAAGGTCCTGATGCAGATTCTGATGATGATGATGATGATTGTGTCCTATTGCCCATTTGGAAGGACAACTCAGTTGGAAGCACTTCTTCAGGGGAGGCAAACAACGATGATGATCAGCCTCAAAAGACCAATGATTCTAATGCTAAAGGAGGTGTAACCAATATAGATGACACAGTGATAGAACCTCAAGTGATCAGTACTAATGTGGTTAATACTGATAAGCCATATGTTAGTACTGATGAGCCAGAATTTAGTACTGATGGTCCTCATTCCATTCCATCAGCTAATACAGAGGTTCCTGATCCCTATGGTGAAGCTGATGAGATTTATTTTACTAATATAGCTTCATCTTATGTTGTTCCTGCTACACCACACAAACGGATCAATCAGGATCATCCCTTGGAAAATGTTATTGGGGATGTTCATGCTGAAAGAGCTACAAGATCTAAATTTTAGCATAGTGAGATTGGATTCTTTAGTGCCATCTATGAAGAAAGGATACATGAGGACACTCAAAAATGTCTCTTTGCTTGCTTTGTTTCACAGGCAGAACCAAAGAAAGTCTACAAAGCTCTTGAAGATGAAGCATGGGTAGAAGCAATGCAAGAAGAGCTTCTCCAGTTCAAACTTCAGAATGTATGGGTTCTTGTGGATCTTCTTGATGGTAAGAGAGCTATTGGCACTAAATGGGTTTTCAGAAACAAGAAAGATTGAAGAGGTGTAGTAATACGGAACAAGGCTAGACTGGTGGCTCAAGGGTATACATAACAGGAAGGAATCAATTATGAAGAGGTCTTTGCTCCAGTGGCAAGGATTGAAGCTATCAGATTATTCCTGGCCTTTGCATCATACAAAGACTTCACAGTATATCAGATGGATATGAAGAGTGCTTTCCTCTATGGAAAGATTGAGGAGGAAGTTTATGTCTGTCAACCTCCAGGCTTTGAAGATCCTAACTTTCCTGACAAAGTATACAGGGTTCAAAAGGCACTCTATGGTCTGCATCAGGCCCCAAGAGCTTGGTATGAAATATTGGCCAAGTATCTTTTAGGCAATGGGTTCAGAAGAGGGAAGATTGATCAGACTCTATTCATCAAGAATGTGAAGAATGATATCCTGCTGGTTCAGATCTATGTTGATGACATTATTTTTGGCTCAACCAAGCAGGATCTATGCAGAGAGTTTGAAAATTTGATGCATGATAGGTTTCAGATGAGTTCTATGGGAGAACTCACCTTCTTTCTTGGGCTACAGGTCAAGCAGAAAATAGATGGCATATTTATCAGTAAGGATAAGTATGTCAAGGAGATTTTGGTGAAGTTTGGCTATGATCATACAAAGATTGCAAGCACTCCTATGGAGCATAATAAGCCATTGCTTCCAGATGCTGATGGTGAAGAAGTTGATCAACACCTCTATAGATCAATGATTGGATCATTGATGTATTTGACTGCCTCCAGACCAGATATTATGTTTGAAGTTTGTGCATGTGCAAGATTCCAAGTCTCTCCAAAGCTTTCTCACATGCATGCAGTTAAAAGAATCTTTAGATATCTGAAAGGCCACGCTCAACTAGGCCTTTGGTATCCTAAGGACTCTCCCGTTGATCTGGTAGCTTATTCTGACAGTGACTATGCTGGGGCAAGTCTTGATAAGAAGTCAACCATAGGAGGATGTCAGTTTCTTGGTGATAGGTTGATTTCATGGCAGTGCAAGAAGCAGAGCATTGTGGCAAACTCTACAACTGAGGCTGAGTATGTAGCTGCTGCAAGTTGCTGTGGTCAAGTTCTCTGGATTCAGAATCAGATGCTTGATTATGGGTATACTTTCATGGGCACTGTCATTTATATTGATAACAACAGTACTATATGCATTATCAAAAATCCAGTTTTTCATTCTAAAACTAAACATATAGAGAAAAGACATCACTTTATAAGAGACTGTAATGAAAAGAAACTCATCCAGGTTGACAGGATTGATACTGAGTTTAATTTTGTAGATATTTTAACAAAAGCTTTTGAATTGGGAAGGTTTCAGTACTTGGTCACAAGTATTGGGATGCTTCATCCATAATATGTCTTATCTCTCTCTATTTTGTTAAGTTTTGTAAACTGGTGATTAGTGCTGATTGTTATCTAGTTAATACTGATTGTGTAATGTTAATACGGATTGCCAAGAAAATGTCTTGGATTGTGTTTTCTTGGTTCTGGACTAACTTCTCAGGTATAGCACAAATAGTATGGATGGAGTTTAGTGATTGATTGTTACAGCAAGTGTGGTTCTCTCACTTATGCTCATTCTGATGCAACCACATGATGGAACTTGCTGTAACTCTGGATTTAGTGATGCCAAAGCATTATGTGGCATTTTGTGGTATTAATGAACATGAATTGATGGTTTCAGTTAGTCAGGTCATTCTACACTAATCCACTCTTTGCCATTCTATCTGTTTACAGATAGTGTGACTAGCCCAAGGGCATCTGGCTTAGAGAACATTGAGCAACCGTGAATCCAACACTTGTGTTGGAGGAAACACCTGCCATGAGCTGGAAACCCTGTCAAGAAGGCCCTTTTAATGGGACTATCCATCACAGGCAGTGCTATGCACTGAAACCATTAGTTTTCACCAAACCAGAGGCCATGTAAGGCTGACCTTGATTAAGTGTCTGTTACCACACTTAATCCTTTCAAAATTGGGGTTTCAGTATTGTAATTTCCAAACTATAAGATAATACTGATGGGTAAAGTTAATACTGATGGTTATAAGTTAGTACTGATAAGCCTAGTTAGTACTGATGAACTAGCCGTTAGTACTTAATCCAAAAGTCTATTATGCAATGATTACTTTTGCAAATTGAGTTGTTACCGTCTGTTTCTTTATATAAGGGTTTCCTAATTGGTTTCTCTTCACTTTTTACCATAAATATTTACAAGGCGGTTCAACCAAAATTCTCCAACTCTCTATATATTGCATAACTTTTCAATTGCTTTCACCACAATTTACTAAAGGCTTTTGCGATCAAATCCCACTTTACTACCCCTCATTCTTATTGCTCATGGCTCCTCTTGATTTTGTCGATAAGCACAACATGGTGGCGTACTTGGACTTGCCAGAAGGCAATGAAGAATTCACTGAGATAGTAGCTTTCCTCAATAGAAGCAGCATCAGGTTTACTTTACTTTTAAACCCTACTATCTTATGTACCCCTGTCAGGAAGTTTTGGCAAACTGCTATTGCCTCAACAACTGAGGAAGGGGTACAACAGTTAATTGGCACAGTGGATGGCACACAAATTGTTATTACTGAAGCCTCTCTAAGAGAACATCTTCATCTTAGGGATGCTGAAGGTATTAGCACTTTGCCAGCCACTGACATAATTGAACAACTCTCATTGATGGGGTATAGACATGACAATACTTTCAACTTTCACAAAAGTCAGTTTTCCCCACAATGGAGGTTTCTAATTCATACCCTCTTACATTGCTTGAGTCACAAAAGGACTGGCTGGGATGCTTTTCCCACAAACATAGCCACAGCCTTGATCTGCCTTGCAACAGGCAGGGTGTTCAACTTTTCAAATTATATTTTTGAGGGTATGCTTAAAAATGTAGTTAGCAAAACCAAGTTTCTAATGTATCCCAGGTTTATACAAATATTTTTGGATCTTCAAAAACAAAACTTACAGCGTCACAAAAATGTTTATCCATCAAAAATACTCACAGCCAAAGTATTTTCAAATGTGTTAAGGGCTGTGGTAGGATATAGTGGGGTTGTAGTACCATTGTTTCCTAACATGCTTATTGCAGAGGGTGAAGGACCATCAAGCACAGGTGGCTCCCAACACACACCCACAGATGGTGAAAAATCTCCCAATCAACAACTTTCATCAACAAGTAGGCACTCCAGACAGGAGAGTGGGACAACTCAGCCCCATTCTCCTCCTCACATTGAACCAGATGAGCCTATCTCAGATGCTGCAAGAGATAGAATGGTAAGAGTTGCCACTACTCAACCAAGCTTAGCAGCTGGTGAGGATAGTGGTAACATAAATAACACCCAACCCATGCCAACACCTAGTGAGCTCTCCTCACAGGGTGGACCTAGGCAAAGGCTTAAAAGGGGGTGTATCTGCTCAGGCTAGGCTTGGGAGTGCATCTCAATTGCCCAATGACCCACCTCTCTCAGCAGGTAACACAGCTGGAAGTGGTGAGGGCAGCTTATCACTTAAGGATATGACAGAATTGTACAGTTTTTTATGTAGAAAGGTGAACACTCTAGAGATTGCTTTGGAAGAACAAAAGAAAGCTGCTGCAAAATTTCATACCAGGATGCTCCTAAAGATGAAGAAGTTAGAGCATCATGTCCAGCTTCTTTCCAAGCCTACTGCAGCATCATCTCCAGTCACTGCATTTCTCAAAAGAAAGGCCAAGTTCAGAGTCTCAAGTACCTCAACAGAGGATTCTACCAAACAGGGGAGGAGTTCTGATATTCAAGGTAGAATTGAATTTGGTCAATGGCAAGGTGGTGCAGCTTTTCAAAGTCCTTTTGCTGATGAAGAAGAAGTTCAGGTCACCATTGATGCAGAAGAAGTACTTAGTACTCCTACATGCACTATCAGTACTATTCCAGTTAGTACTGTTAGTGTTGTAGTTAGTACTGATAGTACTATGGTTAGTACTCCTGGAGTTCTACAATCAGTATTAAGCCCAATCGTTCAGATAGCTGCTGATCTACAACAAGCAACAACTACAGAGGTTACTACCATCACTACCACTCCTAATGAAGATAGTAATGAAGAGGAAAGAGATAAACATGTTGTATTAGGACTTCAAAGCTTGAAGAAAATTGTTCCCATCTCTCCCACTTACAAGAAGCCTCATGTTCTGTACATAAGGAAGAAGACCAAGTCAGCAGAACCCAAGCCTAAAGAAAAGGAAGTTGTTATCCAAGAAGGAGGTGTTCCTCAATTGCACCTAAAATACTGAAATCCTCTAATGAAGATGAAGGTGGAATCACTGAAGAAGAGCTCAATAGGATGATGTT
Organism: Chrysanthemum seticuspe; assembly: GCA_019973895.1. NCBI lineage: Eukaryota > Viridiplantae > Streptophyta > Magnoliopsida > Asterales > Asteraceae > Chrysanthemum > Chrysanthemum seticuspe. The sequence goes on along the minus strand of BPTQ01000007.1, from coordinate 161,071,598 downwards.
AATTGAAGCTCCAGAAGAAGCATTGTACTCAGAGCCCATCAATACCAGATACCCAATCATCAACTGGGATATCTACACTGAAGATGGAAAGATGCATTGGAGGATTCACAGAGCTGGTGGAAGGACAAGTGCTTATTTGTACTTAGTGGATCTATTTGCATTCATTGACAGGGATGATTTGCTTAAGCTATGGGAGTTAGTCAAAAAAAGGTTCAAGAACAGAGATCCAGATAATGACAAGGATCTGGAGTTACTCTATGAACTCTAGAACATATTTGAACCTGATCCAACAGGAGAACAATGGAAGTTCCAACCTGGTGATGAAGCCCTCAGTTGGACTTTGCTTGATTCCTATGGACTGCACTTGGTCACTACATGCAATGGAACTGATATCTATTTGTTGGTTGAAAGAACTTACCTACTTGCACTTGGAACCCTTCTACAAATGCTGGATGCAGGGCTAAGGATGGGAAATGCAATAGAAATGGCCAAGGAGTTGCTGCTGAAGATTTTTGACCAAGCTGGAAGACCTAGCAGAAGAAAGTGAAGTTTGGAAGAATCCTCTAAGTCTGAAGAAACTTGTGTTTTTGAAACCCAATCACAAGTTTAGGGGAGGATTGTTGGGAAATTCACTTTTGGGAGTTAATACTTATAGTCTTAAAGTTAGTACTAATAGTGATGTTAGAAGAGTATTACCTAGTTAGTACTGATAGTGCAAAAGTTAGTACTGATAGTGTTGAGTTTGTACTGATCTATATTAAGAATGTCGTGTATGGTTTGTAACAGCATATCTTCTATTGCAATAGAAGATATGATATACTTAATGCATAGTTATCTCTGTAAGGGATCTCCTTAGTGTATAAAAGGAGATCCTAGCTAGGTCAAGCATATACCAATCCTCTAGCCGTCTTAAGAAAAGCTTCAAGGTTGTAAACCCTAGTACTAGGAGAGAACTCGTATTATTAATCAATAATATTGAAGTTGTTGGTGTTACATTTGTGTTTACATTAATCTTATAAGTGCATTCAAGTAGATTCCGCATACTTGTGTGTATCTACAACAACGTTTCTCATTGTTGTTTTGGAACCATCCAAGGCAACTACACGTTTACAAGCTAAGTGTTCTAGATCCAAGGTTTGGGACTCCACACAAGAAGGCTGACCTTGCGACTTATGTCAGAAAATGTTTAACCTGTGAAGGTTAAAGCTCAACACCAGAAGCCTTCAGGTCTACTGGTGCAACCAAACATTTCCCAACAAGAAGTGGAAACATGTAATCCTAAACTTCATTCCCAAGTTACTGGATACATTAAGTGATCTTGACATCGTTTTCTTAGTCATTAATTATCTTATCAAATTCGACCACCTTCCCTCCAAGGAGAGCGAAAATATAAAAAAACTCGCACGTCTATACGTGGAATTAATCGTAACATGACATGGTGTTTCGATTTCCATTTCCTTCGGTAGATATAATATATTTTGTCACACTTTCAGAGGACACTCTAGGGCATCTCAAGTAACAATCTCGATATGAGTACCACTCACCACCCATAGACGAATGGTCAGGAGGAAAAGATCATCCAAGCCATGGGAGATATGCAGAAAGCATGTATGGCTAACTTCAAAAACAATTGGGATAGACACCTACCGTTAGTCGAGTTTCCATACCATGAAAGACTACTGCCTAATAGTCAAGCCACATTGAATGAGGCACTTTAGTCAAAAGTGCAGATCACTTGTGTCTAAGGCTGAAATCAGATAAAGTCAACACACTGGTCCTGAACTAGTACAGGAGACCACTGAGAAGATTTTGTGGATCAGAAGCCGAATGTAAACAACTCAAAGCATCAAGAGAGCTACACATACAAAAGAAAAAAGCCACTTGAAGTTCAAGTTGGTGAAAAAGTCAAGTTGAGGTTTTCACCTCAGAAAAGTGTAAACTATTTCTGAAAGATGTAAAAATTTAAATCCTCATTGCATAGGATCATCCAAATTCCCACTAGAATCGAGTCGGTAGCTTACCGACTTGGGCCACCAGTAGAACTCAGTACTATACACAGATTCCTCTGTGTGTGCAACTTGAAGAAATTCCTTCCCAACGAGGAGTTTGTAACTCCTCTGAAGGAAATCCGAATTGATAAAAGTCTGAACTCCATTAAGGAACCACCTGAAATCATGGACCATAAGGTCAGAGACTAGGGTATAGTAGAATTCTTATCGTTAAGGTCTATTGGAACTCTTGAGAAGGTTCCAACTGCACTGTGAACGAGAAAATGAAATCAAGCGTAAATACTTTCATTTCTATGAACCCTATCGAGAAATTCTAAGTGAAATCCGAGGATGGCTTTCCTTCTAAGGCGGGAATACTATGACACACGGGAATTTTCCATTGATTATTAAATAATAAAAATGAGTTTATTATTGCCTGATTGTTTATTTTAAACTTACGTGAGTTTAAACACATATTTTCGGAGGTTATCCCGCACAATGCAGAACGCAGTAACACACATTGATTTGATATCTTGTATTGAAATAAATAAGGTTATTACTTTTTGACACTCGTTGATAATTTATGAACAAAAACGAGAGGTTATCTCGTGTTTTCAGAAAACCCGGCACCACACGCAGACCGACAATGAATTAGTAACGACGTGAAATTTATTTTTGATAAATAAAGTAATAATATTACTATTTTATTACGTTCGTCATAACGTTTTCAAAAATATTATTTTATAATCTCCGTATACCGGGAAGGTATGTTTACGCGGAGATACGTTATCGCACAAAGTACACATTATACTGTACGGGGGATAAAAAAAGAATAAACAAAATAAAATAAAATAATAAACCGGATCCAACTAAGCTATATGATCCATCATTATATCCTTTTTCCTCTATCTCTTTTCTGTGAACGCAACACACCAACACCTTCATTCACCATTTAAGATCAAAACACTCTTTTTTGAAAGTCAGCCATGAAAATCACCTTGTCACATGTCCCAAATGGTCGAAGCTATCATCTAGGGGTCACAAGAAGCCGCCATACAGGTCCAAGAATAAGATGAAGTCAGCTAGGAATGGGGGAGACCAAAACTCAAGATTTGGAGTGTCACAATCACCATTGTTGTTTCTACAACTATAAATAGAGCACCATTCACTGAGTTTTTCATTCATCTTCTTCCAATTCAAACAATTAGGGTTTCAATTATCAAAGGGGTTTTCTAAAATAGCAAGGGGTTTTTGTAATTCACGGTGTTAGGAGTATAAATCAAGCTTCGATTTGTCCCAATTCATCTCAATTCATTCCAATTGGAGAGCTTGGGGTTCTGTTCCCCATCCACTCGACCCATTGTTTTAATTATTGTAAGAACGGTGTTTCTTTGTTGTTTTTTATTATGTTAATTGGTTAATTAAATTTTGTATGTTTTCGAAAATATGTAAGCCGAATGAGATTATTTGATTGTTAAAATTTATGTGTTATTGATGCTATGTTGTTGTTGTTTTCGGCTGTCAAATACAAGGAACACAAGAAAAAGATTTAAGTGATGATTTTGGTAATTTGCTAATTAATTTTTGGCTTATTTTGAAACTAGTTATTAGCTATGTTGTTTTGGCTTATTTCTGTGCCTAGAGCTTATTTGATTTGACTTAAGTTACTTTGCATAAAAACAAGATGCCGCGACTTGTCAATTTTCCGCTTGTCTTGTTATTCGTCGTGACCTAGGAATGATAGGAAGTAGTAGCACTATCGGTTTGGATTGAGTCTCGTTCCACCAAATACGTGTTTCTATAAGTCTTGTGAAGTTTTCAAGTATAAGAGCAAATAAACTAGTCACTTTAACTCGAGCCTTTGACTCGTAGAGAAACTTGTCGAGACACTTGATGTATAGCCAAGAGTCTCGCGAGTCGTGTGTCTTGTTTTCGAGCCAATTGCTTTTTCTAAACTAGTGCCCGACTAAGTTATTGAGTCTCGTTTTCATTTCTTCCAAATCTCTTCAAAATAGTTTTGATAAAAACCATTCAAAAGAAGCTGCTAAATTTTTTAAGGGTGCGTTTGGATTCTGCTTATTGGGCCGTTTGGCTTGTTTTCCTTATAAGGGTCTGTTTGCCGTTGATAATGGTCCAAGCCCATCTCATTCACTAGCCCACTTCTTTTTTTTATTATTTCAACCTGTTTGATTTGTAAAAATTTGGGCCACAACCCGTTACGTTACACTAAGAGTCCATTTGGTTTATATTATCGGGCCACAGTCCAACGGGTTATCCGTTTAACATGAGGCCTCACTCGAGTGGTTATCCGATGTCGTTTCGATATCCTGATGTATTCTTTTCTCATGAGAAGCTTTCCCGTCATTCACGACTCATTTTATTTTCCGTCACGACACAATGTTATAAAGTAAATAAAATCCTTAATAGAAATGCTTTGATAATCAAAGTCTAAATATTTTCAACACCATAATAGTTTTCGAAATCACGAAACGTACCAATGTAAGCCAAATATTTTTACTACACAAAACACAACTATTGACAATTATGTCTAGCCAATTTCCAAATGACAATGTTTTTCAATAACTATATATATACAAATATGAACTATATCCTTTTAACAATAAATGTAAAACCCTAAAATCTCAAACGCGTTAAATGACACTTTTACCCTCAAACTTAATAATTATGTGAAATCGGAAAACATGTCAACATCGTTTAACAATTTATCTCATCAATAATATACACAAATAATGAAAGTATTTAACTTATGTTATCAAGTAAATGACACAAATAAAATGAACTCTAGAGTACCAAATCATGTTACATTTTGTGCATAACTCACCTACACTAGAATAAGGACTACATTCATCTAAGAATTGTAAAGTTGGAAAGTCAAAATCTTGGTCTTTTCTCCCCTTGATGGCCGGCCTAATATCACTCTCCCCATAATCACCATATCAATTTTCATTACTCACATTTAAAACTCATCATCTCATTTGAAATAAACACACAAAAACCCTAACATTCTCTCCTACACAAAAAGGGGCGGCACCCATTCTTTTTCCATTTTCCATCCGAAAATCAATCAAGAAAAGTGTTCCAAGGAGGCTTGTGATCGTGTGTGATTGATTGGTGAGCATTGTCATCGTGTTTGGGTTCGAAATAAAGCTTGGTCATGGGGTTGGAATTTCTGTCGTGGGGTTGCATAAGCCAAGGGAGGCTTGGTTGTGGTCTTGGTGGCTCGATTCTTGTTTTCTTTTCACGTACACGCTACTAGGGTAACGTATCATCACCTCACGTCTTTTCCTTTTTGTTTTCTTGTCAAGTCGTGGCTATGGAGTCCTTACCAGGGCTTGTTATACGAAAATAAGTCACATGAAATAATGAAAATGTTGTCACATAAAATGATAAATGGATTACATAAAATCATGATGCTAAACCTATATGAGATGATATGATATGTGACTTGTAATATTCATACGAAACTGATTTTGGGGTCTCTCACTATGTCGACATGTATGGATTGTATTAAAGGGTTAAATGAGCTTTTAAAACTATGCGTATACGTATGTGATAATTTGATTCGATAACGAAACGATGTAGGGTCTTTGTAACCACCCGCATTTTCAGGCTACTTTTCATTTTTGAGAATTTACTATTCACATTTACTATTCATTTTCACAATTCATATCGTAAATAGTTTTTTTTATTTTACTATCATGACAAGATAAATAAACTCGACAAGTCGTCCTGACGGCGCACGTTGAATCCATTCAGAACCGTTTTCACGAAACCGTGTCCGAGAACTACTTTAGGGTTAAAACGTCATTCGGACATCCCGATATGTCCAGTAAACCATATAAACATTAGAAATATGTATTTCTACCATTTTATGACAATTCCACAAGTTTTGGAATTTTACGTTTTTCAGTTCTGCGTTTTACGCGAATTACGCGTTTTTTACCCGTATTTTCAGCTTTATGCAGCGTTTTTGCACCCAATGAGACTTATCACTCATTTTATATTTTTAGATGGAGTATAATGATGAGTCTCATCATTCCTGTAAGTTTCGTATTTTTACGATACCCGGTTGTACGTTTTATGGCTTAACGACTTACGGTTGGCATTTAACGGAACCAAAACTTACTCTAACCTCAAGATAAGACCAAGGCTTATCATCTAAGCCTTGTCATGCATGGAAACCGACCTAAAGGTTGGGATTCACCATTTATGTGGCTTGATCCTAAGCATGCATCATTTTGATCATTACAAGTGTCCTAACTTAACCATGGTTACTAATTAACCCAATATATGGTTAACCAAACTTACCCTCCTATAAATAGGAAGTGAAATACATCATAAACTCCCTCACAAACTGATTTTGGTCGTTCATACCCTAAACCACTCACATCTTCCATCATTTGATCTATAAGCTCCAAGTTTATGCAAGGAAGTTCCAAAGATCAAGCTACTTCATCAAATCTCTAGCAAGTTTAAGTGATCCTCTTGAGTTTAAATCCACTCAAGTCACTTAGTACTTCATCACCAACTCTTCAAGTTTGCAAGGGTGCCAAGGTGTGGAAAGCTAGCCCAATACAAAGTCTTACCCGATCAATCAAAGTCCTATCCTTACTAAGTTACTCCTTTCTATTTTGAAATCCAAAAGTTGTAAGCAACTTATCACCACCATCATCTCATCTTTATTATTCATAATCTTAACTATTTCATGCTATATATATAATTACTATGTTGATTCATGATGTACATATACTCAATCACTTGTTTTAATTCACATATTGTCATAAAAGTAACAAACTAGTAAACTAGTCATATTCTACACATGAGAGACCATTAAAAACAGTAACATAAAGACTTTATAACTTACATAATATGGTAGACAAGATTAAAAGGTAAACATAGCAATTTGAATTACCCGAAACGGACAAACGAGTCAAAAGTTATAAGCAAAAGAAGTTAGCGAAACCTAAACGCCGAAACTGCCCATAACTTTCTGTCTTGAGTTCTGCCCTTTTTAAAATGGTACTTCTGGTCCGAATCATCAAAAAGTTAAAACACGAAAGTTGTCCGGAACGACGTTTTCCTTCATGATCAACATAGGGATATATATAGGATGGTTTATGTTTTCCTTAAACATTATTCCAAACTTAAGTCGCAACATTTCATTTTTAGGTTGCACGTAGAAGTCTTCCGACTTATCCATCACATCCGTTAGTACTTAACATCATCAACTCTTGGTGAGTTCATAGCCCTACTTTCTATTACTTAAATTGTTTTACAAACCCTTGGGGGAGATACATGCTTTATTTTAAACCGAACACATTGCTTTGAAACTGTATGCTTATCTGAATGTATTATGTGCACTAAGCACCACTATTGCCAACTTAAGTCCCTATTATCATGAACCATTAATCACTTGCGGGTGAACGCGAATAATGTGGATAGATCTATCGGGATTGACGAATCCCGTTTGTTTGACCAAGTCCGGTAAACAAACGCACTCTATTTGAAGAACCATAGGTTAATTGGCAAATTACCTATTAGGGCAACTGTTTGACCAATGACCTGGCAAACTATTATATCAATTTCTATTGACAAGCTGTTAACGTTTTCGGTATCATGAGCTTAGTGCAATAATATCTGTTTTGTTTTCAAAACCTTGGTGTGAGTCTAATTAACTCACACTACCAACATAATGTGTTCAACCATTTAACAAACTCTATGAATTTCACTCAACCTTTGTGTTGACAGTTTTAAGCATGTATTTCAGGTCCATAATGTCGGAAGCTAGCACGGAAGGGCAAGATCAAGAAGGCTATATATATAAATAATTTATCATTCACAAAACATCAAAAACTTTATATTGATGTGTTTTGTAATCAATGGAACCAACTGGGACCTATTTTGTAAACTTTGATATATTTGAATGATAAAGCCTTTTTAAAACGACTCTTTTAGAGATCGTTTTCTATTATTATGACTGTTGTGCCATCAAGTAATACCCAGTTTGAATTCCGCTGCGTATCACGAAATTGGGGGTGTTACAGATTGGTATCAGAGCCATAGTTATAGAGAAACGAGTCTAAATTGAGACTTAAACTATAACTACTTTTACAAACAAAAACATTTTATAGCCTTCCGTTCTCCGTGCCTTCCATCATCCAGACGACTATGGACTTTCAAGACATGTTATAATAACATGAACATATTAGTATATTGACTTGAATTATTTAAAGCATTCCCCTAAATATTATAACTATTTTAACATCATAATACTTATTGTAGATATCATGTCTTCTTCCGACTACCCCATTATTATTCCGTCAGACTCAGATATTGAGGACACTTTTTCATCTACCAATGCACATGTATCACTAATGCTACCGAACTATACCCCGACATCTTCAAACTACACTTCATCATCAGATGATAATTTCTATTTTATTGAAGCATTAACCTCGTCTCAAGAAACTACTACTTTTCCATCACCACCACCACCATTTCTCTTTTCCATCCCTACATGTGATGAGTTGGATCACTCATTGTGGATAGTACCACGACCACCATTGATTCAACAAGAATGTCAGCATGGGCACCGTAGCATCTCAGATCTAATCAACACATTCCTTCATGACACACTAAACCAAGAAGTTGCCAATCAACCAGAGTTACTAGGATATTCTAAACCTATAATAGACTAGTGTGATAATACTAGTTATCTTTTGTACTTCTAAACTGATTAGACTCAGTTAGAAAAATCTATGTAATCCATGTAATAGCTAACAGTAGTGAAACGTTGTAATTACTAAACTGAAAGTTTCAGTTAGTAAATTTTGAAGAAGCTTGTAATAGGTTTCGATTTTGTAAATCAATCAACGTTATATGAATAAAACTCTTGTTTTATGCTATCATGTGTTATGGTTTAAACCTCCAACGTTATTATCCTATCATTCCAGTCGAAAATCGTGCTTATTTTACCAACCCTTTACTTACGGAATATCTTTTATATGATAGAATCATGCCGCCAAAGAAAGCTAAAGCACCTCAACCAATGACTCCAGCTGCTATTGAGCGGATGATTACTGAAAGAGTGAATGCGGCAATTAACGCTGAACGAGCAGCCGCTGCCGCTGCCACAGCCGCTGAAGCCGCCACTGCCGCTGAAGCCGCCGTAGCCGCTGAAGCTGCCGCAGCCGCTGAAGCCGCTAGGCTTGCCACTGCCACTGAAACTGGCGCAGCCGCTGAAGCTTCTAGGCTTGCCGCAGCTAATGCAACTAGAGGTTGCTCATACAAAGAATTTATGAGTTGCAAACCCACAAATTTCAAGGGTTCAGAAGGAGCCGTGGGTTTAACTCACTGGTTTGAAAGAATGGAGTCTGTGTTCTCAATCAGCAAATGCGCTGAAAGTGACAAAGTTCAGTATGCAACTTGTACACTACTTGATCAAGCATTATCATGGTGGAATGCAGTTGCTCAACCTATAGGCATCACGAATGCTTATAAAATCTCTTGGGTTGCTCTAAAGGATTTAATGATCAAGGAGTATTGCCCTCGTAGTGAAATACAGAAATTGGAAGTGGAGTTCTGGAACCATGTTCTCAAGGGTGTTGACATTGCCACTTACAACCGCCGATTTCAAGAATTGGCGATACTATGTCCATCAATGGTTCCAACAACTGAAAAGTTGTTAGAGAGATATATCTGGGGACTTACGCCTGTCATCCAGGGAAATGTGACATCGTTTGATCCAAAGTCACTTGATGATGCTATGCGAATGTCTCGAAATCTCATGGATCAAGCGGTTCGAGCAGGGACTATCCAGGGACAGAATCTCAATAGCAACACTACCACCAACAACACCAACTACCATAACAACAACAACCATGCCGATAACAATAACAACCGAAACAACAACAACAAACGACAATGGGACAACAACCAAAGAAACACTCCCAACAACCAAAACCGCAACACCACCCATCACAATCAACAAAATCAAAGGCAAGAAAATGCCAGAATCTATGCCGCTACTGCCCCAGCAGTAGGCAAAGGATATGCTGGATCCTACCCATATTGTAGTCAGTGCAAATCCCATCACTTAGGTCCTTGCAAATGCAATAAATGCCAAAAAGTGGGACACCTTGCTAAGGATTGTAGGGGCAAGACTATAGCTACTGGAAGCAATACACAACCAATACTTACATGCTTCAGGTGTGGGGAAAAAGGGCACTACAGAAGCGATTGCCCTCAAAACCATGGCCAACAAGGCGGAGGTGCTCGTGGTAGAGCCTATGTTATGGGCAACGGTGAACCTCAACAAGACCCGAACGTAGTCACTGTTACGTTTTCACTCAATAACCATCTTGTTAAAGTCTTATTCAATTTCGGTGCTGATATGAGCATTATATCTTCCAAAATTGCACCTTTACTTAATATTGCACCAACCATTAAGGATACTCACTATAGTATTGAATTAGCCAATGGAAACTTAGTGAACACCAATACTGTACTCCAAAACTGTACCCTCAACCTTTTAGATCACCCATTCAGCATCAATCTCATGCCAATCGAACTTGGAAGTTTCAAGGTTGTTATTGGCATGGATTGGTTGTCAAAACGTCAAGCTAACATCAACTGTGGCGAAAAAGTTGTTCACATTCCTTGTAACAATGAAACTTTGGTCATCCGTGGTGATCGAAGTGGAACTCGCGTAAACATCATCTCATGTATGAAAACCATGAAGTACATTGAAACAAGGATGTTATGCATTTCTAGCTTATGTTACCGAGAAGGAATCCAAAGAAAAACGACTTGAAGACGTTCCTATCGCTCGTGAATTTCCTGAAGTTTTCCCTGAATACTTACCCGGACTTCCACCATCCCGCCAAGTAGAGTTTCAAATTGATTCAGTGCCAGGAGTGGCGCCAGTGGCCCGCGCACCCTACAGACTAGCACCATCCGAAGTGCAAGAACTGGCAAATCAAATACAAGAACCTTCGGACAAGGGGTTTATCCGACCTAGTCCCTCACCTTTTTGAAGGAGCATCACCATCAAGTAACAATTAAATCACGAGGATGTGATTTCTCCAACGGGGGGAGACTGTAACCACCCGCATTTTTAGGCTACTTTTCATTTTCGAGAATTTACTATTCACATTTACTATTCATTTTCACTATTCATATCGTAAATATTTTTTTTTATTTTACTATCATGACAAGATAAATAAACTTGACAAGTCGTCCTGACGGCGCACGTTGAATCCATTTAGAACCGTTTTCACGAAACCGTGTCCGAGAACTACTTTAGGGTTAAAACGTCATTCGGACATCCCGATATGTCCAGTAAACCATATAAACATTAGAAATATGTATTTCTACCATTTTATGACAATTCCACAAGTTTTGGAATTTTACGTTTTTCAGTTCTGCGTTTTACGCGAATTACGCGTTTTTTACCCGTATTTTCAGCTTTATGCAGCGTTTTTGCACCCAATGAGACTTATCACTCATTTTATATTTTTAGATGGAGTATAATGATGAGTCTCATCATTCCTGTAAGTTTCGTATTTTTACGATACCCGGTTGTACGTTTTATGGCTTAACGACTTACTGTTGGCATTTAACGGAACCAAAACTTACTCTAACCTCAAGATAAGACCAAGGCTTATCATCTAAGCCTTTTCATGCATGGAAACCGACCTAAAGGTTGGGATTCACCATTTATGTGGCTTGATCCTAAGCATGCATCATTTTGATCATTACAAGTGTCCTAACTTAACCATGGTTAATAATTAACCCAATATATGGTTAACCAAACTTACCCTCCTATAAATAGGAAGTGAAATACATCATAAACTCCCTCACAAACTGATTTTGGTCGTTCATACCCTAAACCACTCACATCTTCCATCATTTGATCTATAAACTCCAAGTTTATGCAAGGAAGTTCCAAAGATCAAGCTACTTCATCAAATCTCTAGCAAGTTTAAGTGATCCTCTTGAGTTTAAATCCACTCAAGTCACTTAGTACTTCATCACCAAATCTTCAAGTTTGCAAGGGTGCCAAGGTGTGGAAAGCTAGCCCAATACAAAGTCTTACCCGATCAATCAAAGTCCTATCCTTACTAAGTTACTCCTTTCTATTTTGAAAGCCAAAAGTTGTAAGAAACTTATCACCACCATCATCTCATCTTTATTATTCATAATCTTAACTATTTCATGCTATATATATAGTTACTATGTTGATTCATGATGTACATATACTCAATCACTTGTTTTAATTCACATATTGTCATAAAAGTAACAAACTAGTAAACTAGTCATATTCTACACATGAGAGACCATTAAAAACAGTAACATAAGGACTTTATAACTTACATAATATGGTAGAAAAGATTAAAAGGTAAACATAGCAATTTGAATCACCCAAAACGGACAAACGAGTCAAAAGTTATAAGCAAAAGAAGTTAGCGAAACCTAAACGCCGAAACTGCCCATAACTTTCTGTCTTGAGTTCTGCCCTTTTTAAAATGGTACTTCTGGTCCGAATCATCAAAACGTTAAAACACGAAAGTTTTCCGGAACGACGTTTTCCTTCTATATCAAAGAAGCTCGGACCT